>JAWWEE010000041.1:5901789-6048372 GCA_035221455.1 Xenops minutus | reverse complement strand
TCTTTTTTTTTTTTAATTTTTAATCTTTGTAATGAGGTTTTGAATCTGGTGTTAACACCTGCATGGTTTTAGCATTTTTTGGTAGAATTTCCCACCCGGATAGCAGCTTGAAATGTGTTTTCTCCTCTGTGGCTGCAAGTACAAGCTGATTAACTTTTGTCCTTGGAAAATTAGTGGTATTGTGGGCACCTGCAAGCAGCACTGCAAGCAGGGGATGAGCATTAGGGGCAGCCCCGCAAGCTGGGATTTTTCTTCTCGCTGTTTTTTCACTTGTTACTGACAGAGAAAGGTGCTTGCCGGGAGCCCTGAGGCCACCAGGGATGATGCTGTGGGTCTCTGAGTCGTGTGGCTGCACGCAGCTGTTTGTCTTCAGGGTCACTGACCCAGAATTGGGGGAATTTATTTAAAAACAACACCAAAAATAAAAGCACTTCAGCCTACAGATGAGAGGAGGGCAGTGGCCGGCTTGGCACCCACACTGTGTCCTGCCACTCACTGGGCTGTTCGGCAGAGCGTGGTCTTGCTCGTGCCTTCAGCTCTCTGCAGCCCCAGTGCTGGACCTGAGCCTGTTCTTGTTTATATTTGTTACTTTTATGTTTTTCCTTTAGTGTAGTGGGTCAATAAAGTGGCCCTTCTCAGGCTGTAATCTTCTGGGAATTGTGCCCCAGTGCTAAAACCATATAATCACGTTGCTGGAAAGTCTTTGTTGCCACCAGCTGCCCTGGAGAGGAGTGACAGCGCTTTGGCTTGCATGGCTGGTGAATCCTACCCAGCCTTGGGGCGTTTGGAGTTTTCACTGGCTTTTGCCACTCTCCTGGGTGGTTTTTACCTTTCTGTGTCTGCTTATGCAGAAGATGGGTGGGAGGGCTCTGTGTTGAGCTGTGCCTGTGGAGATGCGCTGGCTGGGACTTGGCTAGGTGGGTTTATAGTGCTCTAATCTGGCTGATAAGCCAATTTTGCTGTTGATGGGACACTGGAAGGAGGTGCAGGACCCGCTCTTGCACTGGAAAGGATGGCTTCTGCCCCCAGGGTGCAGCTGGAGCACCTGGGATGCTGCTCTCCATCTTTGTCCAGGCTCTTTGTGTAGATGTTGTAGTTGAGGCTGCAGTGGAGTTAGGGAAGGGTAATGCTTGAGGTGCTGAGTATCCAGCAAGGAGGCAAAGTCCTGTTGAAATGGTTTTTTTGAGCATTTCTGCCATGTTTCTGTTCAGAGTGTTCTGTTATTTGGACCAGGCAGCTTTTTCTCTTGGTGTCTGGTGCAGAGATGGGGGGCACTGTGCTGCTCTACTGCTCCTCCTCTCCCTTAGAGTGAGAAAGAGGTCATGAAGTTTGTCCTCATCCAGAAATTCTCCAGAGCCTGAAATCTTGGGGGTTTTGACTCTAAATATGTATCAGCCTGTCAAGCTGTCCTCCCCCTCCACTCCTTCCTGGTCTTTGAGGAAAAACCTCTCTGGGTGCTGTGAGGAACTGGGAACATGAGCCTGGTTACCCACCTGCATATTCCCACTGGCTTTGGGGTGGAAGGTTTTGCCCTGAGTAAGAACTGCCTGGGTCAAAAGGGAAGGAGCAGGAACATGTTTAATGGTCTCATTGCTGGACTTAGAGGCTCAGAGAGATGGGAAAGGCTGTGGCATGTACAGGATGTCCTGGTGTGCATGCTGGTAAGGCTGTGAGAGGAGAAGCAGGAGTCTCTGGAGGGGGAGAAAAGAGAAGGCAAGCTGGTTACTTGACTTTCACTTCTAAAATAAAAGCACCATGAAGGCTGGGAGGATGAAAGGCTGTAGCAGGGTCTGTGCCAGTCTGCTCCTCTGATCAGAGACAAGAAACGAGGCTATTTCTTGAGAGTTGAGGAGTGATTGAAGAGTGGGGATGGAGAAAGTGGGGAGGATGCTACTGCTTGGCGTTAAGAGCTCTGAATAGAAAAATAACAGTGTAACTGAAAGGGCCTGTGATATCTATTGTAGTACTGAAAACTGCCTCGTCCCCCGCGCCGTGCCTGCCTGCAGAGCGCTGCTGCCTGGAGAGCAGCGCACGGCAATGGGAGGGCTGCAAAACCTTCTGGAAGGTGCTGTTCTGGGGAGATGCCCCCAAATTGGTTGAAATCCCATCTTTTCCTTCTGGTTTGGAGGGTGAAGGGCAACTCTGCAAATTCCCTTACTGGGGAGGGGAGGTTTGGGTGGTGCTGGGAGGAGTGCTCCCATCCTGCCTGGCTGCTCTGCAGCACGGTCCCTGGGATTTGGGGTTTGAGAGTGGCTTTAGGAAAGAAACACATCTTGATCCGGTCACAGAAACCAGCCCTGCTTTCTGTCTGCAATAAAACACAGAGGACTCTTCCAGCAGCAGCACTCGCTCCCCAGCAGGGAGAGGTCAAAGCTCATTCCTGAGGAGGTGCTAAGTGCCCCCAGCTCCTGTTGTTGGAAGTTGGCAGAGCTGCAGGTGCCCAGTCACCTCTAGGAGTGGGTCTGGAGCTCTCGTGGCCTCACATCAAGGCATGGCAGAGGTCTGTGGCAGGGTGGCTCATGGGATGGCTGGAACTGCTGTGCTGGAGCTCAGGGCACCATGGAAGGCAGTGCTGGCCCTGCTGAGGGCACGGTCAGAGCTCACTCTGAGCACCAGTGGTCTGTGTGTCAGCACTGCTCTGCACTGGCCTGGCTGGATCCAGCTCTTCTGCAGGGGCATGTCCGTGTGTCCACCTGCACTGGAGCCAGGACCCTCCTGCCTTCTGGGGATTAGAACTGAACCTGCTGAGCTGTGTTGTGGTTTGGGCTCCCCAGCCCTGGCGGTGTCCCCTGCAGTGTTTGCTTCCATGGGGAGGCAATGAGGGCAGTGGATGAGCAAAACGCCCATCACTTCATGGGAACTTGGGATCCTCACCCCCTCCTTAGCACCACTGGCTCGTTGGTGGAGCCTGGGACTTTTTGTACTGCTGTTTGAAGGGTTCAATGTAGTGCAGGGTTAAAAATAACATTTTTTTTTGTTATCAAAAGGGTGTGTTTTGAGGGGAGAGCACATGTAGTGTCCTTTACACTTTGGTACATCTGTTCCAGCCTCACTTTGGAGTTTAACAAAGTAAAAAGCTTTGATTTGACAGGTCAGACCTGAAATGTATCTTGTTTTGATTAAAAACCCCCACAAAAGAGCCAGAATCCCTTTGCTTCACCTGTGTCTGATCCATCCCAGGGCACCTGAGCTTGTTTCTCTCCTATGACCCAGTTCACCGTCCGGTGCTTCCTGCCCCTCCTTGAACAGATGGAAGCACTCCCGCTGCAGCCAAGCCTCTGTCGGCTCTGTGCCCCTTCCCTGGCTCCTGGGGAGAAATGGAACGTGACTTGTCTGGCTGATCCCTGGCCGAGGGGGCTCCTGCAGCCCTTTGACCCTCCTCTCTGGGATGGAACATCCCGCTGCTCCCAGGGCAGGTGCTGGCGCATCCCTGGGCTCACACCAGCTCGTGTGTGAGGATCCTGGGGAGAAACAGAACCCATCACCTTTTAGCAAGGGCTGTACGGGGGTGCAGTGGTTATTCCCTCTACCCATGGGACCAATAACTGCAAATCCTCTTCCCTGCTGTTTGCAAAGCCTTCAGGAGCTCAGCAGGAGTTGTTCACCTCCCAGAGCTGGGCACAGTGGCCAGCATCCCTCTCATCCCTGCCTTGCCAGCAGCACCAGGAGCTGCTCGATCCTAATCTAGGTAACACCCACATCTCACCAGGGATCTCTGGACCCATCCATTGCCCAGCTCTGCTGGCAGCCAGGCGCTTCCTTTGCTCCCTGCGTGTGTGTGTGTGTTTTTCAAGGAGATTCTTCTGTGAATTCCCTCTTCCAGGCTGTTGTGTCACATCTGGAAGTTTGTGTAGGAGTTTATCCAAGTGCTGGAGTACAGCGCAGCTTTTTCTCATTTAAAAATCATAGGCTGGCATTTTGAAGCGGGCTGGGGTGGACGGGGTGGGGGGGAGGGAAGGGGAGAGGGAAGCTGTCTGCCAAAAAGGAGACTGGAGCAGAGGAATTGTAATGACTTCCAGAAGTTTTCTTTCTTTCTTCCTTTCTTGCTTTCCCTCCCTCTCTCCCGGCGTGCAGACAAAAGGCTCGGCCTCATGCAGTTCGTGGTTATGTCATCCCGGCGCGGGGAGCCCCGGCTGGGAGGGGTGGCCCCGTCCTGCCTGGGGACCCTGCACTGCTCTGGGACAGCTCTGCTTTGGCTCCTTGTGGGAAATCCGGAGCAAGGGCTCCCATGCAGGTTGGGAGGGGGCTGTCTCCGGAGACTGGCTTAGTATCAGCTCATAGAACATCCCAGAGCTGGAAGGGACCCACAAGGGTCGTTGAGTCCAACTCTTAAGTGAATGGCCCGTATGGGGCTGCTTTTCATCTGGGGCCAGGAGCTGGGGCAGGGTGGCCATGGGGGGATTGCAGCTCTCTCCCAGCCCCTCGTGCCGAGGACCAGGGGGCTCCCAAAGGCGGGTGGTGATTCAGGATGGGCTGAGCTACCCCAGCCACGGCTCACCCATGGGGCCAGCGAGTCTCCCATCAGACTCCCTGCTCTCAGCTTGATTAGCTTTTGTGTTTTCTCCTCTGTTCAGTAGCACAGGGTGTTGGAGCCAGTCTGGAAATGTCCATGATTTTATGATGCATAGAAAATTTTCTGCTTTCTTCTCTCCCCGCACCCCCTGCAGAAGTTTTGGCGTCATGCTGAAAAATGCTGCTTTCTCATTTTTACTTTAAACTCTGTTTCACTTCCCCCCCCCAGTTCAGAAAAGATGACGTTTTGCATAGCCCCAAGTTTTGGATTGCCCCAAGTTCCCTGCCCAGGTCTTTCTCAGCTCTCCTTTTTTTTTTCCTACTGTTTTGCTGGAAGGGAGCAAAACCTTTGGCCAAAATGAACCTCCCTGATGGCTTTTTCACTTGGATCATGAAATCATTTTCCCTTGGCAGAGGACCCATGGGGAGCCTTTGCCCCCGGCAGCTTTGCTGGATGGGAGGGGGGTCTGAGAGAGCTGGGCTGTCCTTGGGGAGCCAGGGAAGGAGCATCCGGAGTCAGGTTGGGAGGGCTTTGAAGCTTCACTGTGGTTTGGAGGGGGTTGAATTTCCTATTTAATTAGGAGGCCTAAGTGTTTCTGGGTTTGTTATGAGGCCAGACCGTGGCTTTCCCTTCCCCGGCGCCTTGGCTGTCTGCTGAGCGACCTAGATGTGAAATGTTCCCTTTGGATGGTGATGCACACAGAGGTTTCCCCCAACCTGGGTTCGTTTGGCTTTGGCTGTCGCCAGCCTTGGCCTCTCACCCAGGAATCTGGCCTGGTGCTAAGAAATAAAACAAAACAAAAAAAAAAAAAGGGAGGAAATTCTCATGGTTTTATATAATGGAGTGAGTAACGACCGGCCGTGCTTTGGGATGCTCTCACATCTGCTTCCTACCAAAGCCCCAGCAAAGAAGCTTCAAGCAGATGGAAAAAACACATTTTTCAGCCTGAATATTTGCTGAGGGAAGCTTTGAGGCTCGCTCTCCGTGCTGGCTGCTGTGGTGCTGGTTACTGCCTTACGGGAAAGGGGCTGTTGGGGTGCCAGGAGCAGCATCGTGTGCCCGAGGTGTGGCACGGCTGGGCAGGTCCTGGCGTGAGCCACGGCTGCACACACGTGCGTGGGACCAGGACGTGCCCGTGACTCAGCCCTCAGAAGTTCACTGGTTAGTCACAAGTAGATGGAAATTGTCTATTGGTTTGGCTCCCGTGCCTGAAATGCTGTTTTGGTTGTGATTTTTAGCGTGTTTCCTAGGCCCGAGGGACTGGAGGCTGTTTGGTGTTGGGGTGGCTTTTTTTTTGCCACCTGTGTCCTCCTCCCTCTGCCAGGATGGGAAATCCAGGGGTGAGGGCAGGAGAGGGCTGAAAATAGGTACAAATGCTAAAGCAGGTGACGAGTGAGAGCTGGAAGCTTGGCACAGATGAGCTTATAAAGAAAAGGGGATTTATTTACTGTAATCCAGGTGCTAGCCCTACACATACAGAGTTCCTGGTGCAAAACATCTTTATATTTATCTCTAATTTGATTCTCTTCCAAGAGGTTTCCCCCAGTGCATCCACCAAACCAGCCTCGAGGTGCTCCCTTACCCTGGGGGCTGAAGGCAAACCCACAGCTGGTGGCAGCAGAGCTGGGCGAGGGGATTCACAGGGATTCACCCACCTTGGCAGCCCAATCTCCCCGGGGGGGTTTATGCCTCCAGGATTTCCTGTGATTCATAACTTAATCAGGTCAGGTTTAGCACTCCCTCCTCCTCTGATGCTATTGACTGCCTCTGCGTTCCCTCCTGAGATGCTGGTGGCCAGAGCAGCCCAAGGCAGAGCCCTCCTCTGCCCAGATGGTGAACAGGGCTTGTTAATGATTTGTTAATTCAATTAGAAAGCGCTCGTTAACCCATGGCGAGGCTGAAGCTCTCTTCTGGAGGGCAGGGCTCGCCCCCATGCCTGCGACTCCTGCTGCCAAAACATTTATTTGGTGTTAAGCTGCCAGCCACGCTATGCAAATAGAGATGTTAATCATGAGTAAGGTTCATTTTTAGCTCTGGGTTGAGACTAGACTTGGGAAGAACCCGGCTCCGGGGAGGGGGGAAGGTGGTGGGAGCCCTGCCATGGTGGGTTCACAACCCCCAGGGCCAGGTTGGCCGGATCCTGCGGAAGGGAGCAAACGTCTCAGCTCCTGCTCAGCCCCAGGGTCCGTAGGAATAAAATGTTCCTTCTGCTGCGGGTTGAATAAAGCTTTTAAGTGCGTTTGATGGGCTGCACTTTAACCAGCCTCCTCCGCGTCGGCGTTAGCTGCTAATAGCAATGAATCCCAGGTCTGGGCTGGCGGTCCCTGTGCCTGTGTTGGATGCAAAATGTCTTTAATTTGGGAACCATCGTGTCTAGATAGCCTGGCTGTAGCAATTCTACCTTAATGGGAGAAAACAGAAACTCCAGTAAGAATTATAAATAATGGAGCTCTCTGATGCTCCATTGAATTAATGCTTATTTGGGCAGATAGGGAGGAAAGGAATTAAATTAATATCTGACTTGTAACTGCTACTGTATGTGGTTATTGACTTATCTTGCTTTGGAGGGCCATAAATATGTCTCGGGATATACCCCTGAGACCATAATCTACTCAGGGTCACGGTGCAGGTCTGGCTCTGATGTTCCTTCAGAGACTCATCTTGACTTCTAGGGTCAAAAATCCAAATTCCTCTGACAAAGGACCCAGCCACGTGTGAAGGGGAATGTGTTTGCACTTTATAGCAAGCATACAGCATGAATCTTGAAGGTCTCTGCCTCGTCTAAATTGTTTTATTGTTTGAGATCCCTGGCTGGCTCAGTGCTGGAGGGTGTGGAGCCTGATTTGACTTGGAGGAGAGGTGCAGGTGAAGCTTCTTGGCTCTGGAGTTGGACTGGATCACAGCTGAAGCCTTGTACTCTTGTCCACTCCCTTTTTCCCTGTGCCTGGAATTTTGTGCCCCTTAGAGAGCTGTTTGGGGGTTGAGAATGGCTGGTGAGACAAGCTGGGGGAGGTCTCAGTGTGCCCCTCAATAACCCTGCCCAAGGGGCTTGGGTATCCACAAGCCTGGGGAGGGGGATGAGATTTTCCCTTTCAGCCCTTGGTGCTGTGTGGATTCTCTGGTTGGATGACCCAGTGGCCAGCCATGGAACTGGCACAGGGAGTTTCACAGCTTAGCCTGCTTGGTGCCTCTTTTACCCACATGGACGTGGTGTACATGGGGTCAGCAGCTTGGGAAACCAATGAATGGTGATGGCATGGGCCAGGCTGACCTGTCATGGTCCCTTCATGAGGCTGAGCTGGTGCTGGTGCATCCCTGTGTGGCTGAGCCATGGCAGTCTTTCCTTTCTCCAGCTAAAGTGGAAACTTTCTTCCTACCTCTTGGGCTGTGTTTTGTGTAGGGGATAACTCAGTGCCTACATGACTTTCCTTACAGCAGTGTGTGTTGACCATGGTCTCCAGCACAGCTCGTGTTAGTGGAAAAGTCCCTGGGCCAGTTGAGCAGTGCTCCAAGCCCCTGCCCCTCCCCTGTCCCATTGCTTCAGGCCCTGCTGCATCCTGGGTGAGGCAGTGCTGTGGTGAGGGTATTTGTTAGGATGCTTCCCTTAGGATGGAGTGCATCCTGTCCCCTCAGCAGCCCCTTTCCCAGGCTCTGCCTCTCCCCTCCAGACACCAACATGCCATTCCCGTGGGAGCAATTTCCCCCACCGCGGGCAAATTGCAGTCCCCTCTTCTTCAGAAACTGCTCGTGGTAGCAGCACAGGGTAATCCTGCCTTTTTCCAGGCTGGGAAACAACAGAGCAGCCCATGGCCAGCGTGGGGTACCCGCAGCGAGGGTGGAGACACTTCTGCCTTCATCTCAGTAAATGGGCTCTGACTTCTCCAGCAGCGGATGTTCACATCTCAGCTGGGTTTTGGGCTTGGCTTTTTGCTGGGTTTTGTTTTCTCTTTTCTCATAGCCCCATGAAGCCAGACTGTCTCAGCTCTGCTCTGGGAGCTCAGAGGGCTGGGCAAGTGGGGGCCAAGCTGATGGTGAACTGGGGGACAAAAGGATGCACTGGAAGTGCTTTGCTGTGCCTCCCCCTCCTCCAAATCTCCCCCTTTCATCTGCTGAACACCTTGATTTTTTTCACTCCTTTTTTTTTTATTATTATTATTATTTTATTTTTATTTTACTATTGCCTTGGTTTTGCATTTGGGGCAGGATGGAGGTTGGGGGGGATGTGTGTGTGCGATGAAGCTATTCGAGGAGTTGTGATCTCTGCATTTCATTTTGCAGTTCAGCTGGAAAGATCTCGTTTCCAAATACACCCACACACAGGCACAGCAAGAGAGAGCGCAGGGGAGGGAGCTGCTCAAGGGGGATGGGGCTGTGCGGGGAGGGCTGGGGGCCTTTGGCAAAGCGGATTTGGAGTGGTCCATAGGCTTTATCCAAGGGCAGGAGGTGCCTCAGCCCGGTATCTCAAAGCTATGCAGGTGCTTGGCTGCACCCGTGGGTATCTGGCTGCTTTAGTCCAGAGCAAAGAGGGTGATGGGAGAAGTGAGGGTCCCTGACCTGAGCCCTGTGCTCAGCTTGGCAGTGACCCCAAGAGCATCCAGGGGACTCCAGGGCAGTTTTGGGGTTGCACAACATGTGTGTGCACACACGTGTCCCCACCATGGGCTGAGCAAGGTCCAGGGCATGGCAGTGTGTGGTGAGATCTGCTTTTGCAATGGAAGGAGAGCAAAGGCATGGAAAGGAGTGGCAAAATTCCTCTCTCAATGACCTTCAAGCCGAAATCATCTTGGTTCCAAAGATAACCAGTGTCTCCTTTAGGCTATAACTCCCCATCCACACTTTCTCCCTCCAGTACTTTCCTTGCCAGCTGGGCCCTGACCTGTTCTTGGTTTTTGGAGGAGCTGATGGTGGGGTGGATGCATCCGGCTTCTCCCAGCCTTTTCTGGGATGGGGTTAGTGGAAAGCAAATGGACCTCTGTCCTGGTGGGCATCTGGATGTGCAGCAGTGGGTAAAGGTGAGGGGCTGGCTGAGAAGCTGAGCAGGTGGGGACTTGGTGGAAGGTTTTGGAGAGACATCTCAGCATGCCTGGGCTGTGAGCAGCCAGTAAGCTTGCCTCTGCATCAGGAGGCAATGGGGGGGAGCACTTGCCTGAGCCCCTGAATCTGGGTCCTTCCCCAGGTTTGGGGCTGTGGAGCGGCCTGGGGTGCTGGGGTGTAGCCACAGGTACTTGCACACCCACCCAGCTTCCCCCTGGGCCCCTTGGGTGGCTGCTGGTGGCATGTCTCTAGCTCAGCCCCCGCACACCGAGTCCTCCCGCCATCCCTTCGGGTCAGCGCGTGATTTTTTCCAACGCTCCAAAGCGGCTGAGCTCATACAACAATATTCCCTGCGCCAACACCGCTCCTTTTTGAAGTTCCTTGTTTTGGTATTCCTCAAACTTTCGTATCCTCAGGCACGAAACACAACACCCCTTGGCACTGGAGGCTTTTCCCTGATGCCGTGGCTTTGGTTATCCCCAGCATCCTGCTGCCAGGTGAAACCGCTGCCCCATCCCTGAGCTGCTGGTGGATGCCAGCCCATCCCAAACTCACCGCAAGTCTTAAACGGTGGTAAAAGAGGATCCTTTGGCCACCTCGGCACACCGCAGCGTGCCGCTGGCAGAGAGGCAGCCACCAGAGCGTGCTCCCGGCAGTGTTTGTCTTAGCCAGGGGCCACGGCTGAAGCCGGGGGCTCTGCCAAGCAGTGAAAATGCCAGAGCAGTGAGTTTATCCCACGGTGTTTGATTTGCGGTCACGGTGGAAGTCGGGTCAGGAGTAAATGCGGAGGATGCGGCAGAAAAAGAGCGATTTCGAGACAGTCGCGAAAACATCTCGTGGTGTCAGAAGTCGGGGTTTTCTTCTTTGTTTTTCCTCCCCCGCTGCTGGCTGCGCTGGCTGCGAGGTGAAGTTTATGGGGGAAATAGTGCGGTTCTGGGAAATATTTTGCCTAGCCTGTATTGTTGAATTTTATTTTCTCTTTTCTGGCAGTGGATAAAGGAAAAGGGAACACAAACAGCTTGGCCGGTGGGGTATTGGTCCAGAATCAGCCTGGGCAGAGAGCGCCTGCTTTGCTGGGGACAGAAAATACTCGAAAGCGGACGGGGTTTGCATTGGTTTCATTCCTCCCTCTCTCTGTCCCCGCTCTCAGCCTGCTCTTAGGATGCTGTTAAACGAGGGGTGAACACATCTTGCTGTTAAGGCAAGGATGTGCATTGATGCTCCTGGTCTCCTGTGTGTTCTCAATGATTAAAATCTTAAATTCTTCCATTTTTTACAAGATTTGGGGTTTCTGTGCCGAGCCAGAATCTCTATGGCAACAGCTAAAGGCAACTTTTATCCCTAACCCTTTTTTTTTTTTTTTTTTTTTTTTTTTTTTTTTTTTTTTTTTTTTGGCAAGGGGGAGAAGAGGATGGGTGCTGATGCTGGGGCATCAATAACTCTTTGAATCCCCTGAATATGTGGGGTGGTGAGTGCTGGGAAAGGGCTGGGACTGTTTGAATTGAAATACAGAATTGCTATTCAAACAATATGAGGCCAAGGGGCTGGACCCCTCTCCCCTCTGCCAATTAAGACATTTTTTGACTGTGGGAGAGTGCAGAGTCCCATCCATCCCACCCCAAGGCCAGGGGTTTCCCACTTGGGTTTATCATTTCCGTAGGAGTTTGGAGCCATTCTTGGAGCATGATTGCAGCAGCATTTCAAGAGACAATTAAAACCTGAACGTTTTAGGAAAAGTTGCAGCATGTAATAGAAAGGAAACCAGCTGGGCTAGATTGAAGCATAATAGGTTTTGGGGAGTAATTTTTAGAATCCTATACTGTAGGTCTTTCTAGAAAGATACTATACAATTTAATAACATGCTATATTCCTATATGTTATATTTAAATCATCCTATAGTATTGTGTAGGAGGAATCTAATTTTCCACTACAGGGTAATATACCTTTCTATAGGTTTTTGGTTGTGGGGTTTTTTTTGCCCAATGGAGTTAAATGAAAAATTATATCCTTCCTGGAAAATCTAACAAAATGATGAGAAAATAATACCCTTAATTTATTTAATAGAGCATGTAAGTATTTTCCATAGGGGTTTATTCAACTGCATAAAAACCCCGTTAGGGCTTGTTGGGGAGGTGGTTTGAGATAGAATGGAGATGAGTTCAGAAGCTGTCCTGACCAAGCAGTGTGGGGGCTCTCAAGTGGGGGCCTGGGAATGTGTAAATGAGGAAAAAATAAAAATAAAATCCAGGACTTTCTTGCATCTCTACTTCCCCTCCTGGAATGCAGTTAGGGAGAAAATGGAGTGGTGGGTGCAGGGCTGTGGTATGAGCTGCTGGAGTGGGGTGAGGCCAGGGGCTGGATCCTGTGCTGGGGACTGGTAGCCCAAGTGTCTTCAGGGACAGGAGAAGGGAGAAAAGAGCTCTCCATGCTCAGAGAAATGGGCTTTGGAAATAGCAGGCAGGGGCTGTACCACACAATGTGGCTGTTTGCAGCAGCCTGAGGAGGGCAGGAGGGTGATCCACCACAGGGTGGATGATGCTCTTGCAGCACTGCCTTGTCTGTAAGGGCTGAGTTCTGTTGTGGTTTTGCCTGGTGGCATGTGAATTTGGCCATACCATCATCTCCAAAGCGGGGCAAAGATGTGTGCTCTGTGCTGTGCTGGTGGGGAGGTGTGACAGAGTCCAGTGGGGAGACAGCCGCTGGGCTCTTCTGCATGCTCCCCCTGCTTTGTGGGGATTAGGGCGGGGTCTGTGTCAGCTCTAACCACACCAGTAAATCCCCATTGCTGGGATGTGGCACCCCAAGGGCCAGGGTATATGTGGCTCTCTGTGGGCAAAATGTGGGACTGGATTCCCTCTTCATCTCAGCTTGGAGATGCCCATCACTGTGGCATCAGGAACCTGCATGGGCAGGTCCCCACCGGGCTTCCAGGCAGCTGGTACCATCCCAGAGAGAAGAGCAGGGAAAGGTGGTGGCCTTGGTCCTTCCAGGTCCCTAGAGGACAAGCGCCTTTTAATAGCCATGGCAACTAATAAGCCCTGCGTGGTGACAGCCCTGCTGTCTCCATGGAAACGGACCGAGCATCACATAGCAACATGTGCCTCACGTACCCATGGAAACGGGCCGGTAGCTTTTTAGCATCCTCTGTTAAATCTCTGCTCTGGGAGGTGGTGGTGGTGTTTATCCCAAGGTGAACCCACCGCTGGGGGGGGTGGGGACTTGAGTGAAACTGGGGAAAGGCTCAGGGGCTGCAGGACCCTGGGGGCTCTGGAGGAATCAGGTTTGTAAGGTGTCCCAGGGCACAGTCCAGTGGGATGTTCCCAGGCTGATGTGGAAGGTGCTTGCTGCCCAGTTTTTGTTTTCCTCATGATGGCAGCAGGTCTTGGAGGGGGGCAAAATGATATGAATTAATCATCTGATGTGCTCTGGGTTGCTGAAGGGGGAGAAAAATAAGAGAGGCTCAGGGCTGGAGGGCTGGAAACTACTTTGCCACAAGCAGAACAGTGTCACAGTAAGATATTTGTAGGCGAGTTTTCTTTGTGGTATCTGGGGTCACCTCATCCTCAAGCTGGGGTTTTCCAAGCCACCAAAAGGGCTGGGAATACCACTCCTCGATGGGCAGCATCCAGCAAGGGGGAGGCACCATCTCTCCATGCAGCCTGTGCCATGACTTGCTCAGCACCTCATTAAGCAGCCTGAGCTGCTACAGGTTAATTAGGATTTGTAGCTGGTGAGTGTGAGGGTCTGCTGGGGTCACAGCGTGGTGAGGTTCAGAGCAGCCCCAGCTCATGTAAAACACTGCGGATGTCAAGTTGCACACGCGTGCTGGGTGCAGCATTTGCTCCAAATCGCTTCAGCAAACAGAGCCATTCCCCAAATTTATCCACTAAGAGGCTGAAAATTCTAGGAATTCATTTATTTGGAGCTGCTGAAGCGTTTCTTGCAAATGTGTTTCTGCCCTTTCTTCCCCCGTTGTCGCAATATGTTTTTAATGGGAAGTCTGCATGGACACTTAGGAGTATCCCTGGTTTCTGTAAACAGTCGTGCAAATAAATGTGGTGGCTTTAGGAAGGTTTACAGGTTTGGTTTTTTAGAGCCTGTGAGCTGAGCTAGTAATTTTTTTTATTCTTTTTTTTTTTTTTTTAACTTTCAAGCCAACTGTTTCTCTCTTATTTCTTTTCTCATGGCTGGTGCTTAGTCTGTGGAGGATGGGGAGACACTTAGATGATGCTTTCAGCAGTGTCCAAATTTGAATGGCTTTTTAGAGGACTGGAGCTCTGACTTTGCTCAAGTGCTTTTTGAGTGGAACTGGGGGATTTTGAAACTTTTGGAGTTTTACCTGTCATTTATTTGTTGTGGAAAGATAAATGTGTGTCAAGAGTAGGGCTGGTGCTGTGGGAGAGGCGTTTCCTGTGGGACAGTTCAGGGTTGAGGGTCCATCCTGGTCAGACATAAAATCAGTGCCACACTGGATAAAGCTTTAAACTGTGGAAAATCTGTGCCAATGCTCTTCTGGCTGTTTGGGCTGGCAGTAAAGAGCCACCTCTGTGGTTGTGGTGTGCCCTGACTGATGATCCTGGGGCTCCATTCAGGCAGCAGCAAGCTGGTTAAATAAGCAAATAAATAGGGAATTGGGATGCAACTTCGAGCTACTGGACTTTTTATCCCAGCAAGTGTGTTGTGTTTCTGAGATGGGAGTTAGCCCTAAGCCCTGGATTCAGCAGGTTACCCCCATGCCAGCACTCCCAGTTGCCCTCTCTGGCTCCCCAGTGCTAACATGGGCTTATCCCAGTGTGTGCAGGAGGCTCAGCAAGAACAGCATCAGTGCCGGCCTCGGAGGAAGGCTGCAGCCTGCTCAACGAGGTTTAATTAAATCTGAAATCCTGGCTGTTTTCTCCTGGGCTTTGGCTTGGGATGCCATGGGTAGGGAATCAGTGGAAGGAAATAATGAGAATTAAAGCAACTTCAAGGGCTGTTGCATTCCCGGCAAGCGGAGGGCTGGAGGCCGGGTGGGCTGCAGTGGGACAGAGCTGTGCTACTCCTTTGGGATCCTTCCTGGGGAAAGACTCTGCCATTGCTCCAGCTGAGCATCATCCAAATCAGGGATTTGTTCAAACCCAGAGCTCAGAGTTAGCAGTGCCATCTCCAAATCCCCTGTAATGACTGAGCGGCTCCAAGCCGGCAGCAAACATCCCCTCTAGTGGGTGTCTTTTCTCCCCCTTTTTTTAGGGATGTGCTTATTAAGGCTGTGAAGAGCCTGACTATAAATGAGATACAAATGTACAGTTAAAGTTGCGTCTCCCTAAGGCCAGTGTAGGTATTCTGGTATTTAAACTAGCAGAGCCAAGGGGAAGGAGCCAGCAAAGGGGGGAAAAAAGGAAAAGTGGTTCTAATTGAGGTCAGTATTTGAACAGTGAAGACCAATTAGTGCTTCTGAATCAATAGGTCTGCGTGACTGAACTAACACATCCCCACTGAGGGCTGGTACAGGCTGAGAGCTGGCCTGGGGTGAGCGGCTGCCGTGGTGGAGGTTTCAGTGCTGGCAGGGATTTCACTGTTGACAGAGGTTTTGGTGTTGGCAGAGGTTTGATTGTTGGCAGCCCTGGAGGATACTGTGGGCTGAAACCGGTGGTTGGTTGGTGAGGGCAGCAGTGGGCAGCTCCTTCTGCCTCCAGCCTTGCAGGAACCTGTGAAAATCCACTTACACCCCCGAACTGTGGTTCCTACCCACTGCATTTCCACCACCCAATTCTTCAGGGCAAATTGGGTTAAACTGGGTGTGGGGGGATTCCTAGCTTGGATAAGCTGGCAGTGCAGAAGTGGGGTGCAACCAGAGTGCTGAGCAGTGCCCCAGGTCCTCATTGGGATGGACCAGAGCTGCAGACATCTCTCAGCTCAACTTTTGGCCATTGGAGCCTTTCTGGGGCGGTGGCTTAACAAATGTCCAGCATTTCCAGACTCACATTTTTATTGTCCTTTATTGCTCTTCCAAGAAAACACGTGTGTGCGTGGGGAGAGGAGATTATCGCGTTAGTGTTAAATACCCCGAGGGAAGGTGGGGAGTGCAGCTGGGTTGTTTTTCCTGGTCTATCTCCCGAGGACAGCTGGCCCGAGCAGTGGCACGTGCTTGTGTAATGTGGCACCCATGGGTGCAGCCACGCTGGGCACTGCAGCATGCAGGCAGGTGATGCCATCCTGGCGAGTCTGCACTCCCAGCAGACATGAGAGAACAGCAGGGAGGAGGAAAAAAACAAATCCTTGTTGTTATTATTCCACGAATTTTGTACACCGAACTGATGCATATGGCAGATGAGATGATTTGCCTCCAGGCATACAGGAAAAGCGATGTGAGGCAGGATCTTTTTGGCAATCCTGCGTCTTAAACGTGAGATGAAATTTTTCTGGGATGGGAAGGGGGTGGAGAGGCTGTGGTTTGGGTCCTCTTGAGTCACACTGTCCCTGCACTGTGGAGCTGGGTGAGGCTCCAGCTTGTCCCAATGGTGCTGCTTTTTCATCCCCATCCTTTCAGAGGAGTGGAGAAAGTCGCTGCTATTTCCACCGTCTCACTCTGTTTCCAGGTTAGAAATCCAGGACGTTCTCAGGTTTGCCGGAGGAAGGTGGGGGAAAGGCTGTAAAACCTGGCTGTGCTCAGGAGATTATTTATGGCCGGGTTCGGTGCCACGTTTGATGCCTTTCGCTGCCTCATTCCCACCTCCCACGGCCCCTCACTGCAGCTGGGCTGGAGGAGGGGGAAAGGGAAAATGCCTTTGGCAGCTCCCACGGGGCCTGATCCTGCCCTGCTTTGGCAGTGGGGGAGATGAGTGTGTCAGGTCTCTGCAGGGTGTTGACACAGTGGGTCTCACTGGCATCTCACCTGGCCTGGCTGGAGGAGCATAAGGGACAGGAGGTTGGTGTCAGTGTCCCCGTGCCAGCTCCCTGCAAGGTGACACCGATCCTGGGGACGCCCCCCAGCCCCTCTCGCCTGCCGAGGACGTGTGGGCAGACGGGATGAATGAGTGGTGCTTTCGGAGACGCTCGAAGCAGGTGCTAACGAGTGCGGCTTGAAATACCTCATCATCGTTAAATAGGTGCATTTCACTTTGTTTATGGAAAGGTAGGAAAAGCCTGTTTGCCGGCCAGGAGTGTCAGTGGGAGCTTCCTCACCACCTGCAGTGCCTTGTGACCAGCACGAGGCTGAGGATGCTGCAGGTCGTGAGGCCGTCGGGTCTCAGGACGCATGCAGGATGTGTCCCCCTGTACCGCTCTGTGCGGCAGCACAGACAGGCTGTGGTGCTGGAGGGGTGTCGGGGCTTCAGTGCCAGTTTAACTGTGCTCCACTTGCTCCCTGGGTGTAAGGCACAGCACCCAGAGCTGCCTGCGGTCTCAGTATTTCAGCCCCTGTCTTTGCTGTCACTTCCCTTCCAGCTGGTAGAGACTCAGTGAACCCAGCACCGACACGAACAAGTTTAGAATCGGCACAAACCCGGCAGCTTCCTTTGCCTCCAGCCCCATCCTGAGCTGAGGATGAGAAGTGTGATTTATGTTTTCATGCTTTTCGAGTGATTTCTGGTGTGTTCCCACGACTCCAGCTGCCGGGACAGCCGGGGAAGCAGCTGGCTGGGCGAGCTGGCGGCGCCGGGCACTCCTCGCTCCTCCCGGCTGGCCCACGCCTGCCCAAATAAAAGCTGGGGAGAACGCGGAGCTTGCAGGCTGGTGCTGGAGGTGCGGAGGGTGCCTTAGCAAACTGGCATGTTCTAAAATTACCGAGGCTGGTTCCCTGCTGGGGAAATCGCTCACAGGGTGCTGTGTGCCCCTCTTCCTCGGCAGCGCTGCCGGAGAGGCTTATGGCACAGCGTCTTCCATGGACAGAGGGGCCTCAGTGTTGGGTCGGGGTAGCTGGCGCTGAGCGGGCTGTGGGGACCCGCTAAATGCAAGTTTGTCGCGAATAAGCACTGTCATTTTGCATTATGTCCCCACTTGCCGTCACACAGGCGCTGGCGATGCTGCCTGTACCCACCCTGCCGGCAACCTGAGCCCGGGCGGGCGCCGGCCAAACCCGAGCGGCTCTGGAGCAGCCTCCTTTGATTAAGAAAGTGTTGCGTAACCTCTAACGAGGCTCCTCTCCGGTTTACAGCCACTTGCCTCTCTCCCCCCTCTAATTAAGCTGGCGCACTATTCCCGCTGGGTTTGCTTTCCAAGGAGGGCTGCTGAGCGGGTATCGGGGCTGGAGCTGCTGGGCACCGCCTCACCTGCCCTGGTTTTGAGTGGTTTTTTTCAGTGCTGAGTCGGTGATGGGGTTGGGGACAGGGCAGTGCCTTCTGCATCGTGGGAATGCGCCGGGGCATCCCGAACATCGCCGCTACCCTGGCTGGGTGCGGGATGAGGCGGCTGCTGCTCGCCCGCTGAAAATACGCAGAGTCACTGAGCGCTGGTGCCTGGAAGGAGGGAAAAGCTGAAATATTTTTCTTGGAGAGAGGAGGGAGCCAGGACGGGAGGGCAGGGAGGGATGCAGCGTGCCGGCGCTCGGCAGCAGCCGGAGGGGTTGGCTCCTCTCTGCGGTGACCCCGAGGGCTGGGCACGGTCCCCTTGGCCAGAGCTCGCTCTCGCTGACACGCACCATTGGCAGCAGCCGGCTGAGCAGAGGATGCTGTGGGGAAACCCGAGACACACTGCTTTGCTGGAAATGAAATGAGGAGAGGGCAGAGGGGCCTCGTTGGCAGGGGGGTCTGGCCTCGCTTCCCCTCATGGGACTGACAGAACAAAAGAGGAACCTGCGGTGACATTTCAAGTATTGCACAACTTGGCACAATTGGCAGTGGGTTGGCTTTCTCATGATGTTCCCTCTATGCATGCCCTTCTTCTTCCCTAGCCCCAGCTTTCCTCTTCCTCTCTGGGGGAGCAGCTGGCACTGGAAGCTGCTCCTGGATGCCAGTCCCAGGGAAGACATGCCCCATGAGCCCCTTTCCCACCCAGGGAGGGGAAGATGTGCAATGGAAACCCCCACCCAGTTTGGTCCCAGTTTGCCTCTGTGCAGCTCCCAGGGGGTGCAGAGGGGCAGGGCTGAGTCCTCTGGGGTACTTGCTCTGGGCAGAGGGTGCTGGCAGGGAGAGGGAGACTTTTCTGGGGTGGTTCCTTTGAGATTGAGCCAGCCCTGTGATCCTTCCCCCATGGGATGGGTGTTGGCTCTGTGTCCTGCTGCTGTGGCCCCCCCAAGGTTCTTGCAGCTCAGCTTTGGGAGCCCCATGAAAGCAGATGAGGGGGCTGGCTCTGCTGGCTTGTCCCTCTGTTGCAGTCCTGCTGGAATGCCCCTCTGCGTGCCAGGGGTTGGGATCTCACAGGATCCAATTTTGTACTGGTAGCTTCTGGGAACTTGGGATCACAGGGGGCTCAGGAAATATCAAAGTCTGTATTGCTTCAGTGTCCCTATCTGCAATGTGGGAATTGCAGGGAGAGTGTCATCCCGAACCACTGATGTGAAACGAGTATTTGGGAAATGGCAACTCTCTGGCTTCTCTCCCACCGCTCACGACCTTCCTCCTTCTCACACAGACAATTTTTGTGTTTTCCTTCTTAAAATACGTATATATGTATATAAATACTGTATCTTGGCAGCCACTATTCCTCAGCACCTGCTATTTCCCTGGACAAATGGGGATTTGATATCGTAACAGCCTTCCCGGTCCCCAGGGCCTTGTAAACCTGGGTTGTTTACGGCACTGTGCAGCAGCATTGCCTGCTGCCCCCTCACTCTTTCCTCCTCTGAGCGTCTCCCTGGCTGGATCCTGCTGCAGAGGGATGGGCTCCTCAGGGGTCACATTTCCCTGCTCCCCATGAAGGGTTTCCTGTGTGCTCTTAGTGGTGGTTGAGTTTGTTTGAAGGTGCAGGGCAGAGCTGGTCCTGGCTCAGTGTTGGAGCATCCCCCTGGCAGGTCACCCCAGTGTGTCCCTGAGCATGAAGCTGCTGCTTTGGGTTTGGGTTTTAATGTCTTTCTGGCTTCTAACAGAAATAACTGGAGGGTAGGCTCATGGTCTGTCCATTGACTGGCCAAGGGCACCGCTCTGGGTTTCAGTAAATGTGGAGCAAGGGCATTGTATGGCCTTTGCAACCTCACTGAGGACTTTGCAACTTGTCCCTACACCATCCTTTCTCTGCCTTTTGCCATGGATTTGGGAGTCCCTTCCTCCTGCCAGCACCCATGGAGCCTCTGCCATATGATCACTTGTCCCTTTGCAGCTTCAGTGGAGGCACAGGACATCCCCATCTGCCTTCTTGTCCTCTCCATCAGCACTGGGGCGAAAGGCTCATGGGGGTGCTGGGCCCTGATGGGTGGGGGGAGCTCCTACATTGGCATTCCCAGCATTGCCCCATGGAGGGAAAACCCAGCCTGGGGGTGGCTGTGGGGTTTTATAACCCTGAGAATGAGTCCTAGTGCCGGCCCTGCCTCTCAGGGGAGCCAGGGTCACGTCACTGCCCAGGAAACCACTCACTGGGAGTGACAGCTTGTTAAAGAGGGAGAGAAACCCAAGGGGGCTGGATTGGTGCTGGGCTGGGAGTCAGGGCACAGGAAGGCTCGTGGTGGATGTGCCTCCTGCATGTTCCCAACAGCTCTCAACACACGCTCAAGGTTTTCCCCAGTTCAGGTGTGGGACCGTGGTGTTTCACAGGGGAATTTCTTTGCATATGGAGTACAGTGGTCCTGCTCTATAGCTGCAGAGTCTTGGGCTTCATTATTTGCTCCCAGTTGGGGTGGCTGTGGTTTGAGTGAGCCCAAAAAGCAATGAGCTGCAGGGTGATAGATTGCCCCAGGAGAGGACAGATTGCAGGCTGACAGGGTATGTGAGACACTGGTTCTTCTCTCCCTCCCATGGATGTGCAAGGCCAGGAGTTAAGGTTGCCGTGGAGAACACCCAGTGAATCTGGTTCTGAGTGCCTGTGTGTCGCCAGTGTGGACACCACCACTTTTGGGGGAGCAGAGCCAAGCAGTGAGACAGCAGGGTATGGCCTCAGGGGGCTAGTACAGAGGCAGAGTGCTCTGCCCACCCTGGCCATCCCAGCTCTGACACTGCACCACCAGTGACCCAGAGCCGTGTCATCAGCTGTCACACACCATGAGAACACGTGTGTGGTCCCTGGCAGTTGGCACATCTCCTGGCATGACATCCCCAGCCGCTGTTGTTCCTCGACTCGCTCCATCACCAGAGTGAAAACTGCCCAAATACAAGCCTTGCCTGGAAGCACTGGCAGCAAATGCTTCACCTCGGTCCCTGTGTCCCATTGGGGTCCCTGGCTCCTGCCCAGTCCCTGTCGCACTGGGCAGCACGCTCAGCACCTCCTCACGGGGATGAAAAACCAGGCGAATAATTCACCCTGAATTATTCATCTCGCTAATTTATTAGCTGAACGGACGTCACTGCATTCCTTCCTCGGGCTGCCCACCAGCAGATCCCAACCTTCTGAAAGCAGAGAGCATTCCTTCCCCTGTCGTTTCCGCTGGCTCACTCTGTTTATTTGCAAATCACCCGTTTTGCGTGTGTTACTTGGATCCCTCTGATTGCGCCTGCCTTTGATTTGGGCACGTAGCTTGCTCCAGGGGTTCCTGACCCCCGATGGGGTGGGATGCTGCTCTGAGAACTGGGGTTTTGTCACGAGCAGCTGCAGTTTTTTTTGAATTCATGATTTGTTTTCCGCCACTGGTCACTGATTTTTCTCACCGCTGCTGTTCCCGCAGCCAAGAGGATCCCGTGGGAAGCAAGGGGAGAGCAGGCAGAGGGGACAGAGTGAAGAGCATGCTTCTCTCTGGCTCTCCCTGGCTGGTTTTGATGGTGGTTGTTGCTCTTCCATTCCCAGAGCTTTGGGATGGGGCAGGCAATGCTGGCATGGCTTGAGCCATTCTTTGCCAGAGCAAGTGCTCTCTAAACCTGCCACTTGGTCCGACTGTGCCATGTTGGGGTGCAAACCTCCCTGACTCCCCACTCTTTATGCCTTTTCCAGGACTTGGGTTTGGGCCTGTCCTCTCCAGTGCCTGTGGAATTGATTTGCTCATGAGACTTTCTGGAGCAAAACCATGACTGGCTGGGCTCTGTCCCACTCACCCCACTTGGGTACAATGCCTGGGCAGCACAGGGTTTCTGGACCCGTCCCCTGAGTTTTTTGGGGCTGCTCTGCAGGACAGAGTCACATCACAGGTCTGGGTGTGCGAATGGGGGCTGCAGGTTGAGCAGGGTGTCCAGCAGAAGTGATGACCCAAGAGGATCCTGCATCCCAGTCCTCAGGTTGGAGTTTGTCCTTAAAAATCCCTGCTGAAGGCACAGGTTTCTGTAGAGAAAAGCAGCCTCTTCTGTCTTGTAGGAAGAACAAGCTGTTCAGTCACCTCCAAAGGCATCCCTGAGACAGGGAGCATGGAAGGGAAAGGTGCCAGCAGAGGAGAAGACCCCATGAAAACTGGGAGTGAAGCAGCTGAGCTGCTTTCTGAGCCCTGGCATGGGGCACAATCACCTTGTGGCATTGAAGGAAGGGCTGGGGAAGGATGGGATGTATATGGGGGTGGTTGTTCAACAGCACCTTTTGTAATCCACAGCTTCTCACTGCAAGGAAGCCTCTGGAAGGAACAGAGGTTGTTCTCTCTGCTAGGATGGCTCTGGGAGATGTGTGTCTTGGGTTGGCAGCTGGGAGTCTGTCTCCCCCAAGCATTTCCCTAGCAGCTCTTGGCCTTGGCCATCACCCCTGTGTGAGGAAGAGGTGCAGAGTGGAGCCCTTTGTCTCTCCTGGGTTTTAGGGCAGGTGTTTTCCCTGGGCAGTGGGTCCTGGTGTTGCCGTGCTGGGTTCCAGCGAGTGAGTGGCAGCAGCTCTAATTGTGCCTGAATTCCTCTGGACCACAAGTGAAATCTGCAAAAATACGGAAAGTAAACAGCTTGGGGCTGAAATTCCCGGCACTTTGGGGAACCTTCCACTAGAAAAAGTTTCCAAGCTGCTGACAGAAAGTCTGTCTCTCCTCCAGCCTGCCTGTGTGGGGACCCCCTGGACTGGGAGGGATGCAACTGCAGTGCCGTGGGGATTTGCTGGGAGCTGGACTGACTTCATGCCTTGGAGAAGCTGGAATTTATATTTTTGTTGTTGTTTTTGTTTTTTTTCTTTTTGTGTTTTTGTTTTATTATTCCTTTGCTGCTCCTGTCTGCCAAACAGGGAGGTTTTAATCTCCTTCTTGCAGACTGTGAGAACAACTGCCCAGGATGCTGGAATGACCTTTGCTGCACAAATAGAGAATTGGAAGATGGCAGTGGGAGCCAGCACCCTGCTGTGCCTGGCCTGCCTCTGCCCTGGGGGGCTCTGCTTGCCCTCAGCTGTGGGCGCTGGAGGGGGAAGAGGCTGTGGCAAAGGGCTGAGCAGCCTTTGCCCATCCCTCCCTGCATCCAGGAGCTGGGGAAGATGCTGTCTCTTAGCATGTCCCCTGGGGTGGGTGGGACTGTCCCCAGGGGTCGTGTTCACCCCATTTCCCCTGTTCAGCAGTCTGGTGCCCACCCCCTGGGTTTACACCTGTGCCATGCTGACCCCGAGGAGCTCTGCTTGGGGCTGTGACAGTGACATGGAGACCCACAAATGTCCAGAGCCCAGCTACTCTGCTATGTGTCCACTCCATCCCCAGGGAGAAGGGTGGCTGACTGGGTGCCAGCAACCTGGGACCTGAAATGATGGTAAATTGGGGCAAGGAAAACCAAGTTGTGCATGTGAGTGATGAGGATGTTTTTGGGATGACCTCCACTCGAGAAGCTAAACTTTCCTGGGAAACATCCCCACTCTCCCACCCACACACAGATAATTCCCAGTGACCCCTTTCCCTCCTGCTAGGGATGGTCCCAGCACCTCCTGACCCCACAGCTCCACAGGGCAGCTCTGGTTCCCTTGGCCTCTCCCTCCAGGTCAGGCCTTTCTCTGGCTCTTTTCCAAATTTTTGGATCAGCTCTTGGAAAAGTAAAGCCATAAAGTTTGCCCCAGCTGGAGCAGGAACCCACAGCGACTGGCTTGGGAGGCAAGTGCTGGACCCGATGGATATTTATAATGCAGCAGTGAGGTTAAAAATAGCAGAAATTTAAGCTCAGGAAATTGTTTTGTAGGATAAGAAACTTTTACTTTAGCATTTGGATGCCAGGGCAAGTGCTGGCCATCTTACATCCCATGCTGTGTCCCTTGGGGTTCTGCAGTCTCTTCCTCCCCGTGTGTCAGGTCCTGTTTTGTGTCTGCGGGAACCGTCTCTATTCCCAGAGGCAGCGGGGACACCGTGGGAAGCCCTGGAAACTGTGCTGTGCCAAGTGGTGGTGCAGGGGTGAGCAGAGTGAGGCAGAGTGGGGCTCTGCTCAGGGGTCCTGGTGGCCGCAGGGAGTGGGGAGTGTGTGGTCACAGCTCCTGTGCATCCACCCCCTTCACTTTTATTATTATTGCAGCTGTTTGTTTCGCTGCCAGTGGTCAGAGGCGTTCCCACCCCCTGCTCCTTGGCATCTCTGCTGCCAGCCAGGCACATCTTGAGCCGATGGCTGCCCTGCTCCCAGCAGCTAGAGCCCCTTCAAAGCTTCCCTGGGGTTTTTTGTGCCATTCCCAGCTCCTCTTGCTCCCACTCACGGGCAGGATGTAGGGTGAGAATTGGATGCTCCCCTGGACTCTGCCCTGCATGTTCCTGGCACAGCATCCTTGCACAGGGAGAGCCAAAGGGATGGTTTGCCATCCAAAGCTCAAAACTGTTCAGTGACACAGTGTTCCCTGTGACCCCCTTCCAGCCCACTATGGCCAGAACACCCAACCTTCCTCAAACCTTTTCCCTGTTGACACAGTGGCAGTTTTGCTTGAGCTTGCCAGACTGAGCCGGGGTGACCTTTCCTGTGTTTGCTGTCTGGGCTTGGGATCCATCTGTGTGTCAGGCTGTGGCTCTGCAGCTCCAGTGAAGCCAGTGGGCAGTGGTGAGCACCTGGCAGGAATACCTCCCTGGTCGGTCTGCTGCCACTTCCCCCTTCTCACTTCTGTTCTCCTGGCTTTTGGCCCATCTCCTTGGACCCAACTGTGTGTTGTTTTCCTGATGCAGAGGAAGGAGGGAGCTGGTCTCCCCTGCACATGTGTCTCAGAGCTGGGAAATGTGTCCTCAGCCCGGGCTCCCCATAGGGGATGCATTTCCCAGTGGAAGGAGCTGATGTGTTCCATCCCTGTATCACTACCAGCAATATAACCCCCTTTTCACATGAAAAAACCCCAAACCCTCTTTAGGAGAGAACCTTAAGGGTTAACCTTAAGGTCACATCCTTTGTGGGAGGGTGCTTGAACCCGGCCTGGAGCCAGGGTATGTGCAGGGGCACCCAGTGCTGCCCACCTGAGTGAGGAGAACATCCTGCCTCCCACCTGGGGAGCAGCCTGGGACCCACCAGGGTGCACGTTTTGGAGAGCAGAGCCAGCGGCCACACAGCCACTTTGGCAGTATTTCTAGCTGAGTGAAACGAGACAGGGATGGAAACTGGAGATGAGCTGGAGGCTCTGTCTGTGACAGCAGTTCCTGTGGGATTCGTGTGGACTCGCCTGTCTGGTTCTGGGTAGCAGAAGCAATGTGTTAAACCCTTTGGGGGCTGTCCCAGAGCATCCCTGGCCCCTCTCTTCCCACTAAGCCCAAGCAGCACGTGAACCCAAACTTTGCCATTCGTGATCTGTGATGAAGCAAACTCGCTAATGTTACTTTTTGGCAAAGTCTTGCTGAGAACTCCTGGAGGGTGAAATGAAACGGGGTCATAGGAGGGTTTAATTTGGTACGTTGTCCTTCAAGGGAAGGAAAAGTCAGACAAGAAGTTTTAAACATTTTATAAAAATATCCACATGTGCTCAGCGCAAAACTCACCGTCTTTACCTAATTTAGAAAATGACTTTATATGGAGAAAGATTTAACACTGCTCCATGGAGGGGAAGAATAATGAATACGTCTGCACCAAATCGCGCTGTCATCCGAAGATCTCCAAGTGCTTTCGAAAGGGTTGGAGAGAAATAATTGTTCTTCTCTTCCCTGGTTTTAGAAACTGAGGCATGGGATGAGAAATCCAGAAAAGTGCAACTTTCCTGGCTAATTTTAGCTATTTGAAGTCCAGATCTAAGTACCTAAATAAATGACCTGATTTTAATAGACTGCTGGTCAAGTCTCAGGGGTAAAACCTGAAACAAGTCAGGCTCTGTAGGTCTGCAAAGGTGGCCTGGGTCTGGAGAGGGAGCCTCTTTCCCTTAATTTGGCACTGCCACTGCGAGCCTTGCTCAGATCTAGGATCAGATGAAGCTAATGAGAAGGAATTTATCTGAATTTCATTGAACTTAACAGAAAAAGAAGGAGTTCCTGTGTGGGGCAGCCTTGTTGTAGTGATTTCTGTGCCCTCAGGGGACAGGGCTGGATCCCTCCAGGTCTGGGGAGCAAAAACAGATCCAGGCTTTTCAGCTCTGTTATCACACCCCAACCTCTCAAATTTGTTTCATACTAAATAGTGCACGTGGTGAAGGAGAAGAGGAAAATGAGCTCAGTGAAGCACCTGTGTTATCCCAAGCAGCTGAGCTGTGTACAGCTCCTCGGGTGAGGAATTGCTCAGGGATGCTTTCAGCAGTGCACGGACCATCTCCCACCTCTGCAGTGATGGTGAGGCTGAGGCTGCTGCTCTCAGCTCCCATCCTGCTGCTGCTCCTGTGGCCCAAATAGAAACCCAAATCCCTTGAAAGGAAAATGCTATCTCTCTTGCTCAGCCCAGCAGTCTGCCAGGTCTCCAGGGTCAATCTCACCAGGAATGAGCACTGAAATACTTGCAGAAGTGGAGCTTTGAATTAGGTGGGCTTAGCTGGGATCCTAAAGCTGAACAAGTTGAACCTGGGGACAAATGGGGGCTGGTTGGTCATGCCAGGAAGTGTGACCTGTTTCCAAAATGCCTGCTCAGGATGGAAAGATGCTTCCCTGGGCCCCACAGCTTGTGGTGCAGGGGCAGTGGGGACCTGTGGGGAGGTGCTGGCAGGGTGGCCATATGAGGAGGGGGCAAAACACTTGTCCTTGTGTTTTGCATCCTTGAACAGGCCTGAAGTCACCTGTGCACCTCTGTCTGTACAACACAAACCCTTTGTGATCAAGGTCTGTCTGATGAGTGAGAATTGCAATAAGTATTTCCTGTGACCAAGGGCTGGTCCCAGCCCTGGCACCTGCATATTCTTGTTTTCATGCATTGCTTTCTTTTGGTTTTGTGCCTGGCTTGTCCTCCTGCAAAATCGCCTCCCTCTGAAGAGGGACAGCTGGGCTGAGCATGTCCAGAAGGTGCCTCTGAGACTTCTCCATCCTAAAACTGCATCGCTTCAGGATGGAGCTCACAGGGTGACAGAAAGGGGAGAAGCAGGAATCCAGCTCCTCTGGTCACTGCTGGTGCTGGCAGCACACAGATTCCTGCCTGATTGCACCTAGCATTGGCAGAGCCAGGGGACCCACAATGCAAGGGCAATATTTGTCCCCAGCAGGAGCAGGATGCTGGGCACCCAGCAACACTGCCAGGGAAAAGTCACCCAGGCTTTGGCATTTTGCTTTCCACTTGCTGCCTGATGGCCTCATGCCTGATTTTTTATTTTCTTGCCATTTTGTTCAGTCTGGACGTGATCCCTCATGCTGCAGGACTGTGGGCATTGCCAGCTGGGCTGCCTCTCCCTCTTGATGCTCAGTGGGGAGCAGTTCCCCTCTTGGGTGACTGCTCTCATGGGAAACCCACCTGCTTTTGCTCTCTCATCATTTAGAGATGCCTCCTGCTCATAGTGTCTGAAATGTACCTCCTGGCCTGCTGGCACTAAGGGCAGTAGGAACTGTGGCCATGGCACAGATGGATTGGGAAAGAGCAGATCAGAGGAAAATGAATTAGGACGTACAGAACTACCCTTGATCGGGACAGTAACCTCTAATCCAGCTCAGTTCTCCTTATTTACAGTTGCCGGGAGGGAAGGCAGGAGAAAAGCAGCCTGGCAAGATGCACAAAGCCGATCTCCTTCCCCCCAGCTGCTGTGCTCTCACTAATGTATTTGCTGGCAGTGCTTGCTGTCCCCGGAGCATTTTGAGAGTGGTTGGAGCAACTGTTCACAGCCAAAGACAGGAGTGTCGGAGCAGGCACGGGACTAGAAATAGCTGGGGGGTGCTGGGAGCCCCCAGCCCCTCAGAACAGGGTGCTTGTGAAGAAATGAAGTGCTGATTTCCTTTCCTGGGCTGGCAGAGATGGAGATGCAGCAGGGAAACCTTGCAGCCCCTGACTGCAAGGGCTCTGTGCTGCCCTGAGCACCCACTGGATGTTTCTGCTGAGGGAAGGGGCTGGGTGCAGGGGAGGTTCCCCCAGGCTGTCCTGCTTGAAAATATTCCCTGATAGGGGCCAGAGCTGTTTCTCTTTAGGTCAGCAATCAGTAAGAAGAGTAGGGACATCCGAGAGTGCTGCCTGGTACAGGGACAGGAGGAAGGACAAAGTCCTCAGGGAATCGATTTGGTGGCACCTTGCAGTATTGCAGAGGAGATCAAAATCTCCCCCAAAATCTCCTACACCATAAAATGAGGCATTTGATAGCCCTGGTTGCAAGGACGTGGTTCCCTCCCGAGCATCGCTGGACTGGTGCTGTGCTGGGGCAGCGACACTCCGACGCCCGCTGTGGAATATTCCAGCATTTTTAATACGGGTTGGTGCGGTCACTGCACTTGTTCCAGGCAAAAGCAATGAGAATTTTATGAGGTGTAAATGGATTGTGAGTGCCTGAAAGCATCCATGTCCCGCTCGGCTCCATACATGCACATGCCTCTGCACCTCCTCTCCTCTGCCAAAATATCTTGTCTCCTTTCAGACTCAGAGAAAAGATAAATATTAGCACTGTGAGATGCTCTAATCTGAGTTTCTGTCCGTGTTGCTGTTGTTGTGGTTAAAAACCCCTTCTTCTAGCTGCAAAATTCATTAGGGTCCAGTCTCCCGGGTTCAGAGGGAAACCAGAGCAGCTCTTAATGAGGGAGCAGTACTATCTAGAGCTCGTTTCAAAGCAATAATGGAATTAGAAAGGAGACAAACATACATCGGTCCCATGCTTGATGGCTTTATTTTCGGTTTCCTTGTTGCTTTTCACTTTATTAGTTAGGATTAGAACATCCATTTTACATTAGAGGGCAAACGATGAAATCACACGGGATGGGAGAGAGGTTCCAGCGATGGGCTGAGATGGGGAAGTTTGAGCTTTCTCAGCCATTTCGCAGAGTTTTCACCACAGAGAGCAGGAGTGAGAAGTGCACAGGGAGCAGAAGGGGATGGTGAGGCTGTGATGGAGAGGGAGACAGGACAGTGAAGGGCAGGAGCTGGAGCCTGCAGCCGTTTTAGCGAGGCTTGTAATATCTTATTAATGGAAAAAAAACCTTCAATTTTTATTTTGTGGAAATTCTTTTGTTCCACATTAAATTTTAAAGCGCTTTGCTCCCATTACAGCCTCCTGCCGGAGTGCGGTGCTGGCTGGGAGGAGCTGCCCTTTGAAAGGTTTTTGGGAGGGTCCGTGTTTGTGCCTGGGCTGGGGGAGCAGTGCAGGGATCAGGGTCCTTCCCTGGTGCTGGCACCCCAACCCCAGCACTGCTGTCGCACCCACCGAGCATCACCCAGAGTCTGGGCTGGGGGCCGTGGTGGGCTGCGTGCCTTTGGTAGGTGCTGGGGCTTGATGAGGGCTTGCCTACACCCGGAGCTCTTTCTTAATTGACTCCATGTGCGGAGACACGCGGATCCTGGAACAGGAACAAGGCACCCTTATTCCCCAATAAGCTTGTCGGCACATGGAGTAAATCAATAGCAGCTCATCAGGAGCAGCGTGCTGACTGGAGATGCCGCCTAAGGATGAGTCACATGCAGAGAGGGGGGCAAAAATGAAAAAAGAAATAGAGAAGGAAAAAACCCCAAGATTTGAGTCCAGACCCGGAATGCCCGTTGTGTTTCTGGTGTGCCAAACCAAAGGGCTGGCTTTGTATTGTGTCCTCCCTCCTGCCTGCTAAGCCTTGCGGGTGGTTGGAGCAGAATTTTGCACCTTGATCCCATAATTAGATGTTGGGATGGGGGTGGTGGAATATCAGGACTCTCTGTGACTTTTAAGCTGGTTGTGGGTTGGTCCCCACTGAGCTCCACAAGAAGCAATGCTGGCCTTGGGCTCTGAGTGAGGAGGCAGTTGAATGGGCTGGCACTGAACAGCTCCAAGGGTATTTTGGAATACCAAAGGTTGTCCTTGTTGCTTTTCCTAAGATGAAATGAGTGATGTGCAGGAGGCTGGGAACCTGGGGAGTTCGGTGCATTTTTCATGAAGCTTTTGGAGAGATCAGAAGTGTTAGAAATCATTTGGTTTAAGGCTCCTGAAGTGGCCAAATGCCCTGGGTGAGGCTTTTTCAGAGCAGCCTGGGGCTGTGCCAGGGCACAGCAGTGTGTGGGGTCAGATCCAGCTGCAGGAGCAGGGTCTAGTAAAGGTTTTGGACAGGAAAGGATGGATTACTTCTTATGGGGGGCTGAGCGCCAAGAATGTTTTCTACCTCTGTCCCAGCCCAACAATCATTGATGGTGAGAGTCAGATGATCTGCCCCAAGGGTGCCCAGTCCCTTGGCAGGGCTTGCATCAGGACACAGACCCACAAAGTGACAACTCCACCCAAATGTGCTCAAACCAAACTCATTCCCAGCCATCTCAGCAAAGAGGAGATGTAGGAGGGGTGGGGAGATGGAACCTCTGTGGCTGCTGGGGTCTCTGCCTTATTTCTCTCTGACCAGCAGCTCCTGGGACAACAGATGCTATCACCCTCGAGGGCTTATTCTGCAGGAGTGAATGAATGGAATAAATCCATTTTAAATGCCAGGTTATGAGACAGGTGACAGGCTCTAGAAGACAGCAGTGGCTTAGTCCCTGCTGTCCCTTCATAAAGGTTTGGCTCAGTGACACCACGCTGTCAGTGCTGCCAGCACAGGAGGAGCTGCACGGGTCAGAGTCAGTCCCCTGCTGCTGCCGGAGTCTCTCCAAGGCATCACAGATGACGTGTTATCCGCTCTCTGAGCTTCCTGGCTATTGTCAGCTGCTGTTGAAGCCTGATGCTAATTAAATGGAGTGTTTTGTGTTTAATAAATTCCCCCTTGAGTCATGCCAGCGGGAGGGCACTGGCCTGATTCCTGCCAGTGGCACTCTGGGGAGAGTCTCCTGCCCTGTGGGTGCTACTCCACGTGAGTGCATACACTGCACCCTGTCGAGCTTGTCTACCTGATCCTTGGGAAGAAAAACTGGGTTAGCTGCACCTTGGGGTACACAGAAGAGTCTTCACATGCTGGGAGCAGGATGAGCAACTCCAGTGCCATGTCCCCTCTTGTCCCCTTTCCTGCCATCTGAGGCAGCCAGTCCTGTGCTCACCCCGCTCTCTGTCTGCTCCCACTTCCCATCTTTGCAAAGAGATGTCAACACTCTGTCATGGAGCTGAAAGCACCGAGCCGGTGTGATGCCCCAAACCCCCGGGAAGCTCTGGAGCACTGCCTGTATCCTGCCTGTTGGGAAGGTGGCAAGCTGCCCTTGCTGCCAGCCATGCCTCTGTCTCCTCCTTGGCTTTCCTCTCCTGGATGGGAGGCTGGGCTTTCCCCTGGGAATACCAGGATCATGTGGAGCACAAAGCTGGCTACCCTGCAGCAAGCAAGGTGCCCAGGTAGGCAGAAGGGCATTACAGGGGTAGAGGACATGGCTGGCTCTGTGCACCTCTCTGGTTGAGCAGCTGCCATCATAGGATGCAGGTCCCCTGGCATTCCTGCAGTGGCACTGCCGTTATCATATTCACTTCCTTTTGCACTCACCTGGGGAGGGAAAACCAGGGGCTTTGCTATCCCTGCAAGCAGATTCCATAGGATGAACCTTAAGTTTTGCAAAAAAAGCCCCTTTATTATGTCACCTTTTCTAGGACTTGAGATATTTTATCTAACATCATGCAAATCCCACTGTGGAGCCCCAGCCTGCTCCTTGGGTCTGTACACCTTCCCTCCATGTCTAGGTTTGGTTTTTGGACAGTGGTGGCTGGCAGTGGGATGTGGCATGTGTAGAGTATCACATCTGATTGCAGACCAGGGGCATGGGGCTGGGGCACGTGAGGCAAGTCCTGCTTTTAAGCTGGTCTTGCCCCATTTTGAGCTGGGCTGCAGCTGTGTGGATGTGTGAGACTAGGAGGTATTTTGGTGCATCTCCTACTGTGTCCTTGCAAGCACCACAGCAGAGCTTGCCTCCCATAGTGAACTCCATCCCAACCCTGTCTTCCTGTTTCTTTCTTCCTCTGCCACCTCTCTCCCTCTGCTCTGCCAACGAGATGCTAATCCATGAGTTCCTGGCCACAGATTTGCCTGCAGGGATCAAGTAGACCAAACCCATAGTCAGGTACCAGGAGCAAGCCCTTCTGAGCCCCCCAACCTGCTCCAGCTCCCTATGCCCATGATGGCTCAGCCATGGGGAGAACAGCTTGTTGCACCCAATCATTCTGCCTAAACCCTGTGCCTGTGATGGGTTTTAGTCACTGTGGTATTTTGACGTGGTGTCAAGATGTTTCTGTTCCTGCAGATGAACGTTCCTTGTAGACACCTCAAGAACTGAGTCAGGTGTACCAGCATTTCCTCATGCACTCATGAACTGGCTGCAACCTCTTCCATACAGGGGAAAAGGGCAGCATGTTGAGGTGGTCTTGACCTCTGTTTCCCCACCTGCAGAATGACTTTCTTGCCACTCATCCCTGTGTGGGAATTCTCTGTTGCTTTTACTGAAAACCACTATTTTTTTATTTTTATTGATTGTAGACTTCAAAATCCAAAGCATGTAAGATGGCTCCAGTCTAATTAGTACTTAACCTGCAACAAAATACTGTATTTTACATTGATTTTTTTTTTTTTTAAAGAAAGGAAGCATTGGCTCAGTTTCTAAGTGAAACACTTTAGCAGACCAATTGGAAAATCATCATCATGTTTAGACTTTGTAAACATAATTTCTTCTAATATTTTTTTCCCACCAGGTAAGAAAACACAGAGAAAAATTGATGTGTAGTTTGAGTTGCCTCAAAGCTGTATTTCTTCAGCAAAGCTTTAAATGGAAAGTTATGCCCAGTGTTGGATAATGCAAGTCATCAAGTGGAAGGGGCTCAGTTCGCTGGTGGTCAGGCACAGATCCTGGGGAAGTTTCCCCAAAGGAGACTATCACCTCAGTTACCCTCTCTATCACAGCAACACAGGCATTATCCTGAGAAACTTCTGGGAATGCCCCTGGCTGGTGTCCCCAGATTAGGGAAGGACAGAGGCAGCAGTGAGAGGAAGGGAGAAGGTGTGGGGACATCGGGTCTGTGTTCCCCAGCTCTGTTATAACTGGTATTAGGCCATTTGGACCCTTCCAAAGGAATAATCCTGGTCCCTCCAGCCCTTCTCTCCTGGGTTGTTCCATAGGGTTAAAATGATGCAGGGTTTGTCCTTGGATTTGTCCTCTGAGCTTTTTGCAAGGCTTGGCCACGTTTCCTCAGGGACTTAGAGCCTGTACCCTCCTGCAATCAAAACACTGGGCTGGGAACACGAAGGGCGCAGCTGCAGCAGATGTGGCTGGAAGCCGAGTGCTTTCAGCTCGTCTTGGAGCCAGGACTCACACTGCATCTCTCCCGTGTCTCTCCCTTTCCTCTCCCAAGCCCCATGGTGCCCATGGAGAATGCAGATGGGCAAAACCCAGAGTATGAGCTTCTCTGGAGGCCTTGGAAGGTGTTTGCCTTGGTGTGGTAGATATTTCCCTGTTTGGTGGAAGAGGGTGGATGAAAGGGTGCTTTGGAAAGTGCTCATGCCTGCTTGCCTTGCCTTTCAGGAGATCTTTATAATGACCCTGTTGGTCTGGCAGTGTGGAGTCTCCTGGCAAGGGCTGTGCTGCACCACAGGGTTCCCTCCAGTGCATCCCTCCTGCTCCATGCTCTGATTTCCCTGTCTGTCAAATCCCTCCTGTGATCATCCCTTGCCCGGTGTCTGTGGATGGATGGGAATGCGCTGAGTGGAGGGCAGGGGGGTAGAAGCAGGTTGTGCATCTGGGATGGAGATGGAGCTGTTTATTTAGCTTGCTTTCAGCCCAGCTCCTCACCAACAGCTCTTTCTTCGAGGTTTTCCCTGGCCCTCAGTCAGCAGAGGGAATTCCCTCTCCCTTTGCCTGAGCTCCTGCTGGGATTGCTGCAGGGAACATTCCAACGGGCTGTAATTGCCCTCTCTCCTTGTATTCACCAGGTTTTGTGGTCTTCACTTGGTGCCATCCTCCCCTTCTCATCCAGGTGATTAGGGATGTACTGGATTAATCAGCAGCAGTGGTGGTTGACCCTGCAGATTTGTCCTGTCTCCTGCACTCCTGATGCCTCTGCTGACATCCCCTGCCCTGCATGAATCTTTCATACACCCACTTCGAGTATATTTAATAGTCTGGGAGTGGGTTCGAGTTTATACAGGAGTTTGGGGGACTTGGTGGCTGCATTTTCCAGTGGGATGTGGCTGTGGGGGAGAGAGTGGTCCCCAGGAGAGCAGTCTGCAAAGGGAGGCAAAGAGCACATTGTACCTGTGCCAGGCATGGTGCTGATCCTCACAGGGAATGTTTTGGCTCCGCAAAGAATATTTTGGCTCTGGAGTGGTGGGCACAGAGTTTTCCTGGCCAAGGAGGGTTAACCCAGCAGTGGTGGGAACAAAGAGTGAGCTTGTCAGAGATCGTAAGGGAAGCGGAGGAGCTGCCAGGATAATTAGCACAGGCTTGTTCTCCCCAGCATGTCCCTAGGATGCAGCGGGTCTGTAATCAGCCTGTCGCTTCCCAGCTTTATTAATACATTGATTTTTGGGGGTTTTGGCTTCGTGCAGCGTGGTGCCTGCCAGCCAAGCCTCTGTGGGAAGCGGGGGTTCAAGGTGGCACGTCTCTGGGCATGGCAATGCCTCATTTTGGAAGCTGTTCGGGCTTCTTCCTTGGGGACTGATGGCGGAGGAGGAGGAGGAGGAGGAGAGACATCCCCTCCATCTGTGCGCTGCCCTAGGAAGGGATTTAAATCACAGGTTTGCAAAAAAGAGGAAATGTGCCTGTTTTGCTCAAGCTTTGAAGCCTGCAGAAGCCTCCTGGAGATACTCCCCTTGTCGCTTTGGGGAGGTCTGGATTGGAGGCAATCTCCTTCCCTGGCTGTGGAGCCAGGCACTGTCTGCCAGAGCCTCCATCCTGGTTGTCTTCTGGGGTTGGGGCAGTGGTGAGGACCAGGCTGTGCTCCCACAGCTCCTGGTGAGTGCAGGCAGGAGGGGTTCTGTTCCCAGGATTGGTACCCTGCACCCCATGTACCCCCTGCTCCAGCAGTGGAGGGTGAGAGATGCTCTCCAAGGAAATATATTACTATTAAAATATAAATAAATAAACGCAGGTAAAAAATCATGTATGTATATGTGCTTAGGGCAAATTTCATTGTGATCCATCTTCCTATAAGTCTGGGATCTCCTCCTCTCTGCCCTGTCATTCTTTCCCACTCCAGTGTGAACTCTCCTGACCAGCACAGCATTCTTGGCACGGCAGCCCCAGTGCCACATGTGTGGCCATGTAGAGCCATCCTTTCAATTCCTTCATTTCACCAACTGTTACATAAATCCGCTTTTATACTGAACTTGTGGACGTCACTGGAGCTCTGTCCATACCCATAACATCACTGTTTCCATGGGAACCAGCGTACTTCCAAGGGGGAAAAAGTAGGAGACTAAAAAAAGGACAAAGAAGGAACAAAATAAGACAAATATGTGACATATCCCAACTATGTGTCGGTGTAGGATGTTACAAAGATTTCACTGCAACTTGTTTAGGCAGCCTTGCATAACAGTTTTTGTCTTGAGTATTGCAGCAAGCAGAGTCAGGGACAGTAGAAACTTAGTAGTATCCCAAGTCTCTTAGTGAGGGAGATGTGTCTCTGGCAGCTCTGCACGAGGTGCTGTTCTGTGAGCAGCAGGGGAAGATGTGTCTAGCTATGCTGCAGCATTTTCCTGCCTTTCCATGGGTCTTTCTCCATCCTGGAGTGTGGCTGGGGCTGTGCATCATGAAGTGTTCTGGATATGTCCTGTTGAGCAGCTGGCACTGCTGAGCTTTATGGGCAGGTACTATTAAGGGACAATTTACAGTGAGTGAGTTTAAAAATATATATATATTTGGGACTTAAGTGTCCATCCACTGTGCAATTGTAATTCATGATGGGAGAAAAGGTCTTAAATAAGTCATTAAGCCACAGCAACAGCTTTGGCATACTGAGAGTATTTCAGCTAGTAACACAAGTCCCCCTGCGGAGGAGTTGGCCATTAGGAAGGATTTTACTGCTCATCATGTCTTCCTTAATGCCACGTGTGAGCTGCTGGGAGGGAGCCCATCCCCTGGCTCCATCACAGGAGGTGATGACTGGTGCGGAGGCTGAGCTGGGAAGGATGGGTCCAGGAGGATGGGGACGTGCTCCCACCTCTGCAGCCCTGCTCTGGTGGGGCAAGTGGGAGGAGAGCTCATCCCTCAGCCATCCAAATGTCAGCAAAAGGTGCTAAACTGTTGGAAGAGTGAGTTTGAGGGAGCTGAAGCTTCTGCGAGGTTCGGTCTGGGCTAGAGAGGCTTCACCTGCTTCTCCTCTGCTCTTCCCTCCAGGAGATGCAGGACGGTGAGAGTTGGGGTCCCAGCACATGGCATCAGCTACTGAAATAGCTGGCAAGCTCCAGACATGTGGGGCTTCCACCTGACCCATCCTGGTGGCCCAGGGCTGGGGCCACGCACTGACTCTTTCCACCAGCTCATTTTGGGCTGTTCTTTTGGCCACTGCTCTTGTTGCCGTGACAGGCAAGATGAAGAGGGAAGGACTGGGATGAGAAGTCAGAATAAATTCAGCCTAAAGTGCTCTTTTTTGACATTTTGTTTTTTATTCTATTTTATTTTATTAAAGCACCCATCCTTGCAGATGCTGGTCCCAGGGCTGGGCTGCTGGCAGCTGAGCCCTCCCAGCTCAGGAGTTAATTGCAAACGATATGTAGGGCTTTTCTTAAAAGCTCCAGCTCCTGAAGTTTGGAGATTATGCAAGTCCCTCAGCTTGCAGGATTTTTTTTTTATCTTCATTTTTTTTCTCTCTTAAGCAATAAGATTTTAAACCCTTTTGGTTGCTGGAAAAAAACCCCTTAAAGTAGAAATCTAAAAGGTTACAAGGAAACAATTCCAAAACTGTAAGGCAAATAAGAACCTTGTCAGGTTTTGGTGGGGGGATTTTTTTTTTTTTTTACAAGAACCCTTTTTTTAAATCAATCTTCATCCCCTCTAATTATGGCATCATGCTTTGCTTCATCACCTGGGTGGATGAGCAGGTTTCCTCTGCGCTGCTGAGCAAATCCTACCTCTCCCTTAAGAGACAACTGCATCTCAGAGGCAGGGAAGAGCATCTCTGCCTGCAGCTGACAGTGCAGTTTCTGAGTCTTTGGGAGAAGAATGATAAGATGATTACACCCTGAAATCCCCTTTTTCCTCGAGTTTTGGGCTTTACAGTCACAGTTATGTGTTATGAGGCCGTTGGGGTCCCTGTGGTCCCGCTGGGATGGGAGCAGAGTGCTGCATTTCGTGGCAGAGGGAAGCAGCTGCCAGTGCATCCCCTTGAACATCTGCAAGACAAAATGAATTAGAGATGACATTTCCAAAAACACTGCCATGAATAATCGCCCTGTTTTGGTTTCCCAGGTTTAATTGTGAAGCTGCATGAATTAAAATAACCTCCTGGGTCTGTCTGCACAGCGAGGGAAGCTGTTTCGAAGAGCTGCAGAGCAGCAGTGAGGCAGGGATGCTCATGCCTGGCTTTTTCCCAGCTCAGAGCCTGCGGATGGGGATGTGCCAGGTTCAGTGGGGTCATGCCAGCTCCTGGCAGCGTGTCCTCAGGCTGCCAGCTATGGTGACATGGGATGGGGCAGGCCTTGGGCATGCACTGGAAATACTGTCTGAGCAATGCTTGAATTTTTAAACCCCTTTGTGCAGCCCCAGTGGAGGAGCCTCTCCCGGCTTTGCTTTCCAGGAATGCCCTGGCGATGGGACTCGCTTGGCACAAATCCCTGTGGACTGCAGGGCAGGAGGCGTGCACTCCATCACATGTGTGGGATGAGCGTGCTGGGGCTGCCGTGCCCACAGCAGGTTATCCATCCTGCCAGGAAAAAGCAGTTTTCCTGCTGCTGTGGTGCCGAGATGCTGTGAGAAGGGCTGTTTACCTGCTGCATCTTTCCTTCTTCATCCTGTGCTTGCATTCCCTGGAGGGAGGGGAGGTACCAGGCCTGGAAAAGCATCTGGAAGGGCAAAGCCATGGTGTAGAGACCGTGTCAGAATGACAGTGGGGGCCGATCCCTACCAGTGCTTGACTGCAAGTGAGGGAAGTGGATTCACCGAGTACAGATGCTCTGAGAGCACCTCTGGCATGCTGCATCCACGGAGATGCCAATGTTTCCTGCAGGTACTAAAAGCAAAAGACAGGGGCTGGTCCAGCTTTTGAAGGAATATGGTAGGAAAAAACTAAATGCAGTTAAATGTCCAGTATTGTGCTGGGAATCCTATAACCTTTAACTGGGAATGACACGAAGAACCTTTTCCCATTGGCCTGGTGGAGTCGGAGGCAAAGCTGGGAAGGGGTTATTATTTCCATCTGTGAGGCAGATTAATTCTTAGGACTTTTAACTTCCCTTGCAAACGGCCTAAATTAATGTTTTAGGATTTTAGTCCCTGCCTCCTTCCACCCCCCCAAAAGGCCAGACCCTGGAAGTGCCATTATGCTCTTGTCAAAGGGGCTATTTCTGGAATTGATGATATGAATGAAGCCTAAAACTCCGCTCTCATTAACGTCGGCAGCTTATCCCGGTGTCACTCCTAAGCTGGTGGGACTTGGTGACACTGCAGGGGAAGGCTGTCATTTCAACCCAATTTTCACATCACATTTGCACAAAAATTTCCAGGCTTTGCCAGTGCTTTCCACACATTTGTCAAATCCCAGCAGCTGTCCCAGCGAGCGAAGGCTTTGCCTGATATAAGTGATGGCTGTGGGTGGTGATGGGCAACTTGGTCCCGGTTATGTCCGTGATTGCTGGGTATGAACGACCACTCCTTGCCCTAAAAAACAGACAGCACAGCAGAGCCCAGTGTCATCTGGTGAGATCCCAGCAGGTTGATGCATTCCCATGGTTAAGTTTCATTGCAGGACACAAGCCTTTGGCCCCCAGTGCTGCAGGGCTGCCCCATCTTGCCTGCAGAGCCCTGCTCCCATCGTGCTAGTTGTGTTTTTGAGCAGTCCCATCCAATCTCCCAGTGATGGCAGGATGGCAGCATGTTTCCTTGGAGCCACTGCTTTGCTGGAGCTGCATTGGGAGAGTGGGAGGAGGGGTCATGGAAGGAGAGGGAGAAATGCAGGGAAGGAGGACAGGGAGAATGGTGGGAGCTGCCTGGGAGTAGCAGAGCACCAAGGGAAGAAATAAATATTAATTCCGTGGAAGAATGTGTGTCCTTGTAGAGCATCACCAAACGCTCCCCTCCATACCTGACTGTCATTTATGTGTGTGCTTGGTCCCCGGGGGAGGGGACCCCCATCTCTGTGGTGAGGCAATGCCTGCTCTCCCCATCTCTGAGCCAAAGAGCACACGAGGAGCAGTGTGTGTGCTGCTCAGAGACAGCCTGGGATGTGGATGGACAGAGCATCACACCGCTGTCCTCTACGTTACCGCTGCCCTCAAGCAACAGCTCCCGATTTAATTCACTTGCTAGTGAATTTGATCCAAACTTCTGCAACCAAATCATAGCAAGTGTAATGCAATATCTTTCTCTTTTAATTATATTAAGCTGGGTAGTGCTGGCTAATTGAATCTGGGGCTCTTGCCTCTTAATTATGAAAGGTCAGGTGCTGCAGAGTGCAGGCAGGTGGCATGGGGATCCCTGGTGGTAGGAAGGGTCTGAGTGCTCTGGCTCTATGCAAGGGCTCCTGTTCATAACAAGTGAGTGACTTCTGGAGATTTTAATTTTTTGTGTGTGTGCTCTTTATCTTATGAATTTTAAGAGTAAGGTTAAAACAGAAGTGTTACTGTGTATTTCTGTGTGGCAGAAACAGATTTTTTTAGTTGAAAAGAATCTGTGAGCATTTTGGCTGCCTGCCTTGACCGACTTGATGGTAAAAATGTGGATTTTTAAGAATATGCTAGGGCAAGCAGATGACCTGGAAAAGCAGGGACTCTCTCTGACACCCATGGGCTGGAGTGGAGGTGGTGATTCATGTGCTGTGTGCACATGAACCCCATCATTAATTTCCTTTAGATATCAGCCCTGCTGGGTGTGAGGAGGGGGCTCCCAGCAAATATTTATCTCAAGAAATGAGGTCTGTGGACTCAGTTCAGCACAAGGGTGATTGCAGTGCCACCATTGCCCCTTTCTTCAATCACTTGCCTCCCCTCCTCACCTGAGCTGCTGGCCAGGGACCAGCACTGTCTCTGGGGCTTCCCAAAGCCTCTTTGCCTCTTCACAGCCCACACAGCAGCAGCAAGAGGCGTTCAAAAAAGCACCTTCTGCTTTTGCTAATTGAGGAGTTTCCCTTTGTCAGCCTCTCAGCTCAAAGAAGGGTCGGTACAAAGCCATAGCCAGCAGCACTTTGTGTGCCTCTGAAAATCCCATTAGCAGAAGAAAGAGCTTGAAGTTTCATTCAGCTGGAAAAAAAAAAAAAAAGAGGGTAAAAAAATCAAATAACACTCTCCAACCTTCTGATCTATCAGCTGCACATTAACATACTGCCCTCGGCACTGCCGGGGTCCCTGTCCCAGGAATATTTAATCAGGGTGAAGTGTTATATTGGACTGAAATGTATGTGCTTGAGGGAGTGATATGCTGATAAGTGGGTCTGTGGTTAAAGCTCGTGAAAAAAACCTACTGTCATCAAATAACCCCCCTCTCCCACTCCCTGGGTCCCCCTCCTTCCCCAGGCTGTTTTCCTGCCTGCAGATGTTTGTTCCTGCAAGGGGAATTGGGGTGTGGGGAGAGCAGGGACTAGCCCTGAGGTGGGGGCACAGACAGAGATGGGGGGGAACAGGATGGGATGGGGGGACCTTCACCCTTGCCAGGGTGGGCAGCAATGGGGAGGTTCATGCCTTTGCCAGGATGGGGGTGCTGGTCTGGGGCACTGCGTGTTTGGGCAGGTGGGGTCTGCTGGCTCTCTGCCTGCACCACGGGGACCCTCTTGGGGGTACAGATCTGGCATTGGTCCCCACGTGCCCCTTCTGGCTGCACCTGGTGCCCCGTGTGTGGCAGGTTGTGGTGTCTCAGGGGTCTGTGCTTTCCTGGCTCCCCTCCGTTTGCAATCAGTCCCTGGTGCCAGTGCCAGCACACTAATGGGCATCGAGGGGCACCCAAGGCTTTGCAGACTGTGGTGTGGCGGAGTAGGACAGGGAGGCTGCCATCCTGTGCTCTTCCTCCCATTTCAGGCCCCGCTCAGCCCTCTGCACCAGACATGGGGCTGCTGTGAGCTTGGCTCTGCTCAGCTGCCCTGTGTGGGTGCTAGGGCTGTGCTGCGTGTTGGAGACTGAGGAGGTGAGATCAGAGTGACTCCAAGCTGATGCTTGTCATGGTTGTGTGCCCATCTCCGCTCACTCAGGAACTTTCAGTCCCCAGCCAGCACCACTGGGGCACAAGCATCACAAGCAGGGATGGAACACATAGGGGAGAGCCAGGCCCAGTGCAGGGTCTTGTCCACTGCCACACAAGAACTTGCATAAAGCTTTGCCTGTCTGGGGAAGTGTCTGTCTGTCTCTGGAGGTTTTGAGCCATCCAACACGGATGCTCCTGATCTTCTGAGCTTCCCTGCTGTGTGTGTCGCACAGCTCGTGCAGGAATATGCTCCTTCTGCCACTCATTTGGGACCTTACAGGGTGTTTTTTTAATTCTTTATGGTCTCAAGGGCTCTGCAGTTCCTTGCTGGCAGAGCCCTGAATGTGCCTGGTTCTGCTGAGGGATTCTTCCCAATCCTCTAGGCTGGGGAATGCCTGTGGATCCCCCACAGCTGCTACCCCATCCTCCAACTGCCCTCCTTGCCTGCCCCCACAGGACTATATTTGGGCTAAATGTTGCAGCCCATAGCCCCAACCTGACAGTTGGAATGTCTATCCTGGTATCTTGTAAACATTCCTTCCAATTAAAAGATCCAGATTGCCAGGGACCAAACCGTGACTCAGCCCCGTGTGATTTTCAGGAATTCGCCCAGGATGGGTAGCAGGAGCTGCCAGCTCCAGCCACCCTGTGCCCAGTGAGGAGGCACCTGCTGATTCATCCTCACCTTCTTCTTCCCCAGTGGGATAACGCTACAGCACGGGCTCCCAGACACCACCCGCTACCGTGTTGCAGTGAAAACTCTTGTCTGACAAGGGCCATGCTTATTTTCCTAAAGCCTGGGAGCTGCTGCTGGCACCCAGGCAGGAGCGTGGCCCTGCTGCCTGTGGGTTCTGGCAGCTGATGGGGTGTCTTTCCTGCTAGGCTGGAAGATAACCCCGTGCCATCTTGCACTGGCTCCCGGATTTCCCATCTCTGCGCCTCAGCCAGCTGGGAGTTGGTTGAAAATGCCCCCTAGAAGGATGCAGAAATTGGGTACCAGGTTTGAACCATCCCTATGGGGATGTGCTGCAGCAGCATGCTTTATTTTTCTCCAAAAGTAACAGGATCCAATATCTGCCCCAGCAGCTCAGCTCTTTAAAATTGCTTCAAGAGGCAGCAGGCAGGATAGGGAATAGGTTCTGTTGGTCCTCACAGACTTAAAGGCTTTTAGGCAGTTCATTAATGGTTTTGGCAGTCTTAATTTGGACTGGGAATGAAAGTTCAAGCAGTGGCTTTAGGGAAACACCCCTGGGGTAAGATGTGACATGGTTAATAGAAATTGTAATGTTGTTAAAGTGCTTTTTCATAAAATGCCAAGAGAGGAAATTAACGGTGTGGGATTTTTTAGGTTTTTTTATAAAAGTTGATATAGTTCATTTAATTTAATTTTTTAAATTTAAATTTAATTTTTTAAGTTGCCATACAACTTGCACTTTATAGTGGTTTTTACATTAGCTGTAACCACCGATGTCAGCATGGGGAGAACATACTGTTGCTTTGCCATGCAGGAATCTAAGCATGCAAACCCAGGTCAAGCCTGCCCTAGGGAAGCTGGCATGCTCCTGGCCTTGAAGACCAGGATAACCTTTCCAATCCAGCAGTGGCTGCTCGTGGATGCTCCTGTGGGTCCGTTGCCTCCTTGACGGGTGCTGTGCAGGTGGTTCGAGAGGGTCAGCATGCTGGTGATCCTGCTCAACTGTGTGACACTGGGCATGTTCCACCCCTGTGAGGACATCGCCTGTGACTCGCCGCGCTGCAGGATCCTCCAGGTACGTCCCTGACACTGCTGGGAGCAACAGCAGCCTTGGGTTGATGTGGAGTGGGAAGGACTGAGTTGGGTTCCAGCCAGGGAAGAGGTGGATTGGTGTCCCAGGATGGCCCTGCACTGGCTGTCCTGTTAGTACTTAAGAATTGTCAATGTTGGTGTTTGGATGTGAACGTCCTGCCAGGCTGTGCTAGTCCCAGCATAGCCAAGCCTTGCTTGGAGTGCCTGGGGAGGGTTAACCGTATATACAGTGCACATGTCTATAGTGTACAGTGAAAGCAGAGCCCAGAATAGTCCCTTCATCCTGGCATTATGGGTGCTGTTGGGCTGTTTGGGTTGGAGGAAGACAAAGGCTGTATGTAGCTCTTGGTGGTGCAAGAGGAGACCTTACTGGACTCAGGTCTCAATTCCCTCCCCTGGTGCAAATATGCAGGAGCATTTCTCCTCTCTCCCTTTCTCTTGCAGAGCTTTGACGATTTCATCTTTGCCTTCTTTGCTGTGGAAATGATTGTCAAAATGATCGCGCTGGGGATTTTTGGGAAGAAATGCTACCTGGGAGACACGTGGAACCGCCTGGACTTCTTCATTGTCATCGCAGGGTAAGTCTGGTGTGGCAGGTCCCCCTCTCTCTATGCCTCTCTGTTGTTATTTATGGCACAGCTTGGCAAGCACTGGATTTGGGGGAGCAGCTGGTTTGCAGTGGTGAAGGCGAGGGGCTGGCTGGGTGTCAGTGCCATCAATGTTGTCCATCCCAACTACCCAGCAGGGATAACCTCCTGGGCTGCAGCCACCCCTCCAGTCCTCTCTGTGACTTGAGGAAGAGCTGATGCTCAGCACATGGAGAGAGCAGGGCAGGGTGACAAAAGCTGTTTGTGGTGGATTTTGGCCAGCCTATGCCCTGGGGCTCCTCGCTGGGCACTGGGTTTGGCTCTTCTCCCTCCAGCCCACCAGTGGTTTTGGTTTTCATCCTTGGAGTGGGCGGTTGGAAGCGCAGAGTGCTGTGCCAAGAAGGATCGTTCACTAAAACGTGCATGATTGCCCTCATTATTATACCTTTTTTTTTTTTTTTTTCATTTGAGGGAAAGGGACCAAGTTTGCCTTTTGAGTGTTTTCCTTTCAGAGGCACCTGGTTTGAATTAAAGGCTCTTCCAGCACCCGAGAGTCTCCTGGCGGAGGCTGGAAATCCACATGAAAAGTCCTTGGCCACTGGCCAGTGAGCTGAGTTTCCTTGACACACGAGTCTCTTGCTGGCCTTCACTTTCCCTCCCTTCCTCAGGAGCCCCAAGACTTTTGGGAAAACAGTGGGTTTTTTCCTCTTTTGATAGAGCTAGAGATCAAATTTACTGGATTTTTCTGGAAAGGAGAAGGGGCCCTTCCCAGCTTGTTTGTCTGGCATGGGTTTGGTGTGCCCCAAGAAGGGGAAACACCTTGGTGAGTTTTGCTTGTGGTCGATCATTGGCTCCACAGGGACATGGGACACACTCTGCCAGACAGCTGGGAGAAGCAAAGTAAAACCAGTAAGGAGGTGCCAGGTCTCTCAGTGCATCCTTGCCCTGAAAAATTCATTGCTGCAGAGGTTAAAAGATGCAGCAAGGCTTAGACCCAGACTGGGAGTGGAGATGGAAGGCAGAAAGGCCAGGGGCTATATGTACCCCTGTAAAGCTTTCTGCAGGAGGCCACAAGCTCCTGCTTTCCAGCCCCACCAGCCTCTGGCTCCCCAGTTTAGAAGGAGACTCGATATTTCTTCCTGGTGTGTCTGAGCAATGTTAGGGACTGCAGCGATGGAACATTAGACAATCTGGGAATGCAGGTTCAGTTGGCTATGGTTGGGCTGTAGACACCAGCACCACAGTCAAGGGCTGGAGCCTGCTAGGACACCCTGTGTATTCTTTATTTTTTCTGGCTTAATATGTCTTATACTGGAATGCAGTATGGTGAAGAGCCCAGCCCAAGCAAGGCTAGATGTTCCACTTGAGGAGGCTTTGGGAGGCATGATCATGGATGCTGGGCTGCCCCCAGCTCCATTGCCCTGGGGTGCTGCTGCCATCCCCTCCCAACCTAGTGCTCACTTTGCCTGTAGAGCTTGCAAAACCTTTGGAGATAGAATTACCCCTGATGAGCTTCTGTAGAGACCCCACCATGATGGGACCTCTCTCTAAGAGGGAGATCAGCAGAGACCACCCTAATTCCTATGCCAAAATACCACAGCTCTTTTCTTAAGCAAGCACAAAACCTCCTACCTGTCTGCTGCACATGGCTGGGCATTTGGGTGTGTGTGAGACACCTCCTTCCTGGGCAGAGCCAGACAATGGCACTGACTGCCCTCTGCAGCAGCCACCCCCACATCCCTGATGCTTTGGAGGCATTTGTTTGCTGCAGAGGTTTTGCAGCCCGGCAGCCTGACCACTCTCGTGCCTCCTGCCAGCTCAGCTTTGCCTCTCGCTAAATGATGGCTCTTTCCTTCATGTGCATGAACTGTTCCCATCTGGATCCCGTCAAAACCAATTCTGCTGGCAAAGGATCGAACTGGATTTAAATACAAAGCAGAGCCTCTCCTCCCCTAGTGCTTTCTCTGCTCCCTTTCATGCACTTGCTCTCTCAGCCAGTCCTAGCCTGTCCGTCCTGGAGTGCTGCATCCTGCTCAGAGAATCTCTGCAATCCTGGAGATCCACTGAGTGCCAGGGCAAGCCAAAGGGGCTGCAGGAACAGGCCACTGCTGTAGCAGAGAAAAAAATAAGGGACTCAAGCCTGTTACTAAGACGTAGGTAAAAAACACTGTAAGGGATAACATAAAAGTGCTCCAGGGTCAAATCCCAACCAGGTGTGGGGAAATTCCTCAGGTAGCCCATCGTGCAGATCTGAGGGTCCTATACAGAACAAATTGCCCCAACAAGCACCCAGCCCATGGTGCTCGCAGCAGGGCGGAGGAGCAAGGGATGAGCCCAGCTCAGTGTGGGAGCATCCTGCTTCTAAGAGGTTGTGTGGTGTCAGGAAAGGGGCCTGAGCAAACGTAGGGCCCTGCAGACTGTGTGCCAGGGCAATCCTCAAAACCCATCTGTGTTTGCTTAGATACCAGATAAAGTGAGTCACGTTTTTATGTAGGTTTGACGTAAGGGCTTCAACCAGGTTCCCCAGTGAAATGCCAAGGGAAGAGGCTGAGGTTTCCATGCGGTCCTGGTGATAACAAGGCAACTCGATATCTGCCTTCACATTTTTTCTCTGCCCTTTATGTGCAAGACACACGAGAAGGGAAGCAGCAGTACAGCGTGGGTTCCCCAGCACCCAGCAGGATGCCAGGCTCCTGCCCTCCTGCTTTCCCTGCCACTTCCCTTCCCATGGGCTGCAGAAAGTGATGTCAGGGGGAGAGGAGAAGCAGCACACCACTGTGTCTGTGGGGAAAGCATGTTGTGCCAGGGGGCATGTGGGACATGCTCCATGATGGGGCTGTACACTCCCATGGGCACAGCATTCATAGAGACCAATCTCATATAAAACCCAGCAGTCTAGGATAGGCTTCAAACTCCCCACCAAAAACTTGTGGTATTTCATCCTCCCCATTCTTTGAGAACTTTCTAGACCTGACAGAGGTTATCACTGCAGATAAAGCTTTTTGTGCATCTTTGCCCCAAATCTGCCTCTTGGGAGAGCTGGGAGAGTTGTTCAGATGCTGTGCTCCCTCGTGCTGCTGTCCACTTCCAAGAGATGCCATTAAGTACTTCTCAGCTCTGTTAAACTGTCCAGACCAATCTCATGAGCTCATGGAGAGTAAATGACTTCTTTGTGACAATGTAATGCAATTAGCACTAATTGTAGAGTGTGTAATGTCTGCAACACATCTCTGTAATTACAGTAAAACTTGCCGGAGATGAGAATGGTGCTGTATTATCAAAACTCTGCTTAGTGAGACATGGCTTTGGCTGTAGGTTATGGAGTTACATGGGGAAAAGGGGAGAAAAAAAAGTAATGAATGGCATAATTATGTTGTGTTATTTTTAAAGGAGAGGATTTGGGGTGGGAGGAGTTTGCTTGTAGAGAACACTTTGAAAGCTAACAGGCATTGCAAGCAGCCCTTGCCCTCTAAAGATGATTCAATATAATTTTGACCTCTCCCAGTGTAAGATGCAGATGTATTGAAGATGGATGCTTGTTTACATCCAAAAATATGCATGAGTGTTTTCAGTTTAGTGCTGACTGAGGCTCAGGCTGGTGGACCAGAACTGTGGGATGGAGAAGTGTCCTGATTTGACATCTCCCTTGCCATGATAGGACCCAGAATCCAGTCTCCTCCAGGCAGGGCACAGGGACCTCTTCTCTGCTCATTCTGTGGAAGAGGGTAGCCACAGACTGAGATCTCCCTGCCGCTCAGCTGGAGCCAGCCCTAGCCCTACACTTTGCTACAGGCCCATCAGCTTGCAGGACATGAGCTTGTTTTGGCTTTGGTCAGATGAGGACTTCCCTGAATGTCTGCATCACTGTGGATTGAATTGGGTGTTAAACCATCCATATTAAAAAACCCCATGGTGTGATTTTGGGGTTATGCTATGTAGGGTCAGGAGCTGGACCCTTATCCTTGTGGATCCCCTCCAGCTCAGGAGATGTGATTCTGTTCTGTAAGTCTAACCCCAAAACAACAAAAATCCCCAGTGGTTAATTGTTATCCCTGAAGAGAGCTTTACACCGTGGGGTAACATGCCCACGTTCCTGCTCCCCTATGGAGCAGGGCTGTGCATCATCCCCTGTTTGAGCTGTGCAGGTCTGTGGTTACTCTGGGCTCAGTCACTTGTTTGGCCAAGGCTGCAGAGTCTTGTTTGTGCTTTGCTCATTGTAACAGTAACGAGGCTCTTCAAAGTCTTTGTAGGAAAGCTAAACACTTCTGGAATATTTTGCTTATGATTGGAGAGGAGCTGGTGCTGGAGGTGGTTGGCAGGCTGCTTTATTCAGGAACAGGCACTATTTCTTTTTGCTTCCTGAACACTTCTTATGTTTGTTATGATTTTTCTCCCTCTGTTGAAGGCTGTACTAAACATTGAGCTCCCCTGAAGCCTTCATAAACAACCCTTAAGAACGTCTTGCTTCCTCCTGGTTTTGAGTGCTGAATTTCAGGGATGAAATAGGCTGCAGAAAGCCTGCTGTATTCACAGGTGACAGGAGGGAAAGGGATGCTGCAGTTCCCTGCTCTATCTCTGCTCCATCTAAACCTGGATGGCATCTGAAAAGCTCTTTAGCTCAGAAATCAGAATGAGGGCTATGGTGCCAGATGGGTCTCTGCAGAGAGCTGTGATCCCACGGCTGCAGCAGCCAGAGCGAGATTCCTGCTGGGTGCTCTGGGTGAAACTTCCAGCATGTGGCTCTCATCCCACTGCGCTGGATCACTCCACAGGCAGGCAGGGCTTCTCTGAAGGACACTTTAGCTGTACGAGGCTGATCAAGGGGCTGTTTCAACTCGAACACTGGGAAAAAAAGCTCTGGTGAGGGACTGCCTGCAGGAGCCCCTGCTGCAGCCTCCCGCTGCACTGCGGGCAAAGGCTGTTCTTTCCCCGTGTATTAGTCCCTTTATCCCTTAAAATCTTATAAAACTAGCAGAGAAGCAGGATGAATGTTGATTTTTCATCCCTTCTGCCTCTATCGATCCCCCTCACACGAGGACCAGCACCTCGGGACGTGGCAGTGCCCTCTGCTCTGCCCGGCTCTCGGAGCACCAGTGGGTAATTGCCCGTGTAAGCAGCCCATTTGCACACGCAATTACCCGATGTGCAGCCAGGGCCACAGCTCCTTTGAGCCACAACAAAAAGCTGCACCAAACCTGCTCCTGGGAGCCTGTCCCTCTCCTGGGCTTTCCAGCATGGGTGCGAGTGTCCTGGAAGGTGGGAGCCTCCTCCGTGGCCCCACTGTGCCCTGACTGAACCCAAATTAGGTGCTTTTTGCTCTGAACAGCAGTGCCAGAATAACAGCAACCCAACACTCCTAATCTCAAACCTCCAGGAGTTCGATGTCTGGGGTTGAGCTTTGCAGTGTGATTCTTAAAGTTGCTTTTGGGAGGATGAAGAGCGTTCAAGACCTGGGGACTGATGGTGCCCATGGCTGCAGATTCCCCCTGTCCATGCCACCTTTCCCAGCCTTTGGAGCAGAGCATCCCGAGCAAGCTGCGTCCCTGACTCACAGAAACCTGCTGGGTGAAAGAAACGCCTCAGCAGCCTCCCTTACAGCTGAGCTGACTCAAACACACCTGCGAAAAGCCTTGGCTTTTTTTAAGTTTTAGGACTTTTTAAAAGATATTCTTTAGTTTCTTTCAGTTCTTTGGCTGAACTTGCTGCTGCTTCAAAAGCCTCATTAGTCAAGTGTCCTGGTTGGGACACACGGTGTGGCCAGATCCAGCAGGCTGCAGGGTTCAGGCTCCCTCCAGTGCTATTCTTTTTCTCCTGTTCAGCTTGATTAAAATGAGTATTTTTAAAATTAGGCAACACCCACGAATGTGATGAAACTCGCGAGGCTCAAAAAGCAGCCCCTGAGTGAAAGCAGAGCACAGCCAAGCTGGCGAGAGCCAGGGGGAAATTTCATTCCAGCTTTCTGAAGATACAACGCTGCCTAAATAATTTCCCCTCGCCTTTTCGAACACCGATGGCTTAATATCACCCACTGATGGCTGCGCTTTGTAGATAAAGGGTGTCTATATGCCCAGTTTTGGAAGCTTTTTAGCGCTGAATAAATCTGAGCCTATCTCTCACTGGCAGCACAGTCCGGGCAGAGGGTGGGCAGTTCTCGAGGGTGGCCCTGCCTGCAACAATTGCTGCTTTGCCGCTGGTTCCTCATGTGACCTTGTTCGCATCCTCTGGCTGTACAGCATCCCCAGCTCCCGGCTGTGAGAGGGGAGAGTTCAAGTTTTCCTCGGAAAGCACCCTCAGCACAAACTCCCTACGTGACTCTGCTGGGTCTTCACACCATCTTCTGATTCCTGAGCCGGAGGGATCCTGGGGGTGGTAGCAGAGTGAGGGCTGAGAGCAGGGTGGTTCAGAGAAGTGATGCTGGCTAGGTGTGGGAAGGACTTTGCCAGAATTTCTGTGCTCTATTAGAGGCTTTCTGGGTAAGCAGAACCCCTTGAGCCCCTCCTGTGATGCCCTGAGCATCAATTCTGCATGCCCTTCACCTCAGGCAGGGGTGCTTCCTGGCACTGTGCTCATGAGATCCCTCCTGATGCTTTGGGTTTTATATGAAAGGAGCCCCAGCGTGCTTCCAATCTCACTGTCTCCAGGCAGAATAGGAATGAATTTCAGCTACCTGGTCTATCCTGAGCCATCCCTTGTGCCTGTCTGCTGAGTCCTGGGAGTTTTCCTGCTTGTAGAAGCATTTGCCAAAGGTTTGCATCAGCTCCCTCTCTGCATCCCACCACCAGCCCGTTGTACGTCTGGCTTTGCAGATGCTCCACTTTTATTCTTAGAAAGTCCTAAATATTTCCGCTTTCCTTCTGAATAACTCTAGCGATCGGGGGTTGCTGATCACTCTGATGAGCCTCAGCATTTGCTGTGAATCCATCCTATTTAATGCTGAGTATCTTTCTGAGCCTTTAACTTGGCTGGGCACCAGGTTGGTGGCAGCAGCGTTGACAGGCATCGCGCTTTCCCCTCTGAACAGAGATGACATTTGAATTGAAGCTTCATCAGGAGCCTTTTACACTGCAGATTTCCAATGTATAAATGCTATATATGCTGGTAAATGTACCTGTCACCTCACCAGCTGGTGACATCCTGACATTTGCTCTCCGTGGGTATCTTCCCTTGCCAGGGATGTGGATTGATTCCTCCCATGCATCAAATTGCCTTGGGAAATGACCTTAGAGCTGGGGACTGGTGATGTTCTCACTGGACTTACTCTTTAGTGACTGACTTTTACTGACATTTTTTTCTCCAATACTGGGTTCTCTCAGGGAACTGGAGCTGTTGGTTACCAGCAAGTTGTGGATCCTGTAATCTGTGTTTGGGGCTGAACTTGTGGTACTGTAACACCAGCAGTGTCCGGAGACAGAGACAGGAGAACACCTTCTTGGTCTTGGTGTTCAAGTGCTTGCTTAAGCCTCTGAGTTGTTGTTTGGCTTGTTTCTTTAAATTTGATGTTATAATTGTTCTCTAATATGTTAAATCAAAATGCATTTTACAGCACGTCCTTTGCAGCTTACAAGCACACGTATCTCTGGAAGTGCGTCTGGAGCTGTCATTAATCAGAAAATGATTTGTCTTGGTGCAAATAAACCATGTGCTGCTCTGAATTTTGCTGGCAGCCTCTACTTTAAAAATGGATGAAAGAAAAGCTGTATGTTTAACATAGGCTTTTTACCTGAATACTGCCAACCATACAGAAATGTTTTCAAACAGTGAGTGATGCTTGAGAGCCATTAAAGCCAGGAAAATCATTGCTCCTCTCCTTAGCTTAGCCAAAGCTGGCCCAATGTGGTGAGTCCTGTGCAGCAAGGAAGGGGCTGGTTTTGCTCACTTGGGCCAGGTGGGATTTTGTGGACACACTGCCTTCTTCTCTGTCCAGAGGCTCAGAACAAATTCCTACCATTCATATATGCCTGTCCAATGTTCATCTTCTGGGACTGTCCCATGGCTGTGGGTGTCAGCTAAATAGAGAGAAATATTATTTTCATCTTAGATATGGTTTGATCATCATTCTTATTTGAGGAAAGTGGGATTGGCTGATTGCAGCAAGAGCAGAAACTTCCAGTGTTCTGCAGCAATGTTGAACCCACCACAGCACTGACGGATCCTGCAGGATTTCCAGCAGGGGGAGAGGGGACAGCACTGATGCCTTTGTGCAAGGTGCCAGCAAAGCCTCCTCCAGAAGCTTGATGCGTAATCAGGCGAGATTAATTCAGGCCAGGGCAAGTGTGGACAAAGGTGGTGACTGGGAAGCAGAGAGCCTGTCTGTGAGATGGGGCTGGAAGAGCTTGGTTTGTTTGGCTTTTCAAAATCAAGGCTGAGAGGAGATGTGATTTGTCCTCTGTAAATACATGGGTGGGTAAACATCAGGGACAAATAACAGCTAGAGAAGCTACTTAAAAGACAGCACTGCCATAAAAATGAATGGATATGAGCTTGGCCTGAATAAATGCAGGCTGGAAGTTAGGCTTTGAAGCATCAGAGTTGGAGGGAGGGAACCATCCAGCAAGTTTTGAGAGGGAACTTGATAATTTTCGGAAGAGATTAATATCCTGTGGTTGGCTGTGACAGCAGGGTCCTGGCTGTGCAGAGAGCCTTGTGGTCCTCTTCCTTGCCTTTGCCTGGCTTTGCCTCTTCAAGAATGCTTTTGGGCAGAGCTCTTGGGTCCTCCCGCAGCCAGAGAGACAAGTCGTGGAGGTGACGTAAGTGACAGCCCTGCTGTGCTAGAGCAAAGGTGCCATGAGAAGAGTGAGATGGTGCTGGGGCACCCCAGGGACTTGCAGCAGTCCAGGTGCATCCTAAGTCCTGTGAAAGTTGCACCTCCATGTCCTGAAATGTGAAATAATCTCCTCAGACACCATGTAGGAGCACTGGAAGGTTCCTTGGACCGTGTTTACTCCATTTGTTAGAAGTGTCATCAGTTTTGGTCCCACCTGCCAATTGTCTCTGCTGGTCAGAGGTAGCAGAGCTCAGTGTCCTGTGCTGCTCATCTCCTGTGCCCCATGGAAGGGTCTGCACCAGGGGGTGCTACTCTTCTTTTCTGGGTTGTGGTGATGCTCAGCACAACAAACTCCGATTCATTAGAGTATCTGTGAAATTGTTGTTAAAAACAGGGCTGTCTGGAAATTGCTTCTCTGGAGCATGCAGGGATTTTCAGAAGCTTCTGCCTGGCCCTGTGCAGGAACAGTAGCCAAACCAGATGAGAGAGAGAGATCTGTGGCTGTGTGAGCTGGTGTATCACATTCTCCCTCATTGACTTTCTTCTGATACGCAAACAACCCTTAATTAATTCCTCTGGCAAACTTTCCTGATGGGAGAGATGCAGTAACAAGTCCCTCTGCGAGCGGTTGGCATTTAATGTTTGCTTTATAATGTTTGATAATCCAACATTTCTCCACAAGATCCTTGATGCTCCTCTGTGTCTGTGTCTTCCACAGGATGCTGGAGTATTCCCTGGACTTGCAGAACGTCAGCTTCTCTGCCGTCCGCACCGTCCGCGTCCTGCGGCCGCTCAGGGCCATTAACAGGGTCCCCAGTAAGTCAGATCCTCATTCCTCCCCGTTGGTGCAAGCTCTCTGCATCCGTGCCCCAGGGATGGGGGGGCAAACACAAATGCTTCGATCTCACATCACAGCTCAAACGTTCACCCACGCCTGGCAGTGCTGGATCTTACCACCACTCTCTGAGTTCCAGAGCCTGTCACTCTCCTGCTTTAAATAATATTCCTTTTGACACCTATGGCATCAGAGATGACTCAATGAGGTATCCAGGACTCTCTTCAGACACCTTTCTTCCTCATCGGAAGAGGGTCTGAGGATGCTGCTAAGGTGAAGGAATGAAGGTGATAGGGATTGACTGAGCCAACAGTCTTTGCCATGCATTACAGGCAGAGGGGTCTGACCCATGCTGCTCCCACCCTGCCTGGGCTACCCCATCCTTCTCTCTGGAGGAACTGAGGTGAAGAAATCTTGTCATACCTCGAGAAAGCCACCTGGGAGATGCTGAGGACCCCAGAGCTGGTCCATAGAGCCCAAACCCCCAACATCTACAAAGCAAGTGTGGGTGGCATGGGTGGTGGCTCTTCAGCCCTGGTTTATCAGCTCGTGAATGAGGATCTCAGCCTGTTTTAAACAGCTGTGGGTGGCACTGCCTGCTCTGGCACAGCAGCCCAACCCCATGCTCAGAGAGGCACTGGCCATCACAATCCAATCCCAACCCAAACACCCCATTCCCATGGTCCCGTGCTGGGGAAAATCCCAGTGTACCACGAGAGGCACTGAGTTCCTTCCCTCTCAGACTCTGTACAGACCAGGTAGGTTAAGTGTAAGTACAGCTGCACCAGAAGCATCACTTTACTGGTCCTACAGTCCTGCTCATCAAATGCAGTGTAGTGTTAGCCAAATTAAATCCAAGTCTGCCCTCCCCTATCTAAACCAGCCCAATGCCTTGATGAGAACTAATCAGCTTCAGTTCTCTCTGCTGTTGGTGGAGGAGCCCAGGATCTATTTATTTTGCTGCTGACTCTTGAACTTAATCTGGCTTTGCTGCTGCTGTTTCAATCATTACAGAAGCTTTAGAATCCTGTTTGTAATGGTTTGTTTTTTTTATCCTCACTGCTGAACTGGTGGATGGCTGAATTTATCCACCACTGTCTAACTGGGGATGTAATTCACTTAATGTATTTTGAAATCCTGGGTAATTTATCTTGGCTTCTCTACAACGTATTCACAGTGGATAGAAATGTAAGGTGGGAAAAATAAAAAAGGAGCTTTGTATGATGATCAATGCAATAACCACAGAAAGTAATTTCCGTTAATTAGGAGTTGATGCAAGGTGGTTGTTCCCCAGTAAAAGAGTAGAAGTAAAACCCTGCTAGAGGAGATGACAGCATCAGGATGAGATAAAAAGTCTTCCTGAAGTATCAAAGCAAAAGGTGCAACAGTAAAGCTTTCTTTAAATAAAAGTCAATATAAGCAAGTGAGAGAATGCAGAACATGGGGAAAGAAGGAGAGTGAGAGATGAGCAGAATATTACAGAGATGTCAGATGAAATCAATTTTTTTGTGTGTAAATGTCAAGTTGCAGTCACCATCAATTTGTCTTTGTTACAGAACTGGCTGTTCCTGAACTTGTGAGAATTAACTGCCAGAGAGTCCTGTATTTTAAAGAAGAGAGGGCATTTAGGGTAGATGAGGGGAATTAGAGAGGGAAGGGAATTTTGATAAATATCGAGTGGAGAAACACATACGAAATACAAGCAAAGGAAAATGTCAGTTTGGTCTCAGGGAAGAAAGGAAACATATTATTACTAGAAAACTTTGGAGGAGAAGAAGACTTGAGCAGGGAAGGTAGGTTGTGTGCCAGGGAGCAGGGCACAGATTAAGGGGGGATGTCCTGGGGGCTTTTGTGGGGAAACCAAAGGGGACTGGGGAGCTGTGAGTGTTCACAAGCCATGTGTGGGTGATGAGGACAGTGGTGGGTAGGCAGCTACTCTCAGTGGAAGCAAAAGTATCGGTGGAAAGGAAAAGGTCAGGAGGACATAACTGGAATAAGAAAATTCAGCATGAACTTTTCCTCTTTGCCTCAGGTATGCGCATCCTGGTGACGCTTCTTTTGGACACACTGCCCATGCTGGGGAACGTCCTCCTCCTCTGCTTCTTCGTCTTCTTCATCTTTGGCATCGTGGGAGTCCAGCTGTGGGCAGGTTTGCTCAGGAACCGCTGCTTCCTCCCTGAAAACTTCAGCATGTGAGTCTGTGTGGGCAGCACAAGTGTCTCCCCAGCCTGAGTGAGTCTGTCCCTCCAGGAGACAAGGATCTCCTCCATCAGAAAGCCCTGCGCTTCTGTAAATGCTCCCTGCTCTTAAATGCCACCACGACTGCTGTTTGGGCACACACAGCGGGAGCAGAGTGAGCTGTGACAATTTGCCATTCACATTTGCAGGCTGTCCTTAACCCTGAGCTGCCACTTGGGAACCTCTCTGATTGATAAAAGCCTCCAAAAAAACCCCCCTGAGAATGGGAGTTCAGGCTTTCTAAATTCAGCATATCATTAACGTGTGACCTTTTCTGTGTGGAGATGTTCAGATCTGAATCCCATTCAGCAGCTGTTGTGTTTATTGGCACAGCACTTGTAGTCCCAGCTAAAGCCCAGGGCAAGGTGATGGAGCTACCATGCATTTTGTAATGCTAGATGCTTTTCAGTCACAGAGCAAGAGATAGTCCCCATCCTGAAGTGTTAATTTTCACAGATCCCTGGATGTTAAGGCCAAAAGGACTATTGTGATAAAATGGGCACCCAGTCTTCTGACCATCCACCTTGCCAGATGTAGGAATGTTTGAACAGTGGTTGAAACACTTGGTAGCTGACAGCCTCTTTCAGACCAGGATTTCCATACCTGTTCTCCTACCTTCCAACTTTTCTTTCCAGCACCTCCCTCCCTTCAAATGCTTGGAAAAGGGCAGGTGACTGCAAACCTTTGATGGCTCTGTCAAGCTCTGGCACCCCCATCAGCTTTCAGTGGATTGTTGACTCTCCAGAGTTGTTCTGACTGGATTCACACTTGGAGGGAGGAATCCTACAAGCCCAAAGCCTCTTTCTTGCACACAGCAGGGTCATGCTGCTGCTGCTATGGCCAAGTCAGCTCAGGTCTAGAGCTGGCACAACGCACCTTCCATCCTCTCCCAGGCATCTAATTGACTTCCACCCCTCTTGTAGGTCATGCCCTCGAAGGGCAGTTGGGAGAGTCTTTACCAGGGCAATGTTAAGTTAATGGCAGCAGAACAGGGGGACTTCACCACCGAGTAAATCCAATAGAGCCACAGGTTTGGGTGCTGTTTAATTGAGCCAGAATTCCAGGGGTTTAGATAGGCTTTGAAGGGTATTACAGGCAATTCTGCAGGAATTAACCAGGCTGAACTAGGCTTAAAAATATCTTTGCAAGCTTTAGTGGAAGTCCTGGTAGCATTAAGGAGATAGTGTGTGCAGAGCAAGAAGCCAGTTTCTGGCAGGCCACAGGTTGTTTCATCTCCCTGAAGAGCATTTGTGCCTAGTTTGCTGTGGTAAGGCCACCCTCAGAGGGAATTTAGAACTTATCTATGGGCTGAACTGACACTGTGAAATGCAGATGAAGGCCCTGCTTCTGGTTTTCAGGAATCTTGGGAGGTCTGTGTACGTAGAGTCTCCCCAAACAATTCTCAGCATCTCCAAGAGAACAGGAGATACAGGAGCTTAAACTGACTGTTTTCCATCTTACTACAGCAAAGAGAATTCAGAGAAGCCCTGTTGGGCTGAATCCTGTTCTGAAGTCAAAGCCAGAGCGCTTCCAGATAGAGTGACCCTCCATAATGCTATCACAGGGGTTGCTGAGTGGTAAAGTGCACTACCTTAGTTTCCAAAAACGGAGTCAGGGCCATCAACTCACCCTGTAGGTTGCAGAAAGTCCAAGGGGATTCCCTTTTTTAAGAAAAAAAGCTCTGAGACCTGGAATACCAGACATCAGACTGTGCTGTTACAGTTGTTTCCTTGTCAGATTGCCCACAATTGGTGTGCAAACCCCAGCCCTGTCTGGATTCTTTCAGCCCCTACACGGTGGATTTGGAGCGGTACTACCAGACAGAGAACGAAGATGAAAACCCTTTCATCTGCTCCCAGCCCCGGGAGAACGGGATGCGCTACTGCCGGAGTATCCCAACGCGGAGGGAAGAGGGTCTGGAGTGCACCCTGGATTATTATTCCTACAACGACACCACCAACACATCCTGTGTCAATTGGAACCAGTATTACACCAACTGCTCTGCCGGGGAGCACAACCCCTTCAAGGGAGCCATCAACTTCGATAACATTGGCTACGCCTGGATCGCGATATTTCAGGTGAGTCCTGTCTGCAGACTGTCCCAAGGTGGGCAAACAGAGGGTCCTGCCCCCCAGCACATTCCCAGGGGCTGTGTGATTGCACTCCTGAGGGCTATTTTGCACCAGTGAGCACTTACATAGCAATGCACAGGTGCTCAAGGTGTTATGGATATAATTTGATGCCTGTTTTGAAAATGTCTCCATCTCACGTGCATGGACAAAACCCTCCGTGAGTGCAGTAAGACTATACTGATGTGGGGCAGAGCCTAGAGATGGCTCTTCTCTCTGCAAAATGCAGTGGTAGCCCTTAAGTCCCACTGGGAAAGGGCTGGATTCTGCTTGGGAAGCTGGTAATGTGGCTGTTGGCAGTGGTAGGAGTAGGATTTAGCTCCTCCGTGTCACATACTGCACCAAGACCAACTACGGGGTGTCTGAAATGACCCAGTCAGAAGAAGCATTGCTTGTACACTTGGTGTTGTAACTGAGCTTTGATGGATTTGTTTTCCCTTCCTGTTTCCACCAGGTCATCACGCTGGAAGGCTGGGTGGACATCATGTACTTTGTAATGGATGCACACTCCTTCTACAACTTCATCTACTTCATCCTCCTGATCATTGTGAGTGGCCTTAGGGGAACAGGGGGGTCCTCCTGGCTTTTGGGGAGAGCAGAGTGGAGTGACCCACAGGAACAGGGCAGAGAGTACAGTGAATATTAAAGCTGAGGTAGCAACCAGCCTGCTTGGAGACACACAGCTTTTCTATGGCATTGTGCTGCAGCTGCATTTTTCTGCAAACATGAGGAAGGGAAAGAAAGATGAGCTCAGGCTGTGGTAGATACACTTCCTGGTGCTTCTACTGCTTCTCTGCTTGTGCTCCCAGGTTTTCTCTCTTAATTGCCGCCTTGAATTTAAGTTTAAAAGTAGGCAAATTTCACCTGCTCAGCTTTTGAGCCCTGGAAGAGGCTGCCCAAAAATTCCCCAATATTGAGGAACCAGCCTGGCTGGGTTGTTGATGCAGTGGGGAAACAGTCCGAAAATTTAGAGAGCACATTAAGAAAGGAGGGAAGAGATTACTGCCCACAGCCCACCCACACTTCACAGCATCATCTGAGACCACCCACAAAAGCACCAACAAAGAGTTTCTGTGGGGTGGGCTCCATGATGGGCTTCATCTATGCAAGCAGAATTGTCTACAGTGACTGGCTGAGCTCGTTGTCTAGACTCCCTTTATCATCAAGGGAGAAAAATAGGTGCTTTAAGGGGGTGATTCATCTCCTCCGAAGGTAGACATCCAAAATAAATTAGATGCATTGCAGACTTGATGTGCCTATTTCTCTCTTGACTCTAAAGGATCATTAGGTGTCTCACTCAGATGTAGCTGAGATAAGTGAGATGAGTCCTTTTCTTGCCATGTAATTGGAGTAAGTCCAGCAAAATAGCTGCACATTGTTAGGTCATTGTGGGGATTTCTGCTCCTCATCAAACCAAGACTCAAACCCTGATGACAAAGTAGATGGTCATTTAGTCCATGATGCTTTTTCTAGTTCATCTGTTAGCTTCCCCAAAAGAGAAACATAACCCTTGCTCTCAGCATCCCTGAAATGACAGAGAGGAAGAGCAAGCAGTACTTTTCCAGATGCCGTGCGAGTAATGTTAGCAGTGTGTGATAGCCCGTTAGCATGTCAGTAATTCCCTGTGATCCAGGCTGGGCTCTGCAGAAGGCAGAACCTCATGAAAACCTGGTTGGAAAGAAAATCTCCAAGCTGTGGGTACAGACTGCTGATGCCCTTGCGTAACAATCACCCGCAAATCCCGTTAGCAGGGGAAAGGGATCTGCTCGCAGGCTGCCCACACACTGCCAGAAAAAACCCGCTCCTATCAGGAAGGCTCAGTGCATTCATCGTAATGCCACTAATTGTGATAATTACAACCGCTGTCTGCGGAGAGAGAAAAACACCATCTTAAAAGAGCAAGAGCTTTTTGTCAAAATAATCTCCTCCTGTCTTTGATCTCTGGCGTCCTCCATGGAGGGCTGGCGTGGGAGTCCCTGGGGTGGGAGCTCGGGGGGTGAGTCAGTCCCTGCCACAGCCCGGTGGTCCCCACTGGGTGACGTAGGGAGTGGGGCTGGGTGGGAATTGCCCCTGACTCCTTGGGCCCTGCAGGGCTATGGGGTGGGCATGGCCACTCCAAAGTGGCTGATGGCTGCTGTCCCCTTAGGTGGGCTCCTTCTTCATGATCAACCTGTGCCTGGTGGTGATAGCAACACAGTTCTCCGAGACGAAGCAGCGCGAGAGCCAGCTGATGAAGGAGCAGCGGGTGCGCTACCTGTCCAACGCCAGCACCCTCGCCAGCTTTTCAGAGCCAGGCAGCTGCTATGATGAACTCCTCAAGTACCTGGTTTACATTGCCCGAAAAGGCAGCAAGCAGCTCGTGAAGGCCTACCGGGTGGCAGGCGTGAGGATGGGCTTCCTCACCAGCCCTGAGAGCAAGGCAGGGGCAGAGCGGCATGCCAGGAAGCGCCGGAGCAGGAAGAGATCCTCCGTGCACCACCTCATCCACCACCATCACCACCACCACCACCACTACCACCTGGGCAATGGGAACCTGCGGGCACCCCGTGCCAGCCCGGAGATCAGCGATGTGGAGACCAGCTCGCTCCACAACGGGACCAACAGGCTGATGCTCCCCCCCTCGGCACCAAACTCCCTTGGGGCCCCCAGTGCCTCTCCCAGCAACACTGAGTCCGTCCACAGCATCTACCACGCCGACTGTCACTTCGAGCCCGTGCGCTGCCGGTCATCCCTCCCGCAGCCAAGCCTCGGATTGCCGAGCCCAGAGGGGATCCCCAAGAACATCGTGGGCAGCAAGGTGTACCCCACGGTGCACTCCAGTACATCCCATGAGATGCTGAAAGAGAAGAACCTGGGCGAGGCGGCGGTGGGTGCCGGGAGCAGCACCTTGACAAGCCTCAACATCCCACCCGGACCCTACAGCACCATGCACAAGCTGCTGGAGACACAGAGCACGGGTGAGCTGGGGCTGGGTGTCAGTCTGGGGTTGCTTGGCAGAAATGCTAGCTATGACCTAATTTCTTTCTCTTTCTGAATTTTTGCAGGGTTCTTTTCAGTCCACGTGACGGAGAAAGGTGATGGCTTTCCAGGTGAGCCAAAGAGGGTTTTCTGGTCTTCTGAGCTACCTGATGCCTTTTGTAACCAAATCCAGGAGAGAGATTTCACCCTCCCAGACTTCAAGGGAAATTAATGTTTTCAGTGAATCCATTTTCCTTCTAATCCCCATCTTGTAGGGGACCCACAAGAGAGACTTTTGACAAGGGCATGTAGAAATAGGACAAAGGGAATGGCTTTAAAGTGACAGAGGGCAGGTTTAGATTAGATGTTAGGATGAAATTCTTCCCTGTGAGTGGGGGGAGGCCCTGGCACAGGTTGCCCAGAGAAGCTGTGGCTGCCCCATCCCTGGAAGTGTCCAAGGCCAGGTTGGACAGGGCTTGGGGTAATATGGTCTAGTGGAAGGTGTCCCTGCCTGTGGCAGGGAGTTGGAACGAGATGATTTTTAAGGTCCCTTCCAACCCAAACCATTCTGTGATTCAATCCCCCACCCCCCCATCCAATTCATTCTGCAAGTACAAGGAACACTCCCCAAATCCTTGCACTCCCCAAATCAGCTAGAGGTTGAGGGTAGACACCTTTCAGATCTGAGTCCTAACACATCCCTGAGCACTGCATAGCTCTGCTCCTGTGGGACACGAGGCTCAGAGAGATCGAATGTCTGCTCTGCATGAGTGCTCAAGGGCAATCATAGATACAGAGTATTAAAAATCTGCTCAGGAAGCCCATAAGAGTCAGACACTGAAAGCACCTTTCCTGGATCAGGGATTTCATACCTACACTGCGAGATGCTCTCACCCCCTCCACATCCTGAGGTTTAGGCCTGTCTAGATCAAACATTCAGCCTCTAAGAAGTGTTTCTGACCAAGCAGTCAGTCCCTTTTCCACCCCACTGCAGTGGCGTTGACCTTTCCAGCCAGGATTTGTGAAGGGAGGAGACCAAGTCCTGCCCCGAGCCCAGCACTGCCCAGACACTGAACACACAGAGCTGGCTCTGAGTTGGTTTAGCACTGTTTGCATTTGCCCTGCTCTGAGCTGCCATGCAATAGATAGCCTCTCTCCTCACAGCCAGCTGGTGGGAATTTTGGGGATTATCCTGCTGATATTTTCACCCAGGAGACACCTGGCAGCTGCCATTGTGGGCAGCATGTGGAGAGGGAAGCTGGTGATTTCAGAGCAGGAAAGGAGGCTGCTGGCAGCAGCATTCCCAATAATTACAACCTGGAGCCTGCCAGGGGCCAGAGGAGCCGATTGCTTCCTCCTGCCTTTAATGGCCAGAGGTGCAATGAGGTGGGCTAGGGGTCCTGGGCTGGGGTGCTGTCTCCCTGAGAACAGCAAAGAGGGCTTCCTAACTGGGGAATAAAGGTCTCATGGAGCCCAGGTTTTAACCCAGCAGGAGCCCTTTTCCTATTAGGAAATGCCTGTCATGTCAAGGGCAACAGGGACTGGGGGTTGCTCCCGTGGCTGCCCGCAGCCCTCTCTCCTGACTGACAGGCTGCCCTTTCCCTGCCCTGCTGGCATTTCAGGTCCCTGCCAAAGCTCCTGCAAGATCTCCAGCCCCTGCACCAAGCTGGATGGTGGTTCCTGCAACCCCGAGAGCTGCCCTTACTGCCTCGCAGCGCTGGCAGGCGAGGCTGAGCTGTCGGACAACGAGACGGCCGACTCGGACAGCGAGGGGGTCTACGAGTTCACGCAGGATGCCCACTACAGTGACCAGCGGGACCCCCAGCGGGGCAGAGCCCGGGCCAGGAGGGCCAGCCGGGTGCTGGCCTTCTGGCACATGGTGTGCGAGACCTTCCGCAAGATCGTGGACAGCAAGTATTTCGGCCGTGGGATCATGGTGGCCATTCTCATCAACACGCTCAGCATGGGCATCGAGTACCACGAGCAGGTGAGTGCTGTCCTGGCTGCTCCTGGCAGAGTGGGGATGCAGGGGGTTTAACAGATCAGCATCTGGCTGCTGGTGGGATGTTTTTGGGGTGAGAGGCATTGGATTGCCCTGGGAAGGGTCCCAGGATAGAGCAAAGCAGACTTTTTTTTCTCTGAGCCTGCTTCCAGCTTGCAGCAATCACCTTGACTGGTGATGTCTGGCTGTGTGAACTCCTGCATCCCAGCCCTGCCAGGGGTGCTCAGCACTGTGCCAAGACCATTGTCACCTGGGTAGCACCAGGTGTGTCTGGGTTCTGTGGTGAGGGGACCAGGGGGAGGGAACAGCCATTTGCCACCAGGTCAGTGCCAGCCTGGCACTGCTTTGTGGTGCTGCCAGTGGCTGTGGGCTCTGGGGTCAGTGCAGCTGCAGGCGGGGAAGTCTATTGAATTTACAGTCCCTGGAGAGGAGGTAACAAATGGCTTTGCCTCCTCTGTGAACGCTCCAGCAGCAGCATGCTGAGTCCAAAATAGACTCATCACTGGCTATTCCTCCGCTCGATTATCTGAGTCCTTGCAGGCAAGAGGCTGCCTCTGCTCCAGCCTCTCGCACGCTTGTCACCTAGCAGAGCTTTCCCTATATATAGTCATTAAGAAAAGGAGTTACCACGTTCCTCTTGAAATGGTTCCATAAGGATGACAAGAGCTCTGCTTTGAGAGAGGCTTTGCATGCTCTGGCCTCACGTGGGTTTTGTGGCTGCTGCTGGGGCTCGCCTGGCATGGCACCTTTGATCCTGCCTCAGGCACGATGTGTCGTGGGGCTGCAGGTGCACAATTTGGGGTGAAGGGTTTTTTAGTGGGGATGCTGAGATGCTACAAAACCTTGTTATAGACCCCTCTGATGCTTGAGGGCTTCCAGCCTGGTGCTTTTCCTGGGGTGTCACATCTCACTGTGCCCAGAGACACCTTCCCCTGCCCCAGAGACAGTCTTGGCTGGGAACTCGATGCATCTCAGTTTGTGGCTTTGTTCACTTTTGTCCCTTCCTGGCACGTTTCATGTTTGCTGAGTCGCTCATGGTTGCACACAGAGGTGTTTCTCCCACAGCTCCCAGTGGCAATGGTGGTGGCTGCAGATCAACTCCAAATTGCCCTGTCCTCCCATGGCATTAATGCCTCAGTGACCGAACACCGCAGGGATGTGGCTGTGCTAAATGTGTCCCTTTGAGCCAACATCTTCCCCCTGATGCCCTGATGCAGTCTGGCTGTCTAAGTGTTGTTTCCAGTACACATTAAACAGCGACGTGCTCCGAAGTCCTGCAGGTTTCACCTTCATCTGCTGCCCTTGGTGGGAGCTCCGCGGGGAAGCTTGAGTGATTCCACCTTTATTTAATAATCTCAGGAAGATCATCTCTGAAGGCACTGGGGGGAGGTGGCTCACAGAAACGTATAAACAATTATATTCCTCCTTTGGCTGAAAGGTGAAAGCAGATCTGCCGTGTCTTTGCTGTGACTGTCCAAGGAGCAGATTGTCAAGGCTTGCTGCCCTTTGCCAGGAGCATCTTAGGGAGATGTTGGTGTGGGCTCCCACTGTGTGTGTGCCAGAGGGACCATCCCACTGGGGACGGGTGGCTGAGCAAGCTCCCATCATCAAACACCCTAAAGGCAGCACAGCTCCCTAATTCTTTGGCTTGGGAGAAACTGGGGGTGGGGAGTGCCAGTGGTGAATCCCAGCAAACGGCTGGATGGGAAGAGGCAGATTTTTTGTGGCAATTTTCGGGTAACAAGGGTGAAGGGAGCTGATAAACGTGGGGGGACTCCAGACGCTGTGGGTGGTTGCTTTCTTTAACAGTATTTTGAAGCTACTACTGTTCCAGATTCCTTTCTCCCAGGCATTTGGAGGGAATAGTGGAGCTTGTTTTTATTAGTTCATCTTCTCGAAGTGGCGGCAGGAACAGAGAGGTGTTTTTTTGTAAACTCAGGACTCTTATAGTCGGCAATTTCATAATCTGACAGTTATGAGAGCAGGAACTAGAGGGGCAAAATGCTGCACCAGGCCTTTCTGCAGAGATTATAAACACCAAAATGTGATTTTTTTCTTTTAAAAGATCCTTTCCTAAAAGTGCAAGTGATCAACCATGTCAAATTTATCTTTACTAGCTGATGTTTGCAAAGACGTGAGGGGGCTTGAAGAGTACTTGACTCCATGACTTTCTATATTAAGCTCTCTGCTTATTTAAAGAATATTTACCTCTTGGGCTTTCCACATGCCACTATGAGCACACCAGGCTATATTAGGGTAAATATTTTCAGGACATGTTTTAAGGTGTCATGTCAAAAGCCTTGTGTTGTTTAGCAGCCCTTTGGTACAGGAGAGAGGATGCACTAGCAGCTACTCTGTGAGAGGAAGGATGGGCTGGAGGTTACTTAAGAAGGAAGAAACTTCTGCTCTGCCATCTGTCCCCAGCAATTCTGGGTGGAATTTAGCAGCTATGGGACCACCAGAGTATCCTGAACTTCAAAACAGGAGCTGCTGAGCTGAGATCTTCATTACAGCCAGGGAGAAAAGTTTGCTCCTTTGCAGGTTTGACATCTCACCTTGGGACAGGCAGCCTGGAGGGATCTGCTTTTTTCCAGAGAAGATGTCTGGAAGACTGAAACAGTCTTTTAGTCACTTGCTTAACATACCCAGCAACGAGAGAAGGCCAAGTTGGGATGTTTAGGACAACACTGGCAAATGAGTGGCAACTGTGAGTGTGTTGAAAACACTGGCCCCCACCTCACATGGCTGAGGCTTCAGGAGCTGGGTTCCCTCTAAGTTCCTTTTGACACGAGCCCACTGACTTTCTGCGGTGGTGTGTTCACGACACTCTCTCACTGAGCATCAGGTTGTTTCCACATGGTTCCTGCACGTGTGTGAGCCATAGGTACACCTGACTGGGCGTAACTCTTCATTTCCTGCCCATTCTCCCCACCCCACCCATCCAGCTCCAGCTCCTGCTGTTCTCCTGCTGGCTGGGCTTGGTGGGAAGGAGGCAGAGCTGTGTGAGGTGCTCAGCACTCGCCACGTCGCGGCTGCTGGGCAGCAGTGTGAAATTTTCCATCAGGGAAATGACAACCAGATTGCCACGGATTATTAATGTGGCTTCTAAATAGCTTGTTTTTCTACAGAGATGAAGCAAAATGCAGGTAGAAACTCTTAGCTTTGGGTAGAGGAATATAAAGGTGATTTAAAGGTAGACTCCAGGGGATTTTAAATACACTGTTGAACCAATTGACTGATTCGCCTTAGGGAAGCTGAGCCTCTGCAGCACTGCAGGTTCAAACGGCTGGGGCTTTGCAAAAGCTTGTTCTGCCATAGAGCAGGAGTAAAATGTGCTGCTAAACCAGAGGGTTTCTTTGCTGCTTTCCCCCCAGCCCTGGCTGTAAGCCAGGTTCTGTTCCATAATGTGCTGCTTTTATTTTCCTTTTTTTCCTCCAAGTCCTTTCTTGGAGTGAAATGCAAAGGCTTTAGTACAAGGCGTGATGTTGGACTCCTCAGCAGGGGAAAGAATTCGGCAAGGGCTTCCTTGAGGAAGGGCTTTGGGGTTTTGTTTTTGTTTTTAAAATCTGGTTCATATTGAGCTGCCTGGCTGTTCTGAGTTTCCTTGTCTGAACTCGCATTGTATGAACTATACCCTACATATTCATTTGTTTAAATAGCACTTGAATTTCAACTGCCGTCTCTGCGGTGTTCTGCCATTGTTAACATAACAAGAAAGAGACTGGAGAGTCCTGCACCAGCCTCCCCAAAGCTGCAGTTGGTTCAGCTCCCTGGCTGGAGCTTGTGTGGAGTTGGCTCTAGATTGATCCAAAACCGTGGTGTCTCTGAAGGAAGGAAGGAGAAATTGGTTGAGACCTGTGGGGAACCTTTTGTTAATTTTTAAAAGCAAATTGGAGAGGTGACAAGGGTGAATGACTCTGTGGGACAGCCCATCATCTGTGGGAGACAATTCTTCAAGGAAGTGGGTTGAGGCAATGCCTGCCATCTCCCCAGCACTAGTACAGCTGGTGGAGTGCCCCCAGCTACAGCAAGGTTTTGCTGGGGTCTACAAAGCCACAGTGCCCCAAGTCAAGGTGTATAAACTCCTTCTGCAGGGGACAGGAGCAGCCTAAGTAGGTGGCAGCATCTCAGGCTGAATTCCTGGTGCATCCTGCTGCAGGGGAGTGTGCAGGGTACAGATGATTTAAAGTTGTCACTGGTAACGTTACGATCTAATAGCTGCTGCAGCACAGAAATATCAACCATCTGTGCCAAGGAGTCAAAGGAAACCTTGCTGGCATAATGCATTAAAATGTCTATTTATGTAAACAGTCAGGGATGGAGAACATGGGAGTCATCTTAATCAGTGTCAGAGAACATGAAATTTTCAGGTAACCAGGATGATGGAGAGGGGAGGTGAAGGGTTAGAAAACCTGCCAGTGTGGAGCAACCATTAGGCTGCAGGTTCAAGCATTAATAATAGTCACCCAAATGGTATTTATGTACTTCTGCCTGAATTCAGTGTGCAAGGAAGAAGGTAGGTGAAAATTATTAGCTGTCATGACACCCACAGTTTGATTTCACCTTGTGGGAGGAAAATTGAATTGTTCCATGGAAAAGAGGTGTAAAGGAGTTGGGCAGTGGGAATTTGGCAGGCTGGTGCTCCAGGTCTTGGGGTACTTGAATGTCCAAAGTCCTGGGCAGGCTGGAAGGCACCAGGTCTGGATACTTGTATGAGCACTGCTTCAAAAGATAAAGGACATCTTTGGGATCAGAAGCACTTTGCTCCCAGGACTTGATGGTCAAGAGCATCCTAATCTCCACCAGTTTCAAGTCCAGCTGGATATTTTGCTGCTGGTGGAAAACGGCTGTAGATTTGTCAGGTTTATGGAGGCTGCTCCTTTGACATCCCTGTGTGCCAAAATGAGATCTTGCCAAGTGCTCATTCACCTCCTGAGGAGACTGTGGAGGATCTGGGGATCAGCTGCAGTTCACCATTGTCTGGCTGCATAGAGCAGTAATGGGAAACACTGTGTTCCCTCCATGGCTCCGTGCTAGGTCAATCCAGGACATCTAAACTTTGGCTTCTTTGATGTGTGTGGATTTGTGTCAGATCTCCAGGTCAGGAAGGAAGGGAATCCTTTGTTTGGATTTTTTTTTGTAAAATATTTTTAGTGCCTCTTGCACCTCTTTTGATTTGTTTCCTGAGAGTGCAGGGACTCAAAGACCCATCCCACACCCAGGTAGTAGCTGGTGCTGCACCAGTGGCTCTCTGCAAACCAGAGAGCCCCTTAATACTGCACCCTGACTGCCTTACTCCAACTGGGGCCTTAATAGGACAGCCCAGCTTTTCTCTGTGGTGTAATTTCTAATTTGATGCTTCCCTGTTTAAATCTGATTCATTGGGCTTTGTTTCAGGAGGGCACTTATGCAGGTGTGTGCATCCCTAAATCAATGAGACAGCGTTTCCCTGGACAACCTCCTTCTGCCCTGGGCTCTTCCTGGGGAACTCACAAGGTCTTGTGCTCATGCACTGTCTTCTCTTCCTGGAGGTATCTCCCCTTCCACTTGGGTGCACATCCCATGTCTCTATTTAACTCCATTACACATCTCTCCAGCCCTGTGCCAGCTGCTCTTAGCCAAGCGATTAAAGCCTTGGCAGCACAGCAAGGCTTTCCCTCCCTCGGTGCCTGCTGGCTTTGCCCAGCACAGGGCTTGGAGCTACCTTCAACTTGATTTCCAAGCACTCCAGCTGCATAGGGTGCTCCCAAGGTGGGAAAATGTGGTGCCCTGTAGTTTTGAATGTGCTGTATTCAGTTGGCTCCCGCTTTTGCAGAAATTACTCTTATTAATGGTTTGTTGCTGGAGACTGGAGGAGTCAAGTCAATGCTAATGGAAGTCATCAGAGCTGTTAATCATTAGGATCACTGGCTTCAAAACCAGCTCTCTGTTTGTTATTGGGGGTAATTCTCTTTATGGACCTTGGGGATTCTTCTGCTTCTCGGGGATTTGAAGGGTTTATGAGATCTTGTAGGAACTTGCATGTTTTAATTGACTCACTCATGAAGCTCTTCCAAGGTGTAAAAAATACAGGGGTGCCACGGCCCTCTGAGTCCTTAAAAAATGGTCTGTGCATATAAAGCAGACTTTATCCTGGTTCTGGAGGCTGAATGATTTGAAAATTAAATGAGATTTCATGCAACTGGAAAGGGTATTTTTTAATCAGATAATTCAGTTCTCTGCATGCTTTAAGGATGAGACTATGTGGATTCCTTGACACCTACTAAAGTTTTCTTCAGCTCCCTGGTTGAGGAGCCATAAGTGTCAATCCTTTCCTGTTAATTTAGTACAGAGGCTGGAAATACTCAGGCTGCCTTAGATCCTATCATTACAGCTGTTGTTTCAGCTGCCATCCATACCCTCATGTTATCTCTGCTCAGGCAGCGTTGAGAAGAGACTCCAGCTCAGTGAAATGGGAAAATGATGTGTGCTTTCAAAACTCGCTTCATCCCTGTATGGATGAAAAATTGCTGCTCTCTGCAGATAGCCAGGCACTTCTCTCTGCTCCTTCTTTGATTATTGTGGTTGTTCCCCTTGGGTGGGAGCCAGCAAATTCAGCTAGTGCATCTGGAGCACCCTCAGCTTGCACCAGCAAATGCTTTTATCTGTAAGCACTTCTGGTAGCTGGTTGTTGGTGATTTCCCAGGAATCAGTCCCTTTTTTTCCCAAATTCTCCTGGCAGAGGTTGGTCCCAATGCTGTTGGCACACACACTGCTGTCCCTCATGTCCTCATAGAGTCCCTTCCCACCCTGCTCAGCCCACAGAGGGAGCAGGGACAGGAGTTGAGTGCTTTTTCCCTCATCTCTGCTGGATTTCAGCTCTTTGTTATAACTGGTTTTTTGCTGATGTTAGGAAACGACTGGCTTTTCCCCCATGGACGTCTGTCAGCATTAGAGATAGTGTTACCAGCATCAGAAACCTGGGTTCAGCAGAACTGTGCAGGAGCCCTACAGTGACAGCCTCTTTTTTCCATTTCTTTTTTTATTTCCTCCCTCCCCTGGTCCCTTCTCAAGTACTAATGGAGAGATAAGTTTCAAAGTTGGTTTAGATTAACCAGAAATAGAGGGCTTTAAATCTCAAGTACTTACAAGGTGTGACCAAGTGGAAATGCAGCTTTTGTTCGGCTTAAGCTCCTTCAAAACCTGGGCAGAGGGATGAGCTAGTTCATGTTTTTCTTGCATTTTCTGGGATAATATTCATCCAGAAATCTCAAGCTGAAAGAGATAAGGAGTTCAGGCAAGAATATCTGCTGTGCCTCCTGAGAGTGGTAAAGGGAGCCCAGCCTAAGGGCTTGGCAGAGGAGAACATGGTCTGTGGGTCCTGTTTATGGTCCTGAGCAGTGATGGTTTATGGCAGGTCCCTTCAGAACCCTTGATGTGGTTCTTCATCAAGCTTGGGGCTCGACCCCTCATTTTCACCCCAGTCTCAAGACAGACAGGAGGTGTATGGGGAGATGGCCCCGTATGGGCAGTCAGAGCCAGGGACTTTGGTTGTTGGCCATGGTTCCTCAATAGGGATATGCTGGAGAGAAAGGCCTTGGACCAGAAGGTGCCATGTCCACAGGACTCAGCTCCTTCCCTCCACCCATGTAGGGTGGGAAGGGACATTTGTTGATTGGAGTAGGGAAGACTGGGTGGCAGGCAAAGAGATTAGCAGCAGTGGTGGAAGGGGAGTCCCTCCTGTGCAAACAGCTCTGATTTCTCTGAAATGAAAGCTGCTTTCTTCCCTTTCTTAAAGCATTACATGCCGTGGCATGAAATATTCAGCCTTCATTCAGCCCGTAAGAAAATCCTCCTTTTCCATGCAGTGAAGGGATGAAACTGGACTTGTTCACTTGTCTGCCAAAGTCGTTTCCTTTTAATAAATGCCTATAAATCCTGAACACCCCAGCAGTCCTCCTCCTGCCCACCGAGCAGCAAGCATGCTGCCCTTTCCGTGTCTCCAGCCCCAGGAGGAGCAGAGCAAAAACTGCTGCAATCCTGCTACTTTCTGAATTGTTTTCTTTAACCAATTTGGCAAAGGATGAGTTGAGGAAGCCTATCAGTCTGTCAGGCTCTGATTAAGCACAGCTCAGGTTCACACTGCTGGACCCAGGACAATAGTTAGAGCCCGATACCTTTTAAGGAGCCCCAAAGACAATGAATGTCATTGCTGAAAATATGTGTGGATTGAGTTGCTATTTATAAAGTCCCAAGTAGCTCTGAAGCCAACAGGAGCTGTATTTACTGAAGGGAACCAAAGTGGTATTTTGGATGGCCGTGGCTCCGTGGGTGCACCAAGGCAGGAGGAATAACATGAGTGTGATGAGGGCAGTGCATGGAGAAGGCTCGTGGGTTGACTGAGGACACAGTCATGAACTATCAGTGATGGGGATTTGAGCGTGGGAGAGGGCAAGGAAAGGGCACCTCATTTTGTTAATTAAGAGCTGCTTCTGTTCATCACAATTACTTGCATTTTGCCCCAGGGCTTGTGGTCTGGCTGCTGTTTGAAGGTGGACCCAGAGCATGTCTGTACCCACGTGGAGGGTGGAGAGGATCTTAACAGAGCAGTGTCAGGTTGAAAATCCCATCTTTGTGTGACCCACTTGATTTTTTTCCTATGTATATATATTAAATATCTGCAAGTGATGAGTCAGTAAAACGTTGTTGGTGTTTCCTGTGAAATAGCTGAGGTCGCTATTTTCTTTCTGTGTTATTTTTCCTTAGTTGCCATGGTAATGATTTCAGAAAGGTTTTATTCTGCTGCTGTTTGAATGGGTTAGAAGTTTTCCCAGTCTTCTGGATTCGCTCGCAGAAGCAGAGTGATATCACAAAGATGTCCCTTGGGATCAGGAGGGATCTGTCTCCTGGCTGATCACCCCATCCCTCCCTCTGTGCTATGTCGAGACAGAGGTTTTTTTCTATTTTATTTTATTAACAAGATAGAGAGGAAAGACCCTGGGGTGCTTCTGCTCTTTTGTGTTGGCATTGCAGGGGCAGAGTCTGGGCAAGACCGAGCTTGGCCACAGCCTGGAGCTAACTGCCTGGGCAAGGGGGATGTGGGATGGATGGATCTGTGCCAGCCGTGCCCATGGTACTGAGTGTGGGTCTGATGGTGGTGAAGAGCCTGTATGTGCTCCATATGGGTCACAGCTGGAGGAAGGCAGGGGTTAGAAGCCTTGTAAGTGCTGTACACCATCAGCCAGGACACTTGGTTGAACTTCATCCTGCAGCAGGGCTTGTTTTTCTGGAATTGGGGAGCACAGCCCTCAGGACTGGCACTTTTCATGGCCCCAGCCCCTGTCCTCACCTTTATCCTCACTCAATTCAGGCAGCCTCGCTTGCTCAGCAGACACCTCGGAGTCCTGTGCCCAGAAAGGGGTAGCATGTCCCCAGATGGAAAGGGAGCACATCCCTTTTGCCTTCAGAAACCTCACTCATGAGCTTCTACTCTGTTTCAAAGAGGGGAAAAAAGGAAATAAATGTCTTACACCCTATTTCTGAATGCTGAAAAAGGGCAAGGTGCTAGTGCAGCTTTGAGATACCTCTTGAGGCATCCTGGGGGCATCTTCCCTTGCCTGCTCCTGTTCCCCCTTGCAGTGCCCTGCTTGGTGACAGACAGTCCTGCCTGAATCCTCCAGGCAGGGTGCAGAGAGCATCCCTTCCTAGCTGCCACACTTGTGCCCTGCCAGGCAGGGTTAGGGCTGGGTGGGTGCCCGGGGCTCTCCTCCTCCCGCTGCCTTCGATGCCGAGCGGTGTTTCTGAGCGATGCTGCCCTGTCTGCTCCTATTTCATGTGCTGCCAGAGCTTGTCAATGTGCTGTTTGGTACATCAACAAATCGACACTGCACAAACAGAAGGCTAACAGGGAATGATTTATCCAGGACAACACGTCTGTGTGTCCAGCAAGGCGAGATGTCCTGGAAACAAAATTCAGTATTTACCAAGGACTCGTCGGAAGAGCTGGTGCTTCGTGCCACAGCTGAATCGTGCTTGGATCTCACTCTTTCTGGGTGTTGCTCGTTTAATCATAGGATGCTTTCCTTTTAATTAGTCACTGCTGCTACTGATGAGAGAATTAGCAGACTCTTCTTTTAATGGAGAAGCTGAGGCTGTGGCAGCTGTGCTGTAATGGGAGTGGTAGGCAGAGGCTTTGTGCTGCATAGAAACCCCAGGCTGTGCACCTCAGGCTCTGCTTCCTGCAAATTACCCTTTTTAGTGTGGTCCTGGTGGGTTTTTTCCCCCCACAATACATCATTTAGTCAAAGGAAGGGGGTTACCTCCTCCAGCTGCTGCTGCTGTGGTCCTCAGAGGGGAAAGCTGAGTGATTTTACCATCTCTTTTCCTCCCAGCCTGGTGAGGACACACAGAGCTGGTTGTGTGCCAGGAGTCAGTGACTCTCTCAGGTACATCATGTCTAGAGCTGGTCGATAGTGTTTTGATTAGACAGTTATTGTCAGAAAATGGCAGTTTAATACATTTGAAGCTGTTCGTGGGAGAGGAGCATTTTCAGTGAACGGGCCTCAAAAAAATCTCAACTTTATTGGAATATATTGTCTATGATATTTGAAGTGTCCTTTTGAACATTTGGGGAACAAAAACTTCTATGTTCTTCTTCAAGCTGACTTTTATTTATGTTTTTTAATTTTGGTTGATTTACAGTACAGAACAAAGGGATAAAGGAACGGGGACTGAAATGGAGAATAATTTCCAAGATTTTGTATGCAGTGTTTCAGTTTGCCAAGTCTGACACTCTGCATTCCTTTTTGGGATGGGATGACAATTTCAATTCCCATGAAAGAAAAAAGCCACAATCCTACTGTATTGTAATGATGTCTCAGGAAAGATGTCTCAGACATATTTGTGATTTCTCTAGAGCAGAAGCTTGTTATAAACAGTCTTATTTTCTATATACATCTGTGGCTGCATGAAAATCCCGTAGCTGGCATTCTCAGAAGGGTCTGAATCCCCACTGCCTGGATGGGATCCCCTTGGGTGGGATCATGATCACAGCCCCCCTCTGTTTATATAACTAAATCCCTGTGGTTCTCATGGCAGGGATCCATGTGGGTGCCCCATGGACTGACTGCAGTGACATGTCCCTTGAAAGGGATGTCGAGCTGTTGCAGGGGGCTCATGAGCTGCCCTAGGGATGCCCGAGTGGGACTGAGGTCTTGGGGGAGAGTGCTCCACTGCTGGCTGTGAAATCCTCTGAGTAATTTGCATTGCCCCATCTCAACTGTTTGGGGATGTGTTGTTTCCTGAAGCAAAATAACTCGGCCAAATTCAGCTGGGTCTGGCTGGGAGGTGCTTCCAGCAGATGCTCAGCTCGCCCTCCCCAGCAGAGCTCCAGGCTGCTCTGGAGACCATTCTCTGTTCCTGGATGGGTGAAAGAGAAGTTTTCCCTTTCTCTTTCAACCCATTTTGGCCATTAATCTTAGATTTTTGGATGTTAATTCTTGCCTCTGGTTCAAGAGATCCCACTCTTCATTTTTATTACATCTGCTCAATGTCTCAGATATTAAAAACTGTTTCCTGCAAGGGAAGTGGAAAAGAGTGTGCAGAGGGGGAGTGAGGGGCCAGGTGGCTTTTTAGGCATGAAGAAGGGGAAGCTGTGTGTATTTGGTCCTGCTGTGGGTGCTGAGCATCACCTCGTTGCACAGGCTGACCCATAGCCCTCTGACGCCAGTGCTGGGGTATTTGGGGCTCTGCTGAGCTGGGTGGTCTCAAGGGATATTTCATGGACTGTGGGGGCCACAGCCCTTCCAGTGGGTCCTGGGGGTGCTGGGAGAGTTGCAGGGTAAGTGCTGCTTCTCCTCTGACTCCTCACATCACCCAGCTGTGCCCTGCCAGCACCTCCCAGCCAGATTTACACATCCCAGCACCTCCAACCAGAAGGTGCTTGCGAAGTGCAAAGTTTCATTAATCCATGCAAATAACATGTCATCCCTTCCAGGGCTGTTGGATTTTCCATGTCAGCCTCCATGAGGAAGGGATGTCGTGGCTACGGGAGGTGCTGGGTGCTGCTCATGCATTGGAGGGGTTTAACTGGGTTGTTCCTGCGGGGCCAGTTAGATTTGGTAGCACCACCACAGAGGGGGAACAGAAGGTGGAAATCTGCCTTCAGGGCCCAGGTTAGTGGTGCTGATGGATGAGAAGGAAAGCTTCCAGGAACACGTCTTCTTTCCAGCAGGATCACTGCAGTACTGCTAACAGCACAGCCTGCCTCGGCGTTGGGGCACTCATGAATGAGTTGGCATTTTTTTGTGACTAATGTAGACTTTCAGCTATTTGAAATTGTCCTGAGGTGCAGTTTGACATATAAGTTCCCGATCTATTTATTACTTTGTGTCTGAGTGTTCCCATAGGTATATGGCTTTAAACCAAGGCTGTGTTTAATATCGGAAGCTGGAGCTGTATTTTAGCTGTAGATCAGTGAGCGGGTTATTTGGGCTGTGTGTATGGTGTGTTTGGCAAACTCCAGCCAAGGGACCTGTTCCTCAGTGAGGATGTTTAAGGCATAACTTGTGCTCAGTGCTCTTTTTTTTTTTTCATTTTTTATTACATTTTCTCTTAAATGCTGCTGTTTCCCCCTTTACTATCCTGTGTCATCACAAGCTCCCGGCAATATCAGTGCAAATCCACAGGGATTACACTACCACACTGAGATAACATCAGACCACTTTGAGTCCCCATCTACTCTCACATTGAGTTGGAGAAACTTGAGTTTGAAAGGCTGAGTCTGGATACTTTTAACCCTGGGAAAGAAACAGTCTAATGCCTGTTATTTGCCAGTGTGTATCTGTGAAGCCTCTGGTTGCTGTGGTTTTTGGGGGCTCTGAAACACAATTGTTGACTCTGCCCCTGAGCACTCCCCTCTCATGGTTGCTGTGCTGTTGGGGTTGGGTTACCTCATATCAAACCCTACAACTTGTGCTGTGGCGTGGCAGCTCCTGGTCTGTCATAGGAAGTTTTTGGTCAGCCAGGAAGGTGTTTCATGTTAGTGGTGGGCACAGTCAACTGCACGTGTTGCACATTGTCTTCTGCTCATGGTGTGGCTGCTGTGAACGTGCACGTCTGGCCATAGCCCACCATGGTGTTCCTGCAAGTGGTTGCACTTGGGGATTTAGAACAGGAGCTGAGTGAGTTAAATGCCAAAGTGCCCAAGAGGAGCCCAGCACCCGCTGTGTGTGAGGTGTTTTGTGAGCTGTGCCAGCCCACTGCCCTGTGCCACCCTGGCATTGCTGACGTGACCCCTCAGCCATCTGCCAGCAGGATGTCTGCTCCTGATTTTAATGAAGCCTTCAAGGAGAAATGTTGCAGTTGCAGCCGTGTGTTGGGGTTAAATGGGGAGAAGGGATCTGATACTGAGGATTCTGTTCCTGTCTTTGCCACTGACTGATCCTAAACAGACTACACCACCGGTTTTTGTCTTCTACCATATGTTTTCCGATAATGCCCGCCCACCCGTCGGGGAAAGCGCAGCGCTGGGCATCTGCAGGCATTGTTGGGAACCCTCTGTGAAACATGCTGCAAAAACATAAAAGGTATTAATTTAGGTCTAAGACTACTGGGAGTCTGTTTGTCAAGGTTTTTTTCATACCTCTATTTTTACATTACCAGTCTGGATTGCCAGGATCAGGCCCGTCCTCAGTAGCAGATTTGGGACCTCCTGGTAGTGAGATTTTTTTGAGCCATTGCAGCTATATAACCTCAGATCTCAGCTTTTGAAAAATCTCAGTTCAAATCTTTTGGTGAGTTACTGAATAAAATTCAGGCCCTAAAGGGATATTTATGTGAGAAAATGGTCCAACTTTCCCTTCTGCATAAGGAGACTCAGTTTGGGGGATGTCAGAGCATTAAGCCTCACTACATGCCACTTCTGCATAAGCCTCCTGAGGTGGTACCAAAGCTATGATTAATGTGAAGTCCATGACTGGGGTTGCCTGCTGAATTTACAAGAGGTTTCTAAACCTTAAATACTCCAATAGTTTTTTTCTTCTGTCTCCTGGGATTTAAGTGAGCTGTTGCCATTCTCTCACCACACCATTAGCATCAGTATTCTCACTCTTGCAGTGCTGCAGCTTGTTGTGTTTCCACATGTGATTTTGGATACGGAGCTGTGCTGTTTACTGTCTCCCTTCCCTCCTCTTCTTTCCCCAGCCAGAGGAACTTACGAATGCCCTGGAGATCAGCAACATTGTTTTCACAAGCCTCTTTGCCCTGGAGATGCTGTTGAAAGTTCTTGTTTATGGTCCTTTTGGCTACATTAAGAATCCATACAACATCTTTGATGGGATCATCGTGGTGATTAGGTACAAACCTTGAGCTTTCTTTATGTGTGTTTCTCCTCATTTGGCTGTTTAATTAAACAGAAAGTAATGGAGACTGGGCATAAATACCTTCCTGTGACACTTTATACTTCTCTCTGTAAATTAATGCACTTAGACACGATTGCTAATACACACCTTGGGATTATTTTATGGTCATTTTAGAGAGAGGCCCAGGCAGAAAGCTATCAGTCCTGATGTCCTGGGAAGGTCTGGGATCCAAATGGCTCAACCAGTGCCCGATTAATTATGTCTCCTGGTCTTCTGGCATGTGCAAAGGCTGTAATTGCCCCTGCAGCTGCAGCCACTGATTTGCAGGCGTGTTTTTGACACTCAAGTGGGGCTCTGCTCTTTGCAAGCCTGGACGGAGTCCAGATTGCTGTGGGCATTGGCAGCACATCTCTGCCTGCTTTCCACCCCTCTTCTCTCTGAATTCCACCCTCCTTTCCTCCATGCCTTTGCATTAGGCTTTGTCCTGCCATCCTGCATTGACCTTTCTTGTCTTCCCCAGCGTGTGGGAGATAGTGGGCCAGCAGGGTGGAGGGCTCTCGGTGCTGCGCACCTTCCGGCTCATGCGGGTGTTGAAGCTGGTGCGCTTCATGCCAGCCCTCCAGCGCCAGCTCGTCGTCCTCATGAAGACCATGGACAACGTGGCCACCTTCTGCATGTTGCTGATGCTCTTCATCTTCATCTTCAGGTGAGCGCCTCCCATTCCACATCACGAGGTTGCTCTGAGTTTTTAGGTGGGATGAGGAGATGGCAGAGTCCGTACCAGGACATGGCTGAGCTGAACAGTCCCAGGAACAGCATTGCTGACCAGCACTGGCAGTGGCTTGCTGCTGTGACTAAATTATCTTAGTTGGCCAAATGAGACATTTATCTTTGCAAGATGATTTACAAGGAAAGTCTTTCAGGCTGGACCATTCCTTGACATCACCCCAAGACAGCTGTCCCATTACTTACTGAGTAGCCTGGTGCTTAAAATATTGACAAGGCGAGGGTGATGTTCCTAAAAAAAGTCAGATGTGGTGGTGCTTGTGCTCTCACATGGCCTCTTCTTCTGAGAAGTGGAAATGTTAGAAATAGGCTTGGCATAGCCCCATATTTTTAGATTTTGGTCTAAATCTTGAGAAGAGCCTGTCTCTTTCTACAGCCAACTACTGTGTTCCAACAATCCAGGCAGTAGGAAGGCTGGAGAAAGCCAGTCTCTTCCACGGAATAATGTCTTTCTTCCAGTGAGATGTTTCACTCCAAAACTGCCATTTGCAGCCATGGTGCTCAGTAGAGCTGTAAATAATTTGATTATTCAGGTTACTAGCAGAGAGCAGGGAAAAGCAGATTATTCTTTTAGTATCTATCTATAATGAAGGGTATTCTGTTCTCTTGTCAAAATCGAAAAAGCTGCTTCAAGTCCCTTGATATGTCTTATTCAGGCATTTCACAGAAGCCCTTTTTGTCTTCCTAATTCAATTGAAGCATATTTTGCTGAAAATGTGTCATTGCAAAACAGAAAGTCAAAACATTTTGTTTAGAAGATGTTGAAAGGCAATGTTTTGACTTTAAAAAAATGAAGCAGAAGAAAAAGAGGGAGCAGACATACTTTTTGGTTGAAACTCCTTGACAGATTTGACCTAAATTCACAACTGGTTTGCGTGATCTCAAGGCATGTTTTTCAGTGAACAAAGGATTAATCTTATAAAAAAAAAAGAAAAAAAGAAAAGGAATTGCCCAGGTAAAATCAGTAGACAGTCAGCCCTGCTGTATCCTTGGTGGTTTCTGTGGTGGCCCCCTTGCTGAACCCCTGCTTCCCATCTTGTGCAGCATCCTGGGGATGCACCTCTTTGGCTGTAAGTTCGCTTCGGAGCGGGATGGTGACACACTGCCTGACAGGAAGAACTTCGACTCCTTGCTCTGGGCCATCGTCACTGTTTTCCAGGTACAAAGTGGAAAATGCCACAACTGAGGGGCATTTTGGGACTGCAAAGACTGTGGTTGCTTTCCAAAGCATCTGGCAGGGCTTAGTGGGGTTTCTTTCCATGGAAAGGAGGCAACCCAAAACCACAAGTGCAGGTTCACGGGGGCTTTCGGAGTCTTTTCCAGACTCAGTCACAAAGCTGATGAGGAAGGGCTACTGAGGCAGCAGCCTCTTGCATTTGCAGGGTATGGGCTGGGTGGGTGAGGATGGAGAGGAGATCAGGACCATTTGCAGTGATATTTTGACAAATAATGGAGTTTGTTTTAAGCCTGTAGTTGATTTGTGCAGTTTTTTTTTTGTTCCAGCAGCTCTGGGCTCTGTAACCCTGGGATCTGTGAAAGACTTTGAGTTGTTCTGGCTGACCAAAGGAAAGGGGTGACCAGTGCAACACTGCACACCCTTATGGCTGGACACATCTGTGGGTGTGGGAGGGAGTTGGGGCAGTTTGCACAGGGTCCTTACCAGGAGCTTGGGAATCACGGTCACTCTAGTCCTGTCTCTTCTCTAATTCAGAAGATGGCTTGGGCTGGATTTATATTCCTGTGGTTACAGCTACAATGGATACCCCAAAAATAGGGTGATTTTGTGGCCTGTCCAGAGTGTGGATAACCAGCATGCTATTCTGCAGCATCTCCATATTCCTGTTACATTTCCTCTGCAGATTTTGACCCAAGAAGACTGGAACAAGGTCCTTTACAATGGCATGGCATCCACCTCATCCTGGGCTGCTCTCTACTTCATCGCTCTCATGACATTTGGGAATTATGTTCTCTTTAATCTGCTGGTCGCCATCCTGGTGGAGGGTTTCCAGACAGAGGTAATGTCCTCACAGTTGTGCCTTTGCTTTCTTCTAAAGTTTCAGGGCCTCAAGATCCTGGAATTTGATTTCTGAGATGGACAGCAATACCTTGACGAGAGTGGTACAGGAAAAAAGTGGGGTAAAATATTAGGTCTTGTTTCTATTTTTTTTTTCTTCTTTTACTTTTCCGTAGCCACGGTGCAATTTAATACAGCAAACCCTCTAAATGAAGGGCTTAAATGAAAAGCATTGTTAGCATTAATGCAGGAATGGGAATTGAGCAGTGAGTCAGGCACTGCGGATGGGATCGCTGCTATGACAGTCTCTTTGAAACAGTTTTCACCGTGTTTGTCAGCCAGATTAAAGGCCCCTCCTGAAAACTTACGCAGGCTGGTAAGAGATTAGTGACACAATTATCTTTTTTCATGGTACGCATTCATGAAGCTCTTCCTGTTTCCAGCCCTGCAATGCTCTGCATATTTTAAAGTACATGATTTCTGGTCTCTGCCATCTGCTTCCTTGGGCTGGGAGTTTCCATGAGACATCCTGAATTGTTAGATGCTTTGGGGAGCACTTAGGTTAGAACTCAACCTTATTTTCATCCTACTGCTGATTCAACTGTCCAACTTGGAGTGAGTGAGCATGTCACCTAGTCCTCCTCACAGTGGGGGACCTGTGATGTCCACACACTCCCTGCACAAGTTGTCTGACTATTCAAGAACATCCGTAAGGGGAGGGGAGCCTTACACCCTGCCCAAGGGGTTGATTTCAGAGGTAAATATAACCTAAAACTCCTCACTGGGATCTGCTTATATAGGTTGTGCTTTCTACATACTGTGTCTGATTTCTATAAGCATTCTAGGGTGACTAAATATTATTTAAGATTTGTTGCATGTGTATTATAATATCCTGCCCCCCTATGAACAGAACTGTTTTTATTATCATTACTATTTTTGGAGCAGAGTTTGGAGTTAAATTAATAGAGTCATCCCAGGAGATAGCAGGAAGAAAGATATTTTTTTTTTTGTATCGTCTCTCTCCATGTTGGTACTTTTCTTTTTTAATTGTTATTGTTGTAGCTGTTTCTGTCTGTAAATCCCACCACCACCACTCAGCCAAAGGGAAGATCACTGCCAGGTTCTCCCGAATGGCAAAATGTTCCCTTGCCTGAGTGAGAACAGGTACAAAGCTCCTCGTCTGATCGTGGCGACAGCTTCGAAACCCAACCTTTGTTCTGCCTGGCACATTGATCCTCTGAAGGTCACCAAAGTGGGAGATCACCTGCTGCACCCGCTGCACAGAGAAAAGGACTCAGCCTTTAAATGCAGCAACCCTTTTGCCAGCCCCTGGCCCTCTAGGGAGGCTGACACCTCTGCTCCTTGGCTCAGCCTGGTTTTCCATGCTGGAGCATTCCTGTGCGTGCCTACCAGCATGCTCCTGCTCCGCCGCTGCCACGTGCCCCTTCCCTGGGCACCAATTTATCCCACGCTCGCTTTGTAGCCAGCTGTGCCATGGTGCAACTCCTTCTAAATTCATGCACTGGCTTTAATGTGCTGTGATTCTATTCCACTAGCTGTGTCCTTGCGGGTATATCTACCCTGGAGTGAGGGAACTGCCTGCAGCACTCCCCAGATTTGCTTTTGGCTGTTTCCTGCAGCAGGGCTGCCCCATCACCTGTCCCTGCGGCTCCTCTGCCAGGGCAGTGCTGGGCTGGTCCAAGCCAGCTCCCTCATATCTGTGTAAGCTGCAACTATGCTTTAAGTGCTGTGTAAATCAGGGAGTAACTTCTGGTTTGGGAAAGCACTGAGACACCCTGAAGGCAGTGATACTCACCCCAGTACTGAGGTGAGCACAAGGGACCAGAATCCAGCACAGTCTCCAAAGACCAAACTGTCTCTGCCAGTCCTGCCTATTCATGGCAGTTTTAAGGAACTCGCACCATATTTCTCTAATTTGTGCCTCTGATTACAGTGCTATTTTAAATCTCAGGCTTTGATGATGGCTTTTTACTAATAATCTTCCTTCCACATCCTCGTTATTCTGAGCTCTCCATATTCTTCCAGCAAAGTGTGTTGGGACCAAGAGATCCCTCAGCTCAACCTGAGCTTCCCGCAGCAGGCAGGGAGCAAATGTCTCTGGAGGTCAGGAGTGAGGTCTGGCCTTGCTGGTTTATGTTTATTCAGCTTTGCTGGTGTGTAGCTTTGCGAACAGATCACGTTCTGATTTTTGCAAGCCAGCACACAGAGGATCCTCTCCTAAGCAGAATTAATAGAGAGATCATCTCTCGCTGTAAACAAAACCCGGCGTCTCCCTCCCATGATTGCACTTGACTCTTCTTCTGTGTTGGGTTTTGTTTTTTGTTTTTCCATTCTCCTTCAGATTTCTGGGCTGAAACACAATCCTAGGGCTGCTGCCTTTATCTCCCTGGTCCTTGAGTGCCTTTCCTCAATCTGCAAGCACCTCGTTAATTTTAGTGCATGGCTTTGCAGCCCCAGTTGCCAGGCAGCAGATGTATATAAGCAGTTGAGAAACTAAAAGGACCTGTTCCAAACTTTAAATATGGAACAATATATTCTGCTGGGTTGAGTTTCTTTTTTTCCCCCCTTTTTTCCTTTTATTCGGTAACCAACATCTCTCTTGCAAGAGGTGCATGCAGGACTTTATGCCACATGGTTATTTTTGATGGCACATTTCCTGATTTAACTGGAACCTGGTGTTGGTGCAGGGAAGGTGAGCGGGAGACTCCATTTGATCAAGCTGCTAATTGGAAATTGCTGCCTGACCTATTAGGTTCCTGCCTTAGAGACTTCTCTCTGAAGCAAGGAATGACTCCTCTTAGTTGGGCATAAATCTCCTCTCCTGAGGGACTTCCTAATAGTATTATCTCCAAAGGGTATTCTTCCATTGGTAATCCTTCCAGTTTGTGTCCTGATACCCCTGTCTGCTCTCACTCATGGGTTTGTTCCTTCCCTTCCTCTGTGCCTCCCTCCCTCCCTGGCACCCAGGTCCTTCAGCCTCTCCGTCCTTTTCTCTGCAGGACAGTACCTGCTCTCTGGAGGTAGCATCCTTGGAGAAATATGGATGTTGACTTCTTCTGGGCTTCCACCAGAGGGAACAGTCCCTTCTCCTGCAGTAGAGATTTTGGATGGTGTTTTTCTTGCCTTCCCTGCCTTTTGCATTCCTATCGGGTTTAGTGGGATTTTCCTTGTGAAAGGAAAAGTGTTTCCATCTTTTCTCTTTCAATAGCTTTTCCATGTCTCTCTCTGTTACAAGCAAAGACTTTAAGTTAAGTGTCCATCATGCTGCTGGGAAGTCCTTAATATCTTCATCCCAGCCTAGGCTGGGATGAGTTTTGTAACCATTTAGCAACCAGAGGAAAGATCCATTGCCCTGGAGGCAGGAAATTAAGCTGTGGGACAATCTGTGCCCTCCTGCTGCAGCACGTAACCTCCTCTGGCCTCATGGCACGGGATCGGGCACAGCCACACTGCTGAAAAGGGAGGAGCAGTGGGAGAGCTGCCTCTGAGGAAGGGGAAACATGGCAAGGGGAAAAATGATGCGTGCTTTCCAAGTGGGCAGGGAAAGGCTGGCTTCTGGTGCTGTGAGATGATGTTGGGGCCAGTGATAAAGGCAAAGCTCCCTGGGATGGAGCTGTGCCCCTCTGGCTGCAGATTCGTGGTTTAAACTGCTGATTTAAATGGGTGTCTCTGCTAACAGAGCTGAGGACGGATCTGAACTCACAGCAGATTGTGTGTCTCTCCTTAAATTAGGTATTTCACCTGGCTGCAAGAGCACTGATATTGTGTTAATCAAACATTCATTAAAAGCCTCCGTTGCTGCTTAATGAAGGCGTAATAAATAAAGATGCTATTATACAGCTGCAAAAAAAATAATCATGTTTTCAATAATTAGCTGGTGTTTCATTAGCACAATTATCACTTAGGAGCTGAAGCAAGCTCTGATCGAAACACTTAATTTAAAGGTAAGGCTGGTCCCTTCAAAGGGCTTCGCTCCACCTGAGATCTTCCCCTCCTTCCCTGTGCTGAGTGGAAAAGGAGCAGGTGTCCCAGCCCAGCTGTCCATTGTGGCCACACACTGCCCTTCTTCCCCTTCCCCTTTCCTTCCCTGCCTCTTCTCGTGTGTTTTTTTGATTCCCCATTCAGTCCTGCTGTTGAAACGGTGAAAATTGAACCCCACCTTCCCCTTCCTCCCCCCTCCCTCCCCCCGTTTCTCCTTCAGGAGATCTCCAAGCGAGAAGATGCGAGTGGGCAGTTAAGCTGTATTCAGCTGCCTGTCGACTCGTCGGGGGTACGTACAGCACATCCCACCGCCACCGTGGTTGTCTCTCTCGTGCTGCCTGGTCACACACGCCGTGGTGCTGTTCTCATTGTAGTAGCTGTCATTCTTCTGGGGTTTATTTGGATGTTTTGGGAGTGTTTTTATTTTTTTCTTTCCTTTTGTTTTTTTTTTTGTCATCCTCATTGTTGAGTCAGCCCTGGTTTTAAGTCCCTTCCTTCTCTGAGGGAGCCAGGTAAATTAAGGTGGGTGCTTCGGAGTGGCTGATGTGGCTCCAGCCACAGCTCTCACTGATCCCTTTCTGGATGCTTCCCCTGGAAAAGGCTCCCCACGGGGCTGTGACAGCCTCTCCTGGGGACCTCCACAGGGATGCAGATGGTGATGCTGATTGCTGAGCGTGCCTGCCACGGCTCCCTCATGCAGACAGAGCAGGATGCCCGGCAGTGAAGGGACCTGGAATCAAGCCTGTTTGTGGACTCGTGTGTGTGGGAGCCCTGTGCTCTGCAGGACAGGGTAGGATGGTGGCAGCAGCACTGTGGTGTGTCCCAGGAAGGCTGGTTGGAATGCTGGGATTGCCAGTGAGATGCCACGTTACAGCACAGCCAGGATGTGAAGGGGTCCCATTCAGGTCTGAGGAAGCCGTGGATCTCCGAAGTGCAGCACACTCCAAACCTTACCCTTCTGCCAACCTCATCTTTCTCTTTACTGCTCCCTTCCCCTTCTGTCCTTTCCCAGAAGCCTGGCTTTTCTCTCAGCCCAAAGCCCTTTTCCCTCATATCCCGATGTGTCAGTCCCCTTCAGTACAGGCTGGTTTAGCCATTGTACTGCCTGGTCCATCTTGACGTACCCTCGTTTCCCAAAAGGATTTTAACTCCCTGTTCTCTCCTAACCCCTTTTCTATCCAGAAAGGCAAACTGGGAGTGCAAGAACAGGTAAAGGGCAGCAGCCTTGGCTGCAAGATGTTTGCCTGCACCATACTGAGTCTGGCACGTGGTGTTTGGGAGGGGGTGTTCACTGTTCTCCAGACGTGGGGTTTGGTGCTGGGGAAGGGGGTGGGAAGTCCCCACGTAGCTCTGCTTTTCCATCTTGGCATGTGTCTCATTGTGCCCCCTTAAAACTTTCCTTTGGGCTGTTAAAGAGCACTCCAGGAATACAAATCATGTAAAATTCTTCCCATTATTTATTTCTCTTTAATAACCCATTAGGGAGAATGAGTAATTCCTGGCAGGCCCGCTGACAGGCCAAGTCTCCATGGGGAGCGTACCTGGAGCCAGCTGGAGCCCCTGTTCATACAGACACGGGTCTGACTCCAGCAAAGCACAGGCCAGCTTGACTTTACTGCTCCCACTTGCAAGGTGCATTCCTGACCTTCTCAGGCTGCATCCTGCACAATGAGCTTCCCTGAATAGCACAGAAGTCCTGGATCATCAGGAGGGGAAGTTTTGAGCCAACACTTCACATCACACTCTCTTTTGCTTTGAAAATGTGTCTGAGTGTCCAGTCTGCCTGGAAAAAATACCTTTAACAGTTTAGTGACCCCACTAAATAGGGGGGCAGTATTGGGGCTTACCCTTCTGGCGTTTAGCAGGGGTTTTGAGATGCAGGGCACTGACCTGTGTTGGATCCATCTTCTCCTCCTGTTCCACACGGGGGTCCTTCTGGGATTTTTCAATCGACAGGTACCCAAGCACCAAACCTCAGCAGTGCTGGCCAGGGCTCTTGGGGTCACAGCTTAGCCTTGGTGGGGTTTTCTGGGCTCCTGGGCTCTCACAGCTAAAGTGAGGGTCTGCTTGGCTTCTCCCATCCCAGCATCTTCCCTCTCTTCCCCCCTCTCCTCCATTGTGACAGGGCTTGGTGCCCTTTGCCAGAGCAGTGGTTTCAGCTGTGAATCCTCCTCTTTTTGGATGGGTATCGATCATTCTGGCGAGCACCACTGCCCCTTGGGTGTATCCTGACTATACCACACCCTAAGTGCCTTTCTGCAGTGCCAATGGACAGAATCAGGGCGATGCACAGGGACATCCCTAATCGGGTCTGTGCCACAAGACTGAGTGAGAGTCCGGGCACCACGCTGTGAGCAATGGTAACCATCATCTCTCTCTGCCCAAGGATGGGCACCTGTCAGAGCAGGCAGCTCTCGCTCAACCCCCGATGTTCGAAATGATTCAGCAGAATTTAAACTCCTCACATGACACAGTGTAAATCCCCAAAACATCTTCTCCTGTTGTGTGTGGCAGCTGGGAAGGGAATGGCCACTTATGGCAGTCAATGTTGGGTTCTGCTACCTGGATCCTCTTGTTGCTGATGGGGCATCCATTGACATGTGCACATTAGTCACCTTGGAAATTTGGGGTCCATTGTGCCCTTTTTGAACCCTGGATTGCTCCATCACTAGAAAGAGCCACACACAGGGAGTTTTAAGACATGGTGTATAAATTAAGAGAGATTAATAGGGTCATCTTTTGTCCACAAATTGCTCATCAGATATCTGTCCTTCCCTAATATCTGCCCCACATGCAATTGCAGCAGCAAAAATTAAGCAATGGTTTGGTTTTTTTTTTGATCCCTTTCTGGGACCGTGTTTGGAGCCAGAGGCAATCCATCTTCCTGGTAGGAGGTTAATTAGTCTGTGGTATAAACCTGTGCATGCATCATTTTGTGAAAGGTGGTGTTGCATTGTGGTACGAAGTTCAGTGGATCCGTAGGTGTGGTGTTGGAGACGGGAATCCATTTTTGCAGAGGGGTGTCCGTGCACCGTGTCCCATCACCCTCTTTGCTGAAGCCCTCTCTTTTGCTCCAGGGTGATGCTTCCAAGTCCGATTCCGAGGGGGATCTCTTCCCCCGCAGCCTGGAAGAGGAGGGAGGACTTAAGAAAAACTTGTCAAATCCAGCCTGTGAGTAATAACCCCAGGAGGACAGGCCCTTCCACAGAAACCTCACTTTGCTGTGAAAACAATGTGTCCGAAATGAAAAAGCTCTCCTAGAGAGAATGCTGTAATCCCAGCTGTGGCTCGCTTGACATTGTAGCAGGCTTGCAGCTTGGGATGGGATTTTGGGATGCAGACAGGGAGAGACATGATTGCATTTGAGCTGTAATTTCCCCCCCAAACCCAAGGTCTGGGCTTTTGGGGTGTCTCTGCAGGAGGAGTGTGTGGAAAGAGGATGGAGGGAGCGGGCAAGGGGGGAAGGAGATTGCCAGGGCTGGAGCTGCCGGGTGTTGGTTTGAGGGTTGAGGGGCAGAGATGACATTCTTCATCTGCTCTCCTCTCCCACTGACACCCGATCCCATTGGCACCTGATCCCATTACTCTTTGACATCCCCCTGCTAGTCTGAAGGACAGGCTCCCAGCTCCCCAGACGGGCTCTCTGGCCCTCATCCCCCTGATTCTTGGAGCAGAGCCATTCCCACAAAGCTGCTTTGCCTGCCCCGAGAGCGGGTTGTAGATGTGCCCCTTGAGGTTCGCCACCTAAAACCCTGCTCGTGTCCTCCAGTGATGGCCCTGAGCGACCACCCTGAGCTGAAGAAGAGCCTGACCCCGCCGCTCATCATCCACACGGCTGCCACGCCGATGCCCATGCCCAAGAGTGCCATGTTCGGGGATGCAGCGCAGGGCTACGAGTCCCGCCGGGCCAGCGGCGTCTCCGTGGACCCCGCCATCTACGAGCTCAAGTCCCCGGTACTCGCGTCACCTCCTCCCGCGGATGTCCAGTGTGTCCGTGGGGCTGTCCGTGCGCCCATCCGCCCCAGCGCTGGCATGGGGCGGGTGGCACGGGGCTGATGCTCTGCCTGTCGCTGTCCTTCCCGCAGCCCAGCACCCGCAGCTCCCCGCACAGCCCCTGGCGTGCCAGCAGCAGCTGGAACAGCCGCCGCTCCAGCTGGAACAGCATCGGCCGAGCCCCCAGCCTCAAGCGCCGCGGGCAGAGCGGCGAGCGCAGGTCTCTCCTCTCCGGGGAGGGCAAGGAGAGCTCGGAGGAAGGGGAGAGCTCGGATGAGGAGCACTCCAGCCGGGCCGGCAGCTTCAATGGCTCTTTGCCTCATCGCATGGAGTCGCTGGAAACAAAAGGGTCCTTCGACCTCCAGGATACCCTGCAGGTGCCTTCCCTCTACCGGACCAGCAGCATGCACAGCACCCGAACCTCTGCCTCCGAGCACCAGGACTGCAATGGGAAGACCTCTCCAGGCCTGCTGCTGCACCAGCTCCACCTGGATGACCCCCACCAGGATGGTGATGACGGTGATGATGAAGGCAACATGGTAAGGAAATGCCACAAGTCCGTTTTAGACTTTTTTCCTTGTCAAAATGATGCTTTTTCCTGTCTTGGGATCACAGAAGTGGGTGCAAAGCAATGGTCTGTTGCAGGGATTAGGTCTTACCATCACACCAGACCATACTGAGAGTCACCCAGAAGGCCTCTGGGCAGTGGGTGCTGTCAGAATTGGGGTTGGGATCATATTAAGTGTTCCAGAGCAGTATCAGATGGCTCATGATGGAGAGATCAGGGCAAAACTACCCAGGTTCCACTAAAAATTACAAATTGAAGACTATTTATTGGAAATATATGCTTTTCTGGGTTTATTTTTTCATTGTGTTTAAAAAAAAAAAAAAATAAAACCAAGACAAAGCAAGTAACTTTCCCTGCTTTCCATCTGTTACTCAGTTTTCTTCCCCCACAGCAGCAGCAGACAATTTCTATTTCTTTTCCAAAGTTGTTTGCATGGCTGGCAGAGCAGAGCTTGAGTTGGGCAGCAGAGTGTCACAGTTCTGGCTGTCAGGTGTGTGTTGGGATGTCCCCAGGCCAGTTTTGGAGTGTTTCTTGCTCTTCCAAGGTTACCTCTTTGTTTGGTTATACTTTTTTCTCAGGCTTAAAAATGTGATGGTCTGATGTGTCATTGCCAGGAGGTAACTGTTTCTGATGGTGGAGCAGGTGGGTTTTGGGTAGAGCTGCGTGATGGTCGCAGGGGCTGTTCTGGGAACGGGAAAGCAGCAGCTTCTGGGCATGATTTTACTGTATTACACTGAGTTTATTGAATGAAAATGGAATTGGGATCATGTGAAGAGATGCAAAAGGCAGTGTTGATTCCAGAGTCCTTCTGGTCCTTATGGGAGGAGAAACAGAGTTAGTAGTGCTGGCAGAATGGAATCACTCAGCCGTGAACTCCCTTTAAAAAAAGCCATTATCCCATTACATCTCCAGCATAGATCCTCAGCCTGGGATTTTTACTGATTGTCTTAACCTGGTTTTTACCTTCCATAAAATAAATTAAATTTTTAAGAAAAGGAGCAGCAATTATTTTAGGAAAAAACACTATTAAAAGTGATCAAGAGACCATGCTCTTTATTGCTAGCTAGGGATTTTTTTTCATACTCCAACATCTGCTGCCTTTTCCAGCTCACCTGGTCCAAACATCCCACTGGTCCCTTCCTTTCCCCCCACAGGACCAGAAGCCAGCAGCCCCCTTGTGCAACATGGTGTGGTAGGACTTGTCCCTCCTCTCCCATCCCACCCAGTGCTGACAATAAGATTTTTAAGCTTTGTTATGGAAGCTGCTTTTAGTATAAACCAAACTTCATCCTCTGTACTGGAGGTCTGGCCACAGAGGTTTGGACCAAAGATCCCTCAATCCCCTCCCATGCAGTGGTCAAAAGGAAATGCCTAGAGAAAGAAAAGACAAAATAGGGTAAATAAATTGTACCCCAGCCCAAGGTATGGCCACAAATGGGACACCAGCAGCTGGCTGGTGCCTTTTGCCATGCTCCAAAATATATCTTCACTGAAAATCACTAAAGCAGAGGGATCAGAAAACATTGCTTAGATTAGCAAAATGAGCCCCTAGGTTGTGGAGCTTCCCTTTGTGATTCCCTCCTGACATTTGGGGGGAGATGCTTTGTCCCTAAATTAGCCTTGACAAAGTCAGGGAAAAAAAAATTGCATTTAAAAATGAAATGGAAAAAAATAGAAAAAATTAAATACAAAACTCCCCAGCAACAAAAGAAGAGAAGAGCTCAACTGTTACTCAGATCAAAGTAATCCTAAATATGCTCTTCTGCATCAAAGCTTCACATCCCTCCTTGCTGTCTGGTTTTGATTGCCTCTGTGCAGAAATTAAAGGAAGTGCAAAAGCTTCATCTGGATTTCCCAGGCTTCCACTATATTAGTGCTGCTCCACTGCCTTCAATGAGTTTATTCTGGATTTCCATCCCTCTGAGGGGCCGGAATCAGGCCCCTGACAGTTCTGCTCCCCAGAAGTATGAAATCACTGCAGACAAGGAGAAATTTCACAGGGAGAGCAATCCACTGCCTGCTTGGGTTCCCGTGGCTGTGACCAGGATCAGGGATCTGTTGCCAGGGCTTTGTTGTTTCCGACTGCTGGGCTTTGGATGCTTTTGGGTGCTTTCCACCTCAATTCCTGAGAGCTCAGAGCAGAAAGTGAGGGAAATGTTGAATATGCGACCAAATGTGTCCCCTCCTCCACAAAAACTCATGACATTTTGCACCTACTCCACTTTTTTTCTGTGATGTGCAATCCAGCCACTCCCAAACCCTCCCTTCTGCATATTAAAATTAAATAATCAGGTCCTGAGCGCCTTCATGGAGCTTCCAGCTTGCCTGGAGGTCTGCTGCTGCTCACAGAGCGTTTTTCAGCAGTTCCCCCATCCTTATAATAAATCTTTTATAAATCTAAGCCTCTCCCCTACTCTAAGGAGTGCATCAGTCATCTTTTAATGCCAACTGCCTTTCATCCTGCCCTCAGAAGTGCATGAATATCTGAAATTCCTGAAAAAAAAAAAAAGGCAGCTATTTATCAGCAGCTCTTGTTGCTGTGGGATTGAGGGGCTCCATTTCCACTGTTGCCTGTTAGCACCCAGAATCTCCCCATGTGCTGGCCCCTGTGATGGGGGGTTTGGGTGCTGAGATTTTTTTCTAAGTCACTGGCAACTGAATTAAAGGGTAGTTTTCTTTATTCATCCTGTCCAGGTGTGTTTTATGAACAAATAGTTATGATTTGAGCCACATAGTTGATATATCACTTTGAACATAATACAGGCTTAAACAGCAATCAGCCCAATTGTCAGCACTCGGAGCCTGCCCAGACCTCGCTGGGAAAGCACTGGATGGGGCTTAGGCTGGAAATGCTCAGGGTTTATTTCACAAATATCTTACATTTGGCTCAAATTAACTGAACTGTGCTGTTCCACTAGTGGAAATCTGGAGTAATTCCTTGGAGTTTAGATTTCTGGAGATGTACTTGGCCCTGCACAGAGCAGCCAGGCTGCAGCCCCAGCCGAGCCCCGGTGCTCATCCTTACTCTAACTCACTGAATAGAGAGACATGACAGAAGATCACTTTTTGCCTTTGTTATCTGATTTAGCCCATGAACTGCGAGCTGCAACAATTAGCCAAAACCCAGAATATCTTTGGCATTAAAATTGGACAAAAGGAATATAAAGAAGCATTCTGTGCTGCTGACGCATGACCATTCACTACAAATCCCCTTGATAAATAACAGAACTGCTTTGAATAATAGATATTTCTGGAAACCTTCCAGCTCACAGAATGAACTGGACCAAGTTGCATCTATTACTCTATGTCCAGAGGCTGAGGTTGCAATCACTGTTCTCACCACAACTTGGAGCAGACACCCGATTTTTATCCATTTATTTACCTTTTTTAAATCTATGGATAATTAAACTAACTAGGTTGCTTGAAGGGATAACACAACCCCAAGGATGCATGCTCTATTAAATACAGTGTAAAGAGAAAAGAGCAGTTCTGACTCCTTGCCTGCAGCTGGAAAAGGGATGTGAGAACATCCAAGACAACCAAAACCCCACTGGTGTGTGGTGGTGTGGTCTTTGTGTGTGTGTAGAAGTGGAGGGAAGGATGGATGGCTGAAGGAGCAGGATAGAAAGATTTAGCTTTTTTTGTTTGTTTGTTATTCAAACTTGTTATTTTCCCAAAGTGAGTTTCATTTTCTGAAGGGTTCAGGTTGTCACCAAGGGCTTTCATTTAAACAGACACCATACTAGTTACTCCTCATCACTAATGAGACCCCTGGCTGGGTGCTGATAGGAACAGAAAGTGCTTCCTTCACTCCACTCAATTACCCTAACAAATCCCATTTTTACAGTCCAGATTAGTCCAAGTGTGAACAGTTTGGCTCCAAAAGAATCCCCCTTCCCTGTTTCCAAGATGAAATAAATAAAAGTGGCTCAGTCCCAGAGTGAGGGTGCTCCTGGGGTGTGAGTGGTGGTTCCTGCACTGTTCTTCACACTCCTCAGCATCCTCATGGCCCTGAACATTTATAGAAGACACTTCAAAGAGCCTGCACAGGCACATTCCCAGGTCTGCCCACCCAAGCCCAGGTGGCAGCAGACAAATAAGAGTAATGAAAGAGCAAGGATTGTTTTTTATTTATCTGTAAATGCAAAGTGCTGAGCTGATGTTGCACACACCGCTCTGTGTGTTTATCTTCTGGTGCTTTGATGTGGAAGGGCTGAGAAAGCCCTGGTGGGCTGGGCAAGATGTTGGCTTGGCTTTTAAGTGTTGTCTGTGCACAGGGTGCTAATGCTGTGGTATCAATGGGATTAAAGATCCTAACTTTCCCTCAGAGACCTAGGAACAAGAAGGTGATAAACCCAAGTCAGAGGCTGTTGCAGCTGGGATGAAGCTTTCCCTCGAGGTCCACTTTTTGATGTCTTCAGTTGACTTTTTGGCTAAGGCTTTTGCAGTCTGCCCTCCTGACCTGAAATGACCTTGCAGACAGTCTATAACATAAGTATGCGTGGCTGAGGATGTGCTGTGGTTTCAAGTAGGAATTAATTTGCAGGAATCAGATGGCCCATGTTCATGCAGGTCAGGCTGGCCACGATGTTCCCTTCTGGCTTTATAATCTCCCATCTAATCTGTTCATGCTGAATGAGAGGCAGATGCTTGTCATTGTGTTCCTGGACCAAAACTCGGGTCTCAAATGATTTCTTCAGCTTTCCAGTGGTGCATGGACACAGGGCTTGCCCCAGCCAGAAGCAGGAATCCCTCCCTCTGCTCCCTTTGTAACCCCTGACATAAGCATTCTATATTGTTTAAAAAAACCCAATCAAGAGAAAAAAGCACAAAAATACTGCAAAAAACCTTAGAAGATTCAGGCAAGCATCTGATGAGTATCTGAAGGGACTGAGGCTGATCAAAGTGGGTTATCAGTCCTTTGGGCAAGGATTTTATTTATCATGTTTGTCCTCTTGGATAACCATGTGCCAGACACAGTTACCGTGTGGAAGAAGCAGCAAGACCAAACCCTGTGAGCTCACAGGGCTGGCACAGCCCTCACCCGTCTGCCAGAGCTCTTTCTCCTGCCCAGCGGGATCTTTTGGGGGGAGATCATTTTATTTCAGCTTTACTGAGCACTTGGAGATCTGTGTTCAATGACAAACTGCCCCGAGTCCTTCACGTGAAGGTTTTGGGGGTTTATTGTTCTAACAGTTCTCTTTGTGTTTTCCTCCCGGTCTGTACATTTTCCTCCTAGAGCAAAAGGGACCGTATGAAGGCCTGGCTACGGGCACGGCTCCCCACCTGCTGCAAAGAGAGAGACTCCTGGTCCATCTACATCTTCGCCCCTCACTCGAGGTAAGGCATGGCTCTGGGCAGAGGTGGCATGCTGGGCATGGATGCCCTCATTACAGTGGCTCATCTGCCCATTTGTCCCAGATGGGTCTCTATATGTTAGCCCACAAAACTCCTAGCCCTGCCCCTGCCCCAGCATGAAGTTGGGGGGAGACAACAAACTGCTGCTGGCCGCAGAGAACTGCTCTGGGGTGGGCATGGCCCTGGCACAGGAGTGTCCTGTAAAGACCCATAGCTCAGGGCATGGCTGCAGGTTCATCAGGTTCATCCTCTGTTTTGGCAGTGATGCCAGTGCTCTGCAAGGTTTTCACTTGACAGAGTGTAGGGAGTTTGGAGCAAGGAGAAGAGGTCCTGCATTCAGCAGAAAAACACGAATTTCCCCCCGCCACACAGTTACACCAGAGCAGGGGACAGTCCTTGACGTCCTCAACCTGCCTCTCAGCTGGAATTCTCTGTCCTTCCACTTCCCTTCCTCCCTGTCCCAGAGAACACCCTCTCCTTGCCTGCAGTCCCCCGGCTCTGCCATTCCCAAAGCCTGGCTGTGCCAGGGCCATCTGGGCTCGGTGCTCTCCCACGCATTCCTCTGGCCATGCACCCACACCGAGCGAGGGTTCCCCATGCTCGAGCCAGAGGGCCCTGGACAGCGTTCAGGTTCATTCATACAAAGATTAGAGAGATTTTCAGAAACAGACTTTGGGAAATGTAATACGGTATTATAAATCCTGGGTCAGTGTACAGCCATCTGTCACAATAAATAGCTTCTGTCCCTTTGTTCCATGTGCACTCAACCCTTATGGGCTCACTGGGAGTATTTCTTCCTTTATTTAAGCTAAACCTGAGCACTAGGAGCCAGGTAGGGGATTGAATCCATACCTGGCTGTGTGTCTGAGTTGTGGAAGCAGCTGCTCCATTGCAAGGGACCCAGACCCCACTGTGAACATTACCAGGGCTTGAAATTTGTGGCCCAATTCCATAGCTCGGATCCTTTTCTGTTCAGACCCCGATCTCCCCGCAGTGTGCAGCTCTGCCAGGGAGGGGATTGGGAGATTGGAGCTCATCTGCTTTGCAAACGGAGCACCCAATTCCCTTGCCATGCACTGAGCTGCTGCATGTCCCCCCAGCCAGCCAAGCATTAATAGCTAGTCTGTGTCTACTCTTTTTTTTCTTTTCTTTCTTTTCTTTCTCGGCAGATTCCGTCTGATGTGCAATAAAATCATCACTCACAAGATGTTTGATCATGTCGTCTTGGTGATCATTTTCCTGAACTGCATTACCATTGCCATGGAACGACCCAAAATTGAGCCTCACAGTGCTGTGAGTTTCTGAGGTTAAGGTTTTCCTGTGCTCCTTGTGGAGCAAACACCTGTGGCTTGGACTCTACTGCTGTGCACTTGGTCTCACTTTCCTCCTCTTTTTAAAATGGGAAGCTGCCAACACCCCCTGCATATCCTTTGAATTAGTTACAGCAACTCTCCTGGTGCCTACCCAGCCTCATTTGAAAGCATAAGAGCAGAGCTCGTGGCCTGCAGTATATCCAATACCCCATTTCCTGAAGTACAATCCAGGTTTTAACACATGACATAGCATGACATCTGTCTCAGTTTCCTTCTCTGAGAAACCTTCAAACACTTTTCCTCTCTCAACACAATGTTCGCTTCTTCCATCTGTTCCCCACGGGCACTTATGTGTGGTGTGAAGGGAATGGGGGAAACTGTTCATTTCATACTCTTCTCTCCCCTTTGTGTATCAGCTTTGTTGTGACACCAGAAAAACTGAATTGATACAGGCACTGTAATGCCAGTTCCCTGAACTGCTTTGTTTCATACACTACATAAGGATCCCTGAAACCAGACCCTCACAGCACCAGCATCCATCAATCAGCGGGGCAGAATCACCCTGTTGCTCTTTTATTTTAGCATAGATTGGGGCTGAGATGCGCTGGGCTCTTGCTGATGTATTGCACAAGACTGCTCATATCGCAATTGTAAAGAATCCTAGTTTGGTGATGTAGGCGTGTCAGGCTGTTCACTTTTGTGGATCTTCAATGTAAGACCTCAAAACTGTAGTCTTGGCTGCTCTGTACCTATTTTAAGCATTCTCTGGTAGTCCTCCTTACTGTAACAGCGGACCCTCCACAAAATCCATTTTTTTTCTTTCAGTTACCATGCAGTTGTGGTGTACCCACTCACAGCTGCAAGAAGAGAACAGGGCTCCTGGCCAGCCAGTCTAGCAGGGGGAATCACCCTGCTGCTCCCCAAATGGGAAACACTAAGAATGTCCTCTGGAATCCCAAATGTTTCTTTAGAGCCCCTTGCTGTGACCTCTGAGAGTCACAACTCACCAAGGCTGGCTCTGAAAGGGGCTGTAGTTACACAGGGATGAAGGGAATGGGTTGATGTTTAAGTTGGAGGAGTCCACAGCAAAGAGCTGTAGCACACAAATCCAGTATTTCACATAGGAGAGGAAGAGGAGCTGTGGTGTCCCCTGGCATTGGGACAGTGCAGAGGGAAAAGGAGACAGAGATTGATGGGAGGTTCATCACCCTCAGGTTATAACCAGGAGAACCAAATCGGGTCATCCAGAGCTGGAGCTGAGCCAGACCACAGTCAGGGAGCTGCAGAGGAGAAGGGGGATGCTGAGTGGTGGGGCAGAGGAGCCAGGAGGAGTGCACAGGCCCTGCATGTGCTGACTGAGCTCTCATCTGAAAACTGAGAGTTAGTTTAGGTTGAGTTGTTTAAAATAATTGTTCTTTGCTTCCCGGAGCTGTGGATTTTCTAACTGCTTCAAGCGAGTTCTCTTTCCTTGTCCCAGTTTTAGCTGGCTTATCAGAACAGGGGATGCTGTTGCTACCCAGCATGCGCTCCCCACTGCAGAGTGCACGACATGGGCTGGGGAGATTATCCTTCAAAATAGCCACGTGCTTGCCAGGGAGGGATGCAATATCCTCAGTCTCTCCTCTGTGCTATTGCTGTTTTATCTCCAGCTCCACAAGCAGGTCCCTGCTCTCTCCCTTCTGCCCACTGCCTGCCCCCATACAGCAGTCTTTTGTGTGGCAGTCAGCTGACGGCCAGAGATGTTTCCTATCACAGCTCATGCAATCACAGTGCAGGTCTAGGACCTCATGAATTATGGACCCGGGATGGAAACAAGCTACTGTGTGGTTCCTGAGTCACTTTCAGTAAATCATGATACGGCAAGCAAGAGAGTTGCCAAGGTGTTTTGTCTTGTTTAAATTGCATCTCATTTTGAGCGAGAGATCTGCATCTCTTATGGGACTGCTCTGTAGGGAGCGGAAGAAATAAATCCAAAATTGTTGCTAGCGGATCTAGGACCAGTTCAATTGTATGCACACATGCATACATTGCACACACATCATCTTTCTTCCAGCCTCCACCTTCTGCTCTCCATTTCTCAGTACAGGCAATCAGAGATTGTTCAGGGATTAGGCAAAAGTGTAATTTATATAATGATCATCATTAAAAAGATAGGTTTCTGCTAACTGCAGACAGTGAGCCAGTCCGTGGTCCCATCTGTAATCACTTGCTACTATTGCAGAGCTGTGGCATGGTCTGGTGAATAGTGCAGGGGACAGGGAGATGAGGCTGTTTGGCTTCATTCCAGGTCTAGCCCGTGGCTTTGGGCAAGAGAATCAACCTTTTGTGGGCAGGTCTCAGCTGGTATAAACCCCCAGAGCATTGCTGGCTTTGCTGGAGCTGTGACAACTCACGCCAGCTGCACTTCAGCATCCCATGGGTCCTGCTGCCTCACAGCTCAGCCACTCTAATATTGACTTAATTTCTAGGAGAATTGGGAGCTCAGTGATATTTACACTGTGCAGTGATGTCTGCAGGTGAGGGGCAGGTAGAGATTTGGTCAAGCATGTTTCAAGGGGGAAATATCTCGGCTGTTTCTGCAGGGCAGGGTGGAAGTGGAGGCGGGTGGAGGGATTTTGGAGGCGGGTGCCGGCGGCTGCCCTTGTCCATGGTGCTGACACAGAGCCGGGTACCGGCAGGGCTGAAACAGGCGCATTGTTATTGTCTAAATATTTGGATTTTCTCCTCATTGTGAGCAAACAGTCCGAGGCTTGTTTCAACACAGAGGCTGAAGAACAGTTATCAGCTGCCTAAACACGCATGGGGAAATGTTCAACTGCAGAGAGCAGGCTATAAAACATTGTCTCTCATTTTCTTTTTCATAGGAACGGATTTTCCTAACACTCTCCAACTACATCTTTACAGTCATCTTCCTGACTGAGATGACAGTTAAGGTAAATGAATTTGGAGAATAAGTGTGCCTGCATTATATTAGTGAGCTTTTATTACGGTGGACTCACAAAACCCCTAGGTCTACCAGCTGTGACTGAGGTATATATTTTCCTCATCTGAATCATGTTCAAATACCCACCACATGCCTTATTCTAAGCACGTTCTACATCAGAACAATTTCACTGAAGTTCCTCTTGATTTACACCATTATATGAGCAATGGGATCCTTCAATTCAGCAATCCTTCCCTATTCAGCAAAGCTCTTGAGCACACGCTTAACTTCAACCATGCATGTAAGTCCCATTGTCTTCAACAACCAGTTGTCCTCAACATCCTAAGCCTCTGTGTGCTTTCCTGAGGAGGGAGAGACTTAAGCACGTTGAAACACTTTGCTGGTTTTGAGGCAGGAGGCTCAGAAACCCATTGCTGTAAATCTCTCTTGTGTAATTCATAATCATCTCGCTGAACAATTGCTCTTTCTTTGGAAAGTTTCTCTGGTTTCTTTATTTGCAAAGCTTGTACATGATTGCTTCAGGTCAGCCACTTTGAACCTTCTCTCCTGCAGTCTATAGGAATAAAATATGATCAAACTTTTTTTATGCCAGAGCTAAATGTATTAAGAACAGTTTTGTGCAGGTAGGTTTATCTGCATTAAAAGTATATCAGTTCTAAAGGGCAACCTGGGATGATTCTGCTGTGGTATTTTCATAATTCTTTCAGTAGAACACTTTGCTGGTTTGTCTAATTAGGCTTCTGTTCTGGGAAGCAAATGGACTCACAGACTTGTATCTGTAAATAATGTGTTCTCAGCAGGTTGCTAAGTGGAACAAACATATTGGATGTGATACTCATAATTTGTTGCAACTTGGTGTCCGGGCAGGTGGTGGCACTAGGCTTGTGTTTTGGGGAGAAAGCCTACTTGAAGAGCAGCTGGAATGTGCTGGATGGGGTGCTGGTTCTCATCTCCGTCATAGACATCCTGGTCTCCATGGTCTCAGACAGCGGCACGAAAATCCTGGGGATGCTGCGGGTGCTGAGACTGCTGAGGACACTGCGGCCCTTGAGGTAAGGAGAGGCTGAGGAAGACCTCAGGGAGCATGGGATGTGTGTTCCAAAGGGGGGGCTGAGCATTAATGCAAGGGAAGGGGCACGAGAGACAAGGGCACAGTGCCTGTCACCAGTGTTATTCCAAGCTCCTGCGGCTCCACAGACAGTGAGCACCCACAGGTCCTGCCGAGGCACAAAGAGCTCTGGGTGTCGCTGTGTTTTGGGACCAGCCCCAAGTGCAATAGTAAACTGATCAATGCCTCTTTTGCTCATTAAAACACACATCCCCTGCTATTTGTGTTCTCATTTGCTCTGTGTAAAGTGCAGCTTAACAGCTTCTTCTCCCCCTTTCCTTCAGGCAGTAAACGGCTTTTGTAACAAAGAAGGAAATTAGTAGCAGGTGGTAGGTCACTTTTAAGGAAGCAGAGACTCAACTGTTGCTTAACCTAGAATGCAAAGAAGCTTTTTTTTCCCCAGCTCTCCATTAATTTTACAGAGACATTTATTTTAAAAATGGCCCAGACAAAATGAAAGCCCTTGTCCTGCTAAGTTGATCCCCCATCTCTGCCAGCAGGCAGTATTCCATCCTCCAGGGGCAGGCTCCCCTCTGATACAATCTGCCCAAGGACCAACCTCTTCCAAACAGGCATCTGTTTGTGACCTGTACCCCAAGGCATGAAGGTTTCTCTCCATGCTAAATGCAGTCCCTCTTTAATACTATTGTTGCTGCTCTTGTTCTGCAGCAGCTAATAAACCTTCCTGCTCAAAGCATCTTTGTGTGCCTGTCATATCTTACTGCTGCTTCCTTCATAAAAGGTTCGCTTTCAGTCAGGATTTCCTCTTTCAGGACAGAAAAATAGGAGCCTGCTTCTGATAGAAGATGTTGTTTTACTATTCCCATGTGAATAATAAGTCTAAATAACAGTGGCCATGCCTATACATACATCTTTCAAATATTCTCAACAGCTATAAAAGACATTTTGTTCAATTGTGCTGTGTGTGTTGTGCCTGGTGAGTCTTAGGATGTGAGTTGGTTTTAATAATTTTTGTCTGGACAGCTAACACCATTGATGGTTCAGCTCTCTCACCATGTGAGTAGACTGTCTTCCTATGTGACTCCAATTCTGACTTTTCTCTCTTCATGTGTCCCCCGCTATCTTATGTCAGCTGTTGTTTCTGGGGTAGTTTCTGCCCAGTTGCTGGTTGGGTAGACATGCTCTGCTCTGCTCTTCTGCTGTGGCTGATTTTTGACCTTTGTTAAGAAAACCTATAAAATACTCTGTTCAGCTCTGGGTAAAAGGATTGATTTCCCATCTCTGTACTGTGGAATGCAAGCTTCTCTTTTGATGTTTCCTGGTTGAATCGGATCTAGAGAAAGACATTTGGGTTGTGCTGAGCCCTGCTAGAGTCTGACCTGTCTGACCTGGTAAAAGCCCTATATGCTTCTTAGCAGATCTGTAGGTCTGCCTGGCCAGGACCCAGGTCTTTTTTTAACTGGAGTCTTTCTCTGTAGGCACCTATGTGCATTAAAAATCTGTGCTTATGGTGAATAATCTACTCAGTAACTGCAGGCAGGAGGAAGACCTGCCATCTGGAGCATGTTCAGGATTAGGCTCTCCCATTGCTATTCCATTCCTGTTGGCATTTGATATGTTTTCTCAAGAGAGTATGTGAATGTTTTCAGCCAACATGCTGCTTTCTACTACAAAAGAAATGTAAAAAAGACAGCAACAAGCCCATTCCCTAAATATGTTAAGAATCAGTTCTCTTTCCCTGTAATTAGATTTGTAGGAAATGAAAAAGCAGCCATCAAACTGGGGGCTTTTCAGTAAGTCATAAATCTCCTCATGTGGAAACCCATCTGCCTCTGTGCTGCACATCTGGGCTGTGCTGAGCCCACCTCTGCCCACAGCTGCCCGCTCTGCCTTTGCCGTGGGCTGCAGTGAATGGCTTGGGGATCACACCGTCACTGCCTGGGATGTGCAGCTGCATCTACATGGGATGACAGCTGGGACAGGTGACCTGAGGTCTCTGCACACCGTGGCTCAGCACAACCCCCCGTGTCTGGGTGAAGTCTCCTGTGGAGGCTGAGCCAATGTTTTGCTTTTCTGAGAAGGCACAGGGCATAGACCAAAGCAAGTGCTCCACTCCCACCCCAGAGGAGCAAACCCCACTCCTTCTGTCCTCCCTTTCTGGGGACACTCAGGGACAGGGCTGCTGTGAGGACACCCTCAGTGAGAAGCCAAGTCACACTCAACTCGAGTGCAGGGACAGCCCTTGTCATCTCTGCATTGCCTTTCCCACTTGATGGTCTGGAAAAGGGGATTCTTGTGAAAGACCTCCCTCATTCTGTCTCTGATTTTCTCCTGTGGAAACAACCCCATTGCTTTACACAGCACACAAGCCCAGGAATTAAAAAAACTGGCCTGTGTGCCAATCACGGGGTTTTGATTGCATGATTGATTATCAGCCTCCAAATTGAATCCATGAGGATTCAAGCCCAGCTTTATGACCAGAATTCCAAAAATAAATTCACAAAGGAGTGACATTTAAAGATGTTTCCATGACCCTCTGATGTTTTAGCCAATAAAGGGATTGCTTATACAATAACATTCCTTCCTAATGCGTTCAACCTGTTGTTGAGGTCAAGTGTTGTAGCTTAAGATACAAGAAAAATCAAAATTGAAAATGTATTCAGATTTAATGTGGGTGGATGTCAGTGCTGTTTTACTCTCTACAGAGCCTGGGCTTTGACTTCCAAAGCAGAGATATAATTTATTCACTTCTCATACCATCATTGTATGAAATAGTAATTTCATAGACTCTCTTCTATCTATCATATTATAACCTTTGCTAATTTTTGTTTATCTGTGGAGGGAGGTCTTCATTAGCATTGATCTGTTAGTTCATCTAAGTGCTACTTCTGAGAGCTCTGATCAGGCTAGCAGGCTTCATGCTGGTCACGGATCCAGCTGGGATGAGGTTTGGAGCATCTCACACCAGGGGTTTAACAGCACTGGGAACGCTGAGACCAGCAAAACCAGAGAGAACTTAAGGGATTAACATTTCTTCACACTAAAAAAAGGAAAAAAAAAGAAGGTGTCATTTTAATTTTCCCATTTCTCATATGCCTGATGCAGACTGGAATTGTGCTGGGTGGAACCTCAGCAGGTCTACAGCTCTGGCACAACCAGAGGGCTTTGATTCAGCTGCATCCTTCAGTGGTAAATTGCAGGAGTGTGGGCCAGAGAATATGAGTTTACAAGCCTGATATCAGCAGGACCTTGGGCAATACTGATGAGGTGTGGGGATGCTGTGTGTTGACACATTGGACGTGATACTAATAATCTGGAAAAACGGTGAATTTCATTGGCACCTCTTAGAGATTTATCAGACTCTCAGGAGAGTGGCAGGAGTCTTTGCACAGACTTGCCTTGATGTTGGATCAGGCCCTTAGTTTCTCCAAGGCCTGAAGGTTTCCATTAGTAAGAACTATTATTTTTTCAAAATCTTTTCAAAGTGTTTTCTCCCTGAAGGGCTGAAAACAGCACTGGCATGGAGCTAAACTGGTGGCAGCTTTTACCCTAATGCATTCTCATTTGAGGAATTCCCTGGTTGATCAAAACACTGAAAGAAGCCAAAAGCTGCAGTTTTTCAGCCCTTTTTTCCTCAACACACACACGACTTTGCAAAGTCAGACAAGTAACCTGCTATTTTCTCTCTCAGCTGGATACCAAATAGTATCTCACAGGGGAAATCACTTTATTATTTCTAGAACAGCATTTCTTAATAAGTGGTGAAGAAGATTATCAACTTTAAACTCTGGAGACTAAATGTCTTCCTTGTTCCCCAAAATTTAAGGATGCTCCAGTAGTTTAAACCATAGACCTTCTGTTTAGAAGACTCAACTTCTGTTTCATCCTGTGTGACAGCAGACAAGAATACTTGTCAGCATCAGTAAAGGCACCCAAGTACCTAATTCCCACTGAAATCATTGGGACTGAGCTGTCTGTGTACCTCTGAGAACACGTCCTGCAGTCCTCCCATGCCTCAGTTTCCCATCTGTAGTCTGGCAGTTGTGTTTCACCCAGGACTATGGGAGGGTCCTGGAAAGTGTGGGGTGGAAAGTCTGTAGTCCAGCTGAGGAGCCAGAACAGAGGTTTAGTCTCAGTCTGTCCAGCCCAGGCTTGCTTTGTGCGCTCAGACACGGCTGGTTAGGCTGCATTAACTGGCTCACTGAGTCAGGCACACTGACCTGCTCTCCAGCTTCTCTGCTCGATGGCCTCACCTCAGCTCTCAGCCCTGGAGCAGGTGCAAATGGCAGCAACACTGAGGACCTCAGGTACAACAGTGATAATTCTTTGGCTGATTCCTGTGGGCAGCTTTGGCAGCCCACATTGACCAGACTCCACTGCTCATGGGGTCCCTACCATCCCTTGGGTTACTACAGGCTTCTGCTGCCTCATCCATCCCACCCTCCAGCTCATTCCCTAAAATATCCAGATCTGAGCATCAGGAAAGCTGAGGTGTCCAAAATAGAGAGCCACAGCACTTACCTGGCAGAGATGCCCAGCATGAGGAACAGCAGCATCTGCTCTTTGTGTTTCACTGGTGAGGAAGTAGATAAAAATACCACCATCTGTTTCTTTCTTAAAATGGTAACTGGTGAGTTACCCTTGACATTTTGAGTAAATATTTAACCAGAAAAAAGAGAAATAAATTTTAGCTTTTCAGAGTACTGTTTAAAGTACTCTTACAGTACTACTTGCAGTTTTGGTAAGAGCTGGTGCCTGTGTACTGAGCACTGCAGTTTGCTCAACCTGCAGGCTCTGGGGCAAGAGAGGGATGGTGCATGTTGGCTGTGGTCCCAGTGGAGGTCACCCATGTTGGGCATGTGGATGTGTCCCTGGGGATCTCTGCTGGGAGCACCATGCCCAGGAAGGGAGGAGAGAAAGAAAACTTGGGTCCTGTCTAGGCAAAAAAATCTCCAACTGTGCTTCAGGTGATGGAGCCAGTCTTGGGGAGAAAAAGAAGTGGTGAGAGGATTCCCATGGCAAAAGGGAGACCCAGGCAGAAACAAGAAGATGGGGGAGTTTGTGGCACGTTTGAGTGCCAGGTGTTCAAAGGAGTCACCAGCCAGCACACAGGCACTTCACTCCCCTGACTTCCACAGCAAACAGCCACTGCTGCCTCGGGAAAGCATAGCTTCTATAGCATCAGTACAAACTGATTTACAGCACTATTGAAATGCTTAATTCCAGTTGGCATCAAGAGGAAGGAGGCAGGTAACCTCTTCAGATGCCTTTCTTGGTCCCCACCTTCAGGTCGGTTAGTCTGAATACCTCATTCATCTTTCCCAGCATGGTGAGATGGCTTCTCTAAATCACACAAGACTTGTCCTTTCATTGTAACATTGTCCTTGGGAGTGTAGTACAGTTTCTACTTTTTTGTCTTTCCACCTGCTTCAGTCATGAAGTCCACATTATTCTTTGCCAACCTTCTGATATGATCTAATCTTCTGTTATGAAATTCTGTGTGATAGCAGACAGAGAGGAGCTAAAGAAATTAGGTTAGATGCTTGTGGTCCTGCCAGTGAAGTTTCACCTGGAGGACATCTGTGGTTCATAGCTGAGGCTGTACAGTGGGTATAAAGCAGAGACTGATGGTCTGAGAGGGTAGCTCAGGTCTCTGTACACAAAAGCACTATAAGGACACATACAGATTTTTTTTTTTAAGATGAGAGTGGTGAAACGCTGGCACAGGTTCCCCCAGAGAGGTGGTAGATGCCCCATCCCTGGAAATATTCAAGGTCAGGCTGGACAGGGCTCAAAGCAACCTGATCTAGTGGAAGGTGTCCCTGCTCGTTGCAGGGGGTTGGACTAGGTGACCTTTAAGGTCCCTTCCAATCCACGCTATTCTATGGCTCTGTAATCACTACAGATGTGCAGGCAGATGTGTAAGAGCAGCTGCTCCATTTCATGGACTGAGACAGGGAAATCAAGAGTCTTGCCTAAATCTATGCAGAAAAGAACACTAGGAGGCCCTCTCTTTGCAGTCTTGGACAGGTTACACACACGAATGTCTGTGTCTGTGGATGACCCAAACAAAACTGCTGAATTTTCTGGCCTGGCTCCTCATATGTGTTCTCCTCTTTGTTTATGCAGAGATGTATGTGTAGGCAGACACCCTTTCCCATCAACACCTCTGTAATCTCACGGGTCAGTCTTCCAGAACTGCTTTTTCCATCATGATTTTTGAGTTGTCATTCTAAAAAAAATTTCCTAGTGCTATGTTCTCTGTATCTCCTGTCTTGATAGGAGGCAGAACTGGACAGGAACAGGACTAACAGCTTTTGCTCTTACTTGCCCCTACAGAGTAATTAGTCGAGCCCAAGGACTGAAGCTGGTGGTGGAGACTCTCATGTCATCCCTGAAGCCCATTGGGAACATTGTGGTCATCTGCTGTGCCTTTTTCATAATCTTTGGGATTCTGGGAGTTCAGGTGAGTCCCCTGTAAGGCTCAGCACTCAAGCTGAAAGTATAACAAGCCTCAGATGGCCCCATACCTGGGTGTCTGTACTAATGGTCACAGTATAAGCCTTTCTGAACTGAAACTGGGGTCAGGTGGGACTGAGTTCCTGCTCATTGCAGGGGGCTGGACTAGATGACCTTTAAAGGTCCCTTGCAACCCAGCCCATTCTATGATTCTATGAACTGCTCTCCGCTTTTCTTCACATTATAAACCCACGGGGAAGTAGAAATTCAAAGCTAAAATTGCTGGTTTGTAAACTCCAGAGAGACCTTGACCTGGAGATTCATTCAGATTCTGACAGTTTGTGTAACTGAAAGCTTGCTGAAATACAGATTTCTGAGTCTGTTTCCTGCCAGCTCTGCTGGCAATATCCTCAGTCCCAGGAGTGCAGGAACCCAGGGGAAAAGTGGCAGAGTTTCCAATGCAATTGGTTTCTCATTACCTGGGAAGAAGAGATTGCTTCTTATAAATATTCTGACATAACGCTTATTTCTTTCTGGAGTTTATCTGATCTGTCACAGCCAGCTTTGGAAAGCAACTCTGTTTGGCTTTGTTTTGGAAAGGTATCTTATGTAATATTTTACACTAATATAGTGTTTAAATAATAAAAACAGCTTTGAAAATAAACAGGGAAGAAAACCATGGCATCCATAACCACCTCAGCAGCTAGATTGGCTTAGCACAGAATAACAGCAGCCATCAGTTATAATAAGCAGATTCATAAAACTAAAGATATCCCATAAAACAATATAAGACTCAGACATGGGAAAATTTATGCCAAACAACAAAACTTGCAGTATGCTCTTTGAATTTCCTCCCTTCTAATTGCAATGCTTTCCCTGGTGACTCGCAGTCTTACATTAAATTGTCAGGACTATTGATGTGCTTCGCTGGTAGATACAAGCAAGACTGATCCTGTATTCAGGATGCAAAATTCTCAGTTAATATTTATGTCTAATTAGATATAAGATGAGGCTGTAGCTATTTTCTATAAAAAGATGATCTCTCAAAGTTGCAGATAGTTTTTCTGTTTAAATATAAGTTGAGGATCAAACTAGAGGTTTTTAATGCTATTAAAATCCAGATATCAGAGTTTATAACAGTGTGTTCTCTTAGCAAGACTATTTTGGTTGTAGAGCTGCCCATAGGTGAGTAGTCATTAATAAGGCACAAGAAATAGGTGGATAAAACAAGTCCAGTGGGAAACACTGGGTCTTTTCCTTTCGGAAGTGCTAAAGTGTGAAGCACTAACAGGGATCAGCATTTTTGCAAATTGGGCTTTGTATTTCCAAACCTCGTCAGTAGCCCTGTTAGTGCTCCCATCTGAGTGGCATTGCAGTCCAGCTCCTGGAGAAATTATATTTACAGATACTATATTAAAAACAGTTGTTTACCTTCCTGCTTAATTAAAGCTTTTCTCTGTGAAGACTATATCTCCCCAGTCTGCCTTACCACGGATAGTGTTTCTCCCTGGAAAGATCAGGGAATACTTCTTTTCTTGCATCCAGAGGTTTTATGATTGCGTTGAGCAGTGATTAATTTTGCATGCCTAGAGACCATCCTTCTGCTCTTGATTTCGGAAGGAAACCCATGGAGTAATGCGTGGGTTTATCTTGTTCGCTATTATTTCTACTGATATTTGTCTAGAAAAACAGATCAAACCCCATCAGTGTCTCTTCTCTGTATACCCAGGTGGTGTTTTAAGGAGCCTGGAGAGCAGGTTGCCATTTCCTCCCCACCCCCCAACAGTAATGTCAATAGCTTCTGTCAGCAAACAAAACTAGATTTGTTGGCTGTCTCCTGGGCTTTGATACCATCCAACCTGCTAGCATCAATCACCCTGTCTGAAGCAGTAACCATCCCCTGCCACTCTCTGTTCTGAGTGCAGGAAGCACCAGGTCTAGAATTAAGCATGTGGAGGCTCCTGTTCCTTGTGCAGGTATAAATCAGGAGCTGACTGCTCAGGAGTTGCATCTCTCCTGGTTTAAACCAAAGGAAACAAGCTCAGGATCAGGTACTCAGCTTGGGTACTGGGCTTGGCTCCTTAAACTCTGCACAAGGAATATTTTCAGTGACCTGTGCATGGACTGCAGAGCCTTATGACAGCTGGAGCACAGCATCCAGGATCAGAGAGCGGAGCAGGACTGGCAGCAGTCTTGATTCAACAAGAGCCCAACATCTCCCTCAGGGACTCATCTGCTCTCTGAAGTGTTCCCTTGTGACCTCTAAGAGCAGAGCTTAGTTCATCACTGGGCCTCTTCAGTGCCACCTTTCCTCTGCTGGCAGAGGGCCCCTGTTCTGCTTCATTTGTCCTTAGCTGGGCTGAGAGTCACCAGAGTTGTTCCATGTGTGGTAACAAGCCATCAGCTGGTCTGGGCTATTAGCTGGGGCTACACTTGAGCTGGCAACCCAGAAGCAAAGGCCCTTAGGCCAGTCTCAGATCACTGAACCAGACAACCTAATGCATGAGGTGGGTGTCCTAAACGATGTGAAATCATGCATTTGCTCATTAGGTGCATATTACACAGGCTGCTCACTCTTAATAACCTGCATGAATGAGGCCAGTTCCCTTAACAACTCTGGTCAGCGTGGGCTGTGTGGAGAACCCCAGAGAAATGCCCATTATCTGCGGAGAAGTCCTGCGGCTGAACCCTGACAGTGCCTCTCTTTTTTTGCGTGTTTTGCAGCTTTTCAAAGGCAAGTTTTTTGTCTGCCAGGGGGAGGACACCAGAAACATCACAAATAAATCGGATTGTACAGAAGCAAGCTACAAATGGGTCCGGCACAAGTATAATTTTGATAATCTCGGCCAGGTATTAATAGAACGGTAATCTGCTTCTTTGCTCCTTTGCCTCCTTGACTTAAAACCTGTGCAATATTATCCCATGGGATTTTCTTACAGGACACTGCCAGTCGCAGTAAATATTCAGTTCACATACACAGCATTCTGCCTCTGTAAATCCCAAAGGCAGTGTTTCCAAGCAGGCATACACCTCTTTTCAGAACAGAACAAGCACATGTGGCTTCGTGGAGTACTTAATTGCTTCACTGCTACATAACAAACCAAATATATCTTGCAGAAGGGCTTGTCTAATAGAGCCGGACATTTTCAACCATCTCTGCAACGCAGTCTTATTTTAGCAGCATGGTAAGGACTAATTAGTCAGGATCAGTAGAGACCTGGAGGGTGGAAATGAAGCTGCTTTTGTCTTTAGTCCTGTGGTTTCCGAATTACTGCTCATTGCTGGACCAGCTGCTGGCATTGATAGGTTTTTGCTGCCAAGAGAAATCTTGGTCATCAAAGGGCCCCATTATCAGACAGGTAATGACAATCCTCAGGCAGGAAAGGGCAAAGAGGAGTAAGTTGTTACAAGTGAAAAAGCTTCATTGCAACTGTGCCTAACTTTTTTCCCATGCATTTCTAGGCCCTGATGTCTCTCTTTGTTCTGGCCTCCAAGGACGGGTGGGTGGATATCATGTACGATGGCTTGGATGCTGTGGGAGTCGACCAGCAGGTACGGGCTCTAGCAGAGCTGGAAGAAATGAGTTGTCAAAGGTCACAGGTTTTAGCTCTTGTTTTGCAAAGTACTGTTGGCCTCCACAGTCAGATGGGGTTATGGGGTTAGAGTCAAGGGAGGCGTTTAATCCAAGTCCTGGGACGTGACAAGGTGTCCAGTGAACAGTCTGGATTTGTACTCAACTTTTTCCCTACAGATTTTGCAACATGACTGGTGTAACTCATGTTGGGAGAACTGCACTTACCAAAGAGTGGTTTGACTTTTTAAGCAATTTTGTCATTTCAGGACAAATTAAATGCTTTGGGTAGGTACAGGTTTTCAGTGAGGGACTTACAATAGCTACAAAGGATGCTGTAGAACAGAGGTGGTGCTTCTGTCCTCGACACACTTTGTGTTTCAGGAGCTTTCAGTTAAAATGTCTCAGAAGGCTTGAATTTTCAGGAAGAGCAGAGCACCCTGAGCTGCCTGAAAGGGGCACCCACAGGTTCTGTGGATGGCACAGCTGTATCAATTTGCTCCCATTTTTTTTGAGTTTTGGTTGAAATTTGCCTTCCTCCACTTTGCAGCCTGTCATGAACTACAACCCATGGATGCTCCTCTACTTTATTTCCTTCCTGCTGATTGTGGCCTTCTTCGTCCTCAACATGTTCGTGGGGGTGGTGGTAGAGAATTTCCACAAGTGTCGGCAGCACCAGGAGGAAGAAGAAGCCAAGAGGCGGGAGGAGAAGAGGCTGCGCCGGCTGGAGAAAAAGAGAAGGAGTAAGGAGAAACAGATGGCTGGTCGGTAGTCTTTCCACATCTTTCTGAGTCCTGCTTGACCTTCCACACAATCCCCTCCTCCCTCCCCTCCCTGCCTCGCGTCTGGTGATCCTTCTTCTCCCAAAAGCATGTCCAGCTATAAAATTTGCATGAAGGAAATAGTGTCGTTTTAGGCTGAGCAAGGAGCCATGGAAGCCTTTTTAATGGCTGCATGATTTGCAATGACCTTTCCATTGGAGGTTATTTAAATTAAAATATAATAATAATCAGACCTGGAGCTTCTTGGATAGCAGAGCTCAGTGTTACACAAATAGTGACAACTGCAAAGATCAGCAGTGCTGGATGGCACCATAAATCTTCTGAGTCATGAGCATTGCTGCTGATAACTGGATTCACTATTTGGTTTATTACAGCCTTGTAATGCCACAGTGATGTTACCTGTCCCATTTATCAAGCAGGTTTATTTATTGGCACAGTAGCACCACTGCTATTCAAGAGTGTAATAAAATAATGGAGCCATTCTAGTAACGCTTTAAAACTCCTTAGAGAAACATATCAATGCATTTGCTTGAGAAATACAGATTAGAAAAAAAAAAAAAACACAGATGAAGAGAGTAACTAACTAGACAAAATAGCACTGGTGCAAATTGAACCCACCTCTGAACTGGATGTGAAAGTGTGCAACCCTGCATAGAGGAGGCTCTACAGATGAAAGGAGGAAATACTTCCACTCTGCCAGAAGTCTCCAACCTGACATTTATCTCTTAGTCTCTTTTTGTTTTAATGTAGTTGAGTAAGTAAGAAATAAGTTAGCCAGAGGTCAGAGGTGCTCTTTTACTCGCATGCTCTCTCTTCTAACTGAACTTTTTCTCCATTGCCCTTCGCACTTCCCTTCCTGGTCAATCCGCCTGCTGCTCTCTCCCTGTCCTCTTTCACATCTCTTTATCTCTGACAGACTTCAGTATTGTTTAAGAGGTTGTCTGATCAGGTGCTTGCTCCAAAGCTGGTAATATTAAGTCTGTTTTATTTTTTAATAGCCTAAGAGGTGCTCAGTAGCTGTGACAGGCTTAATCATGCAACCACGTATTACAGCGCTGCCTTGGCCTCTCTCAGTTCAGCACTTACCCAACAATTGCCTTTGGTCACATCTCTCAGTCTCATGAGCTTCACAGGTTTTGTAACCAATAGGATGTATCACACCAGCCTCTGGACATCAAATTTGGGTTTATGCTGAGAGCCTGGCTTCCTTGCTGGTCAGTCAAAAGATAGAGGCTTCCCTCCAGAGCAGTGGAGGACACATTAGGCTGTTCTCAGTTAAGTGGGATCCAGATGGAAAGAGTCTTTTTTCAGTTGGGTTTTTTTTTTTTCCCTCTCCATCCAGAAAATGCCTAGAGAGCTCTTTCGGTTAGTCCAAGTTCCCAAACATAGTTTCAAGCTGATGAGTTAGAAGAGGTTTTTAAAAGCTGGATAGAAAGATCCCTATTTAAAGTTGCAGTTTTGGAAAGTAGACATTTCTGTAGAAGAAAAATAGATGTTTAGTTATTATTAATGACTTTATTTATAATGCTAGAGGAACTAGATGGAGAGAAGACGTAAGCCTGGGCAATTTCCCAGCGGGAAGGAATCACAAACCATCCTTGGAGATACAGTTATTCATTCAGTGCTATGAAATGCCTAATTAAAGAGGCAATAAACAGCTATTTTACTGAGGATCAAATATTGCTGAGTATTCAATTGCCATAAAAACCTTTCAAGAGCAAAGTATGAAGTCCTCCAAATCACTTTAGAACAGTTTTCCCAATTCGCGTTCAGTGAAACGTTGGTTTTAATTGACCGTGTCCAGCTTTGCCCTCAGAGGCAACAGATGTCATTGCTTAATTTCATTCCGCACAGTGGGAACTTGCAGTTGATACCAAGACTAAGGCTGTGATTGTGTCAGCAACTGCTTGGGGGTTCCTTTCAGCTGGGCTTCCTGAGTGACCTCAGGTGCCCAAACCAACCTGTGTATGCCAGATGCAGACCAACATAGATATCTGACTGGTGACATGATCATTTTTGGTTGTAGACTCTTCCAATGCATTTATCCAGTCAGATATCTGAAAACCAGAAAAGCATGTGAGATCCCAGCTCATCAGAAGTGGGCAGGTGCAGGGCTGGTCGCTGTAAGTTGTGCTGTTCCAGCAGGATGTGAACTAGGTCGTCCTTCAGAAGTGTCTTCTCCATCATCGTCAAGTGAGGAGGTTCTCGGGGATCTCTTGGGCTTCCACCTGTGCATGTGGGAGACGCACAAGAGCACTTCCTTATTCACGTGTACCTGAGCCCACCCTCCATGAAACACAAGGAGAGGATCCCACAAGGAAACAATCCTGGTAGAGGCAACGGAGAGCCTGAGAACCGTAGGGACCTCCGAAGGGGATGGGAAGTCTTGCCGTGTGTCCTGCCGGGTGATTAATGCCATTTCGTTCTTTTAGATCTAATGCTGGATGATGTATTAATGGAGAGCTCAGCCAGTGCAGTGCAAGGTACTGGGAAGTCGGCACGTCTCGTCCCACTGAATGGCAGTGCTGTGTCACTAACGGCTCGCACCGCGCTGTGAGGCATCCACTAAACCGTGTGTGTGGTGCAAAGCTCGTTGCTTACTTCATGGCACACGCATCTCATTCTGAGCTGCAGGTCTCTGCAGACCTAGCTCAGGACTGACACTTTCAAACCCTTAATTTACTCTTCAATCATGTTTTGGTTTTCAGTATTATTTTTTTTTCATTAAGACACTGTCAGACTTTTCATGACTTTTTTTTTTTCCTCCTTTTAGTTTTTTTTTTGGTCTTTTAGTTTGTTTTTTTCTTAGAGAATAATGACTGGACTGTGAAATGGGTCCTTTATTGTTGACTTTAGCTTTCTAACCGCCAACTTAGGAGTCTGAATAATTTGCAGGCGTGTCTCTGGAAGGCAGGCAGTCGCGCTTAGGGACAATATTTCATTATTTCTCCAGCCTTTGCTCATTGCTCCACAAACGCTGTGCTTCAGGGAGGCACAGTATTTCTTGCAGCAGGGTAAAAGTCAGTATAGTGCAGAGGCTCAGTGTTTTAACAGGGAGCTCAACCCCACACCAACCCTCAGCGTGGACATGGCGTTTAGTTGTTGTGATGCCCATCTTGTAAATTCTGTGTATTGATTGAGAGTCACTCAATCCATGAGGTATCTTGTAAATTAAAAGAAATAAAGATGCCACCTCAAAGCCTTTCCAGGTCCTGGTGGGGATGGACCATCTGGACTGAACACTGCTGGGATCTCATCTTCCCCCCTGTCCCACCACACTCTCACATTCTCCTTTGCCAGCTCCCCTTCCCAGGGCAGTGCTCAGGGCTCCAAATCTGTCCCTTGCTCTTTTTATTTTTAGAAGCTTTCATTTGGCAAGCATTTTATTTAATTCATAACTTAAGAATATTAGCCTGAATAATTAAAGAGGTGACAACATAGTAACAAATATAGCTGTAATTTTTGACAAAAATAATATGCTAGGAAAATTGTGCCATTAAAACTCTCACCTGTGCACAAGCTCCCACTGCTTGAGATGGGAGCAGAGCTCCATCCATCTCTCTTAGATTGCAGGGAGTTTTGATTAAATAAAAATTGCAAGGTGAGGGCTATTGGCTTTCACTGCAGAGATAACTCAAGGAGACAGAGGTTCTACCTTATATTTCTAAAGCCTTGTTGGAAGTTATCACAACATGCTTTAATAAATCCTGAATCTCCTTCCCACTGCCATTCCTGATATTTTTATTTCTTTGCTGTCTTTCTTGCTGCTCTTGTTGGGCCTATTGGCCTCTCTGTGAAATGGGGGCAATGTGAGGGGGGGCTCTCACTGGGTTTGGGACTGGTTGTTTTTTCTTCTTTTGATTTGATTATGACTCCTCTCCTGGTCCTATAGAGTTACATCAAAGCTGTCTTATTTTGTGTTATTTTTAAGGCAGTGAACTCATTCCAAACCCCTCTGTTATCCCGTGCAGGCTCAGAAAGACTCTTAGAGTTTGCCTTTAAAACGTGTACAATTGTCAGGTCTGTGCTTTATGTTTCCTTTTGTTGTCCTTTCTTTGGATCCGGTGCTAGTGAATGTGCCTTGCCATTCTTCAGGCACTGGAGTGAGGGCATAGAAAGGTTTTATATCTGAACCTGACTGTTGGGAATTTAGGGAATCAGTCCCAGGTGCTGTACCCAAACCTCCTATGGTTCAGTGAGGAATCTGGAGTTGTGACCCAAGGCTTCCCCACATCTCTGCACTTGCAGAGGGCTTATTTTCTCTTTCTATGAAGACAAGATGGAATACTCTGTGTGTGTGTGTGTGTGTGTGCTGCTGCTTGGTACTTAGTGAGATATTTTATAATTTAATTTTTCCTTTTTTTTCCCCTCCAAGTCTACATTCTATCACAACTGGAATCTTCTCAGTGGAAATAATTTATCATTTTCCATTTCGTTTTTGGGTTTTTTTGGTGTTGGTTTTTTTTTTTTTTTATAAATCCATTCAGTACAATAAAAGCCAAGTAAAACTTTGTGTTTAAATAAAAAAAAGTTCCTTCAGTGCAAACTACTTTTTAACCTAATAATATTCTTGATACAGTTTGTAAATCCAGCTGCGTCACGGACTCATTGCTCACTGGTTTGCTGCTGTCCTCCAGATATACTCAGACCTGCAAAATAGTTAATTCCCTTATTATAGGAGAAGGAAGAAGCTGAAGGAGACAGTAATGGAATTGTCCCACTCTCGTGAATTCCAATTTCCTGTGCCCACGCACCTCCGGCTCGAAGCCACCTCAGGGAAAGTGGCAATTTCTCTCTTGACAGGGCTATATTCGGATGCAGACACTTCTCAGAGATATTTTGGAGCTGCATGCCCAGCCTGATTCCCCCCAAGAAAATGCAGTTAATGGGAAGAAGGTGGCCCCAGTCCCACTTCCAGCTGTGCTGGCAGAGACTGGCCAAGCCCTGGGACCCTCTGGGAGCTGGCAGTGGCACTGCCCAGGAGGAACAGGAGTGCCTGTGGTGCTGCTCTGCTGGGCACTGGTGTCGTTTCACAGGTGACATCCCATCCGAGCCATCAGACAAACAGCAGCACAGGGTTTAGTGCCTCATACCCGGGCTGGGATCACTGAACCCCGAGGGAACCTGGCCTGGGAGAAGTTAGGCATGGATTAGGAATGGGAAATGTTTAGCCTGCCAGAGCAATGGTAATTTCCTTTCCAAATTGGCAGGACTGTGATGAGTTTGGGTACCCCAGGACACAGGCTGGGGCTGCCATGCTCTGACTCCCAGCCCTCACCAAGGGGATCAATAATAATTCTTGCAGAACAATACCAGGGGTTGAGTACAGCTTGGGAAACAACCTGAGAGCCCATAGCAATGATGAACTAAAGCCAAGTGTCCCCCCTGCCAGGCACTGCTCCCCTTCCCAGTGCAGGCAGTCCCCTTGGACCACCATCACCCAGGAGGAAGGGGCAGGTGGGACTCACTCAGACCAGCTCCCAGAAAGCTGTAACATCCTCTTCCTTAGGAGATTGCTCATGATCCCCTGTCTGAGTTAAGTTTATCCTGTGTAATGATCTCCAGATTTGACCCACTTCTCCCTCTCTCCTGGCTTCCAGCCATGGTGAAGCAGCTTGATTTACACCCTGTTTACCAGCCTGATGTCTCGTAGTGGGCTTTTGCTGTATTTCCCCATCTTTTCTCATTCTGCCAATTCTTCTTTGTTGGTTTGCTCTCCTCCTCCTTTCTTTAACACCATGTGTGCCGGGAAGCCACCTTAACCTTTCCAGTAATAACCGAGACTAACCCAGAGCTCTTGTTGTTCTTGACACAGTGTATTGTAACAGTACAGTAATGTGGTGTTGTGTTAGTTGTGAAGTTCACCACCCGGAGTTTAACAGATGTCTGTATTTCCCAAGATGTTGGTATTGTTCAGCTCTTTATTGCGATAACTAAAAATGACACTGTGTGGTAGGGGGCACGGGCTTTGCACCGGGGTATTTATCCTGGAACTGTACTCAAATTCTCTGCAGAACTGTGCAGGTTGGGTTAAAGAAATGGTATTTTTACAATGGTAATAAAATGTTTTATCTGTTCAGAAAGTTCCCTGCCCACCTAGACACAGTGGGGGGTTATCCCTAATCCTCGGGCAGCATGTTTTGTGGGTCATCCCGCGGTAGCATCCCAACTGCACTGAGATGCATGGCCGGCATGTGGAGACTGGGGAAGCGAGTGGTGGCATGATTTATAAGCAGGGTTGACAAATCCCCTCTTAAAACAACATTAGAGAGGAGGATGAAACATTTACTACTGGTAGTTTCTGAAGGCTGCAAGGGCATCTGTGAGAGCAGCATCCAGAGATGTTTGGCTGTGGAAAGCCGCAGGTGTGAGCTGGGACAGCTGGAAAGGAAATTTGGGAGAAGGGGATGCAGAGAGGGAGAAACCTTTGCAAATATCTGAACAATTAGCAACCCTGCTTATAAGGTCATGCACTGGCTAATCCAGGTGCAGGAGTCCTGCACAGGAGACATTTACAACCTCTCTCTAAATCCTTTCTCTGTTCTAACCACATCGGTGCTATTCTGTAGGATTTGGAATTACCTGTCAATCAAAGCTGAGAAAAAAAATTGAATTCCAGTGTAATTATTCATAAGTAAATCCATTGCAGGAAAAGGTAGAAACATTGACATTTTTCTTTTTGAATGTGAATTATACATAAATGTAGAAGAAGTAAGTGATCCAATTATGATGGTGTTTCTTTCTGAGATGATAAGTTGGTTCATAAAAATAGGTCCTATTCCTAACCTAATTGTATTCAAACATTTTAGTTAATTTGCTACTCATAATTTAGCATAATGTGATCGAGATATCTTGACTTTATGGAGATTTATGCAGATTCTGAGATATCTGACAAAGTCTTATGAGTGAGTCAGCAGCTACCAGTCTGCTTTTTTTTCATAAGCACTCAATAGATTCAGCATGAAAATTAATTTTATAGACCTTTTCATCAATACTGTGCTTTAGCACTCAGGTGCAGATCACCTAAAGGCCCACTGCAGATCAGAAAGTGAATATTAATACTGCCTTTCATTTGATGACACTGAAGCAGAATTTTGGGTCTTCCAAACCCCTACAGAATAAAACTGCTGAGTGATTTTTTTCCCTCTGGTCCCTGGGCTGGAAGGGAAAGGTCTGTCTCTATGGAAAGAAACAAAACTCCTGTTTTTCAGGATACTGTTATGAAGGGAGCGCATGGAACCATTAAATCTATGGGTTTGATTGCAATGTCATTGGCTATTGACAAAGTGAACTCTATTTCCAGGCAAAATTTAATCTTTTAAAATTAGTTTTCTCCGAGGGCAACCCAAACCTGTGCTTCCTGACTTTACCCTGCCCAACTTTTTTTTCTTGGAATAATGTATCAAAATGTACATTTGCTCAGCAGCACTAAATATCAACCATGTAATTCTTAGAGCTCAATAATTTTCATAACCAGTTGATCATCTAATTATGAGAGTAATATTATACTCTGACATATTCAAGACAGTCCTTTCCACTTCAATCTGCATTATAATGCCTCCTTGAAAATTGTACTGAATTATATACTCAGCCTTGGCATTTCCTTATTAGAGATTAGGTGAGTAAATGAGTTTATCTCTAGGAACATTCGGGGTCTAAAGAGCATGTGTCATCCCCGAGGCAGCCGAACATGGGAATGAGTTGAACAGTGAAATATGTACTTTGATAGTCTTGTCTAAATGGAGGATCGTTATTTTCTGATCACTAAGGCTGACTGATCAGCTTTCCTTGGTATTTTTATGGACAATTTTTCAGGGCTTTGACAGCCAAAGTGTTGAATTTTGTCCTCTCTATAGTTTATTGCAAAGAACATAATAGGCCTGAACTCCTCTTTCAAAGACCACTGCCAACTCAATGGCCTGTATTTTTAAGCCATTGTTGGTGAAATCTTGTCCCCAGCATTTGGCTGTTAATTGGGTTTTCAGATTCTTTGGGGACTTATAAGATAGCTGAAACAAAAAATGTTGTTTTAATTTAAGTTTAACTTCAATTTCCCTATAGAGAAAAATGTTCTTTAGCAGCACAATAGTCCCAGCTCACCTCATCCCTGATGCCACAAGGCTGAGTATAGTGCATGTCCCAGTGAAGATACTTAATGGATGTAAGATGACAGGAGCCCTGCTGTGTATAAGAAATGGTAACATCCCAGCAAGAAAAAAAAAGAAAATAAAAAAGACAGCGTGTTGCTGTAATCGGTGTAGAATTTATCATCTCTGGAGTTGGAAAGCGAGGGTGCATTGACTTCAGAAAGATGCCGAGAAATGACTTGACGTGCCTCTCCGCTCTCCTCCTCCCTGCTGCAGAAGCACAGTGTAAGCCCTACTATTCGGATTACTCCCGCTTCCGCCTCCTGATCCACCAGATGTGCACCAGCCACTACCTGGATTTGTTCATCACCGGCGTGATTGGCCTCAACGTGATCACCATGGCCATGGAGCACTACCAGCAGCCAAAGGTACTGGGGCAGTCAGGAGGGACATGCAGAGCCGTGGTGGGATGAGCTGATGGGCAGAGTTAAGGCCAGTTTTGCTATTAGACCTCAGGACCCCAATTCACCATGTCTGACCTGTCCCTTTGCCCATGGAATACACCCATCCTACAGCTCAATCCATGGCTTTGGGCACATGGATCCCATTGCACCTCTCCTTTTTAGTTAATGCAAGCAGACTGCTTTGAAAAGGAGGATGGGAGCTGGTTTGTTTGCTTTGCTAGATTAAATCATTGCTGGTAACTTTCACTGTACTTAGATTTCCCCAACCCTGCCCTAACCCACAAAAAAAAAAAAAAAAAAAAAAAAAAGGAGGAAAAAGAATAGAGGAATTTGTGAATTTTTCTTTCCCAAAGTTTCTTCTAAATCCCTAAAATCCTGTTGGACCCGATTTTCACAGGCATTGATTTTCACACTGGTCTTAAAGTACATTTTAATATATTAGTGTGCTAAGTTCCTGGGTCTTTGTCATACTGTGAAAATAAAAACAGCCTGTCCTGGGATGTCAAGTCTCTTGTGCATAAGAATGAAATGGAAATAGCTGCCTTTGCCATATAACTTGTACTTACTTTTATTAGCAGCTTTCAGAATGAATAAATATAACACACAATAGAAGGAAATATTCTTAAAGACTAGACAGGACTTGAATACTTAATACAAAAATAAAAACCCAAACAACTAAAACATGCAAACAAGGGGAGGAAAATATCCTCCAGCCTATCATAAAGAAGCCAAAAGTGAAAGGAAATAAGCCCAATTTATTTTTTTCTGTTCAGGTCACCTTTAAATACCCTGGAAGGCTCATTTCATGATTCAGTCATTTGGTGATGAAAAAGGTTGTTGGCGAAGGAGCCTGGACTGGAGTCTCTCTAGAGCGTGCATCTTACCGCAGTCGTTTTGCAGCTACATTTTCTCTCGTGTTATAAAAATGTTGGGCAGGCTTTTGCTTTTAATTTTCTTTAGGAAAATAACATTTTGTCTCTAATCCTCTGGTATGCAGCGTCTGGGTAATAACTCCAAGCCTGAGCTGTGCTGGGGTGACAGCACAGTTAGAGCCATGCACATGTTTGAGTCTTGCTGAGTCGGTGCCCTGAAATCACTCTGGTCTGGGTGATGGATGGCAGGGATCCTGAAGGCACTTAAAGGCTAAATGTACCAAAGAGCTTTATATCCAAACTAACAATTGCTTGGTGTCTTGATGCTGAAAGGGTTTGGTGGTAGGATGCACTGGGATGCCCTGAGGATGAGACCCTGGCCAGAGATGCCCACAGAGAGGGGGGTGCATGTGCACAGAGGTGGTTCAAGCACATTTATCTGCTTTTGCCAGATAAATTTTCTTATTTGATGCAGAGCCCATGTGCTCTGCACTATGACAGGGAGGTTTATTCAGAGTCATGGTTTCCTTTGGGCTTGTGCTTCTCAGGCAGGTGAGGTGATTTGTGTCCATGGATGCTCGAAGTTGAACTGTAACATGAAGGCAGAGTGCATGGCTTAAACCCCTCCTGCTATGATTCCTCCCACTCAAGGATCAGCAAGTGCTGGTTTGGTCTGAGAGCACTCTGTTCCCATCTCCCACATTCCCTAACAGTGTCCTGGACACAGTTATTACTGTTGCATTTGCCAGCTGTGAGGAATTCAATGCATGTCACTTAAGAGGCCAGGGAGGCTGCTGTGACCACAGTGCTCCTTTGTGAGCAAGGCTTTTGGGGATGAAATCACCTCTGACAAGGCTTAATGCCTGACTGTGCAAGAGTTGTCCCAGCCAGGGTGCACCTGGATTAATGGCCAGGCTTTGACTTCTGCCCACGGAATGGGGGCAGAGGAAAACATGAGGCAATTGCCCCTCCTGACATGCCATCCCTCTCTCCTGCTCCTTGCCAAAAGCTCAAGGTGAGGAGTAATGGCAGGCTGTCACAAAGGAGTCATTTGGCCAGAGCTTGCATGAATGAGCAAGTGGGGTGAAAGTCAGCTTTCTCCTGAAAGCATAAGGGTTTCTGTGCTGCTGACACCTGCAAATGCAGCAGCTCTTACTGCTCACTGCAGCAATGCCAGCTGGGATTGTGCCTTGGTTCAGTGTCAGCCCCTCCTGGGATTCTATGAGGTGCAGTGGGGCCAGGCAGAAGGTGCAATCCCTGAAGCTCTGGCACTTTTCCCTGGGACATTTGTCATTGGAGAGAGCCCACATTTGGAGGCTTTTATGAGTAGTTTGGAAATGAGTAACTGATTACAGAAGAGTCAGGTTTGCAGGCAGAGCTAACATCTAACCCCAGTCCTGTGCCCACATCCAGGTTCTTGATGAAGCCCTGAAGATTTGCAATTACATCTTCACCGTTATCTTTGTCCTGGAGTCTGTTTTCAAGCTTATTGCCTTTGGTTTTCGTCGCTTCTTCCAGGACAGGTAACAAAAGCTCTGTCGTGATCATGGGGGCAGCAGCAAGTTCTGGAGAGAGCTGCCCACATTCCGTGTCCTGAATTCTCATGGTCTGCCCCGTGGTGTCAGTCTGACATGTTTGAATACTTTGTGGTGTGACTGGTTGAAAGCTGGGTAGGTGGAGGCTTGGGATGTGAGTCAGAGGAGGGATCGTGCATGCCAAGGAGTGGGATTGCACTGCTTTGGCCCTTGGGAGCAGACCAAACTGGGACAGGTCTCACACTGAGCAACTGGTTCTTGTCCCACACCAGTTGCGTGTCCTTATAATCGAGAGGACCTGGTGAAGTGACAAAATTTATGCCAAGATACAGAAATCTGACCCTGAGTGTAAATGAAAGAGAAAAGGGACCTAATTTTTTTCTTGAAGATGCAGAGCAGTGGATGAAATTGTGTCTTTATCTAGATTGTCACTCTCTTGCTTCACAAATAGAAATTTCATGTCCTTGGTGAATCTTTCTTGTCCTTGGTGAATCCTTCTCCTCCCATTTTTGCCTTCTTCAATGTTAACACCAAGAGCACAGCACTGAGCAGGATTTGACATGAGCCCTTCAGCAGCCAGTGTATTGTTCCACCCCTCTCCCCACATTTCATGTCTGGGCTGGGAATTATGCCTCTCTCCAGCCTGGCACGAATCCTTGGGGTCTTTCCTTCACCCAACATGATTTTTATTGCAAGGACTGGACATGGGGTCCTGTTCTTTGTGGGGCAGATCTCATGCTGAGGTCCACGAGTGTCATGTCTAGAAGTGGCTGGATGGATACCACAGCATTTCCCCTGAGGTCTGCAGCCTCTGGGTAGAAAACTGCCCGGCTTTTGTTTCTCTTTCCCCTCAGTCAAGGATATCTTTGGAATTGGCTGGTTTTCTAATGAGATGCATTAGTTATAATGATTTCATAACATAACTGCTTTTGTATAATACCCTCAGAAAAATGCTGCAGATTCATTTGAGTGCTTGAACCATTGAAATGACTGGAATTCGTGTGAAGCAAGCTACCTCCCCTTGCCAGCTTCTTAGTAGATGTTAAACTTCATTTTGTGTTGCCTCCAGATGGAACCAATTAGATCTGGCAATCGTGCTGCTGTCTATCATGGGCATCACTTTGGAAGAGATCGAGGTGAACGCTTCGCTACCAATTAACCCCACTATTATCCGAATCATGAGGGTTCTCAGGATTGCTCGAGGTGAGAGGAATAAAGGAGAACTGACTTGTGTTTGAGGTGCTGGGTCCCCACCAGGAGAGAGTTAAGCGTTGGGAAACAGTCCTGGGGCACATCCCCATCATGGTGTGCATAGTTCTGGCATCAACAGGCTATAAACAAATAAAAGAACAATGGGGGGAAATACTTGCAAGGAGCCAAAAAGCTGAGGCAACTGACCATGTGTTTCTGTCTTAAGAGGATTTGAAGGCTGAGAGCTTAGAAATAAAGGAGAAGTTGCTGTGCCTGTAACTCCCAGAGATGTACCTGGGAAAATTATGCCAGTCAAATCAAAGTAATCTCTAACAGGAATTAGAGAACACAAGCCGGAGTACGTTGGCTTTAAAAGACAAGCATCTAATAAATTTAATTTCCCATGAGGCTTTACATCACACCACTTTGTGACAAAGCTTGCCTTGTCACTCTGCATCCATCTGTCCCCTCAGACGTGTAACAACACGTACCCGAGTCGAGGAGCCAGCTTCTGCAGGGCCTGAGTTTTTCAGAACAGGGAAGTCTCAGGGCCAAATGGTGAAGATGTAAAATGGCCCTTAATGAAGCACTGCCAGGCCCTCCTGAAGGGTATTGTGCTCTGAGGAAAATTGTTCTGATTGCAGCCCTCATCTAAGCAAAGAAGGAGCTGGAGGAGAAATTAAATGCTTCTGTGTCTCAAGGGGGGGGAAAAAAGTGTTTTTTCTGTTCATTGGATCCCTTTCAGAATTAAAAATACATGCAGCTTCCAGTTGGAAATGCAACCTTCTGGAAGAGATGTGTAAATCAGTGAATCATGAAAGTGGGTAGCCTATGGAAGTGGGAAAGTAGCCCCAGGGCCAGGAAAGTAACTGCTCATGATAACCAGAGGAAGCAGATGAGTCCAACACAGATAAAGTGGGGAAGGGAAGCGCCAGGCAGAATGATAACACTTTCTCCAAGTCTCAGCATAGGTGATGCTGCTATTCACGGGATTTTGATAGTATCCAAGCAACAAGAAGCGATGTAAAAAGGCCAGGGACTGTAGCAGCTAATGGAGAACACTTGACATGATTTCACGTTTCTCTTCCTCTAATTTGTGGCTCCCGGGAGAGGGACTGAGTTTGTGCCTCTGTGCTAGCGCTGCTGTTACCGTATTGCAAACGTGTTTTCCGCAGTGCTGAAGTTGCTGAAGATGGCTGTAGGGATGAGAGCCCTCCTGGACACCGTGATGCAAGCACTGCCGCAGGTAACCCCCTGCCATATCAAACCACATCTCCTCTGGCCCACAGCTAATTTCCTATTGCAGAGGAATGCTAATCATTTTATCTTTACTGTCATTAGAGAATCACATTTCCCTTCCGAAGCACAGTCTGAGATACAGTCCTCACACTGAGGTCATTTTTCCCCTGAAGCAATTTAAGTTTTGGATTAAAGAATACAGCAAGAAACAGGTCTGGAACAAAAATATCAATGAATGTTATTTTTTTTTGTGTTTTTTTCCCCCCCCATTTCTTTTTCTCTTTTCAGGTGGGGAATCTGGGTCTTCTCTTCATGTTGTTGTTTTTCATATTTGCAGCTCTTGGAGTGGAGCTGTTTGGAGACCTTGGTGAGTCTTCCCGTGCCAGTGGAAGGGGTGGGAGTGGTGTGTGAGTAGGGGTTTCATGGCTGTGCTTGATCCCACAGAATGTGATGACACACACCCCTGCGAGGGGCTGGGACGGCACGCCACGTTCAGGAACTTTGGCATGGCCTTTCTGACTCTCTTCCGAGTATCCACTGGAGACAACTGGAATGGGATAATGAAGGTAAATGTTAAGGTTTTAACAGCAAGTATATTGCTATTCTAGACATGAAATTTGCCAGGTCTTCTCAGTTTTCTTCATGAAGGGAGAACCCCCTGCAGCCAGGTGACCAGAGAGCAGACTGAGGTCCATGCTGGAGCCTCCTCACATTCCTCCATCATTTTCCCCCGTTTCCAGGACACGCTGCGGGACTGTGACCAGGAGTCCACCTGTTACAACACCGTCATTTCACCCATCTACTTTGTCTCCTTCGTGCTGACGGCCCAGTTCGTCCTGGTGAACGTGGTGATTGCTGTGCTCATGAAACACTTGGAGGAGAGCAACAAGGAGGCGAAGGAGGAGGCAGAGCTGGAGGCAGAACTGGAGATGGAAATGAAGACAATCAGCCCCGGCCAACACAGCCCCTCAGATATCTTTGCATGGACAGGCAGCACCGGTGGAGAGAGACCGGAGAGCCCTCGAGGATGTACCAATCCCATGCAAATCAAGGTGGATTCTCAGCTCTCATTAGCTTACCATATGGTGAGAACCTCGTCTGGAGGGTGAAGAGGGCTTGACCTGCATATTTGCTGGGGGAAGACATGCACGAGTTGGTAATGGAAGAGGGGTGTCCCCTACATCCTGGGCTTGTATTTCTCGCTGTCTGCTGACTGAGTGTTGCATGGTGTGGGAGCTGATGCTGCAGGGAAGAGACCCCAGCAGGTCTCCAGAGCACCTTGGTGCATCTCTTCAGAGGAAGAGAGTTTTGCAACTTATTCTGGAGGTGTGCCCAAGCCACCAACTTCAGAGCTAGCTTCAAATTTGCTCTAATCCAGAGTTTTGACTGGATCCTTTGTGATAGCAAAATCACGAGCATGATGTGTTTGCTTTTCTAATGCAGACCATGAACCACAACATAAAAGAGGAATAAAACGTGGCTAATCTTTGCTTCAGTATTAAATTTGTTTTATGTAACCTCAATTTAAACTCCATCCCCACAGTCAGTCTCGTAAGAAAAGATTCCTTTAACAATAGAATAATCCAGAGGAGACTCAAACCTGAGCTCATCAAAGTTGGTGGCAGAACTCCCACCAGCAGGAGCAGTGCCAGAGCATGGCTGCAATGTGGGAGCTGCCACAAGCTGCACCATGTCTCCCTAAAGCACAGTTCTTGGATGAAGATTCAGTTTGAGGAATGAGAGGTGAGGTCAAGCCCCATACAGGTCCTTTGGTAGGTCACTGAACTGGAATTACACAAGAAATATGGTCCAGCCTTTTTTTAGTCTTAGCTGATTGCAAATTGGGTTAAGCTCTACACAGACCTCATTAGTTTTTATTACATCATGATTTCACAACAGCATATCTTGGCCTCAGCCTGGGGTAGACTAATGAGTATTCTAATGCATGAAAAACTCATTTATGATCTTTAGTCCAAGGGTGAAAAAGAGTAAATCCCTGCTTAAGCTTTGTTTCAGTTCCTAAGCTACTGGAAATTTCTGGTGCCATTAGAGTCTCTGATGTCTGAGACAGAGTCCAAAGCTGCTCTTTGGCACAGGAAAAAGGAGTTCAGGGCAATATGGGGAAATCCAGATTTACTACGTCCTCTAGGAAGAAACAACACATCCCAACTGTTATTGGACATATTGAGCACAGTACTGGCAGACTGTCCTTGGCCCTGTTGCCCTGCACCAGCACTGACACTGGCAAAAAGAAAAGAGAAAATGTAAAATTGCAAGACAAGTCAGTGGGAAGGATACCCTCACTCTGCAGTCTGTTAAACCTGCCCTCTCTGATGGTGGCCTGGGAAAGGCTTATTCTAGTCATAACCTCCAGAGTGTGTTTGTTGCTCTTTCCCTCCAGCAGAAGCCTCAAAAACCTCCAGGAGATTTTATTCTGACTATTTATTCTCCCAGCCAAAATCTTCAGGACAAATCTGATGCTTGAGCACGATAGCAGAGGAATACAATTCCCAGGACATGACCCTGCAAGGACATGTAGTCAGCATGCTCTTTTGCTTGCCTGTTCCCTGGGATTTTTGCACTGTGTGCTGTTTGACTGTAGCGATGGTCCTCATCTCATTGTATGTAGTAGGCATTCCCTACATGGAAGGTGCACCCTTAAATCACTCCCATGCTCCCTAGAAAAGCCAGACCCTGCTCTGCACAACCTCCCGTTGTCTGTGCTGTGGCCAGCTGGTTTGATGTCGGCCAGGACAACTGAGGCACCTCAACCCATGTCTGGCACATGAATTAGGGGCCTGACACGTGTCTGTCCTGCTTAACTGCAGCTTTCCTGGGCAGGATGCTCAGCTTCTCTTCTAGTCAGGTTATTTTAATTTATGTGCCCTCTGGATATGGGTTTAGGTGTCGAGTATTAGGTCGTCTGGCTCAAAACTACTTCCAGCAGTAGTGTCCTGTAGAAGTTCACAGCCCCGAGTGTGAAGATGCCGCTCTACCAGCCCCACTGTGCTGCTCAGATGGCAGGAGTGACCGGCTGTGTTTGCTGAGAGCAGGATTGTCCCTGAGGAGGGCCCTGAGCAGGAGCAGCCACCGTCACCCGTCTCTAGGAATGTCTGGGAAAGCTGTCTCTGCTCACCGTGATATTACTGCACTGTTCTCTCTCCTCTCCTGCCTCTCCTGTCCTGTCCATTTGGTTCTGTTACTGCTCTTCTCCCTGAACATTTCCACCTTTTTTCCCTGCATCTGTTCTGGTTTTGCCCCTTCTGTTTGTTTGATACACTGTCCTTTTTTCTCTCCGTCTCTGTCCCTTACCTTTTTCCTCCTCTCTCCTTTTGGCTTGCTCTCTCTCTCTCTCTCTGCATGCTACACACCACCCCTCCTAGGAAAGGCACTTGTTTGATACCATATCACTGCTGATCCAGGAATCTCTGGAAGGAGAGCTGAAGCTGATGGACAACCTGTCAGGCTCTGTGTGCCATCATTATGCCCTCCCAGCTCCCGAATATTACAGCTCTGAGAACCAGGTTAATATTCCTAATTTCCTGCAGTCTCCATCCAAACTTGATTTGACTGAGGCCTTTAGTAGCAAGTTAAAGTTCTTTATGTAATGCAGTCACAGGGATTTTGAAGCATAAGTTGGTTTGGATTTTTCTGTGGGGGCTGAGATAATATCTTGGTTTATGATGTTGTATATCAATGCAAGGGGAAGAGTACAGACTCGGAGTTTCCCTTGTCAGCACAGAAGTTTTTCATTGGGATTTACAGTTCATGGGTGTTGGAGGGAAAATGCACAAAATCCCATCTCCATCCTTCAGTGGGGTTCTTGTATTTGGCTTCTTGCCCTAAGTGGGGCTCCACAGCAGTGTCAGGGCACATCAGCAGAGCCTGGAGCACAGCATGAGGTTTTCCCAGAGCAGAGCTGCTGGGGATCATCAAGTGATCTCTGTGTTTTGTGCCTACTTATACTGCATGAAAATCCAGTTTTGAGTGATCTTCTTAAAGAGGCTTCTTGCAAATGGGTCACTGTAAACTAGATCCTCATCTCTGATCAAGATTGAATTTAGGAGGGGAGGCAGCCCTTGATGAGGCACTTAAGTAACCGTGTGCTCCAGCGCTTTCTTGAACAGGAGCTGGAATACTTGTTTAAAATTAGTTCATTTACTTCTTAGAATAAAATACCTACTTTCTCAAGTGTGTTATTCTTTAGAGCAAATATTTTCCCTAAATCACAGCAGTGACCATAGTAATAATTCAAGTATACCTATTTTTTCCTGCAGTTGGAATTGAGCAAATTCCATATTTCTTGATCTATTTCTTTTTCCCCCTTTTCTGGCTAAAAATAGCGAAAGTTTTCTTGTTAAATCAGCGTGCTTATTTATGAGCTCACTGACACTCTAAATTACCCAACCCCGTGGTTCATTAGAGGAAAGGAACAAGCTTAGGTAAAATGAAATCCTACTGCAGATCTTTATATAGCAGGATAACATGTCTCCCTCTGATTGCTCTGTATCGCATTCCAGAGTCTATTAAGCTATAGGAAGTGGTTGCCTCTGAGAATTGCCAGAGGAATAGAGACAGTAGCTTTGGCAGGGAAGGCAGAGGGTCAGTAGGAAACCCAGCGAGAGCTGGTTGAAAATTTTTTGTCACAACATTTTTCACCGGAAACCGCTGCTGCACCAAAAAAAAAAAAAAAAAAAGGTTTTGTTTTGACACTTTCATAATGAAAAAATATAGCATTCCAGTTTGCAATGGCTTTTTCTTTTAAAATTTGAGCACTTTTTTTCCCCCCTCTATAATTAAAACCCATATAAATCAGTTGAATGTTTCCAACAAAATGTTTTTGACGGCTTCGAACTCAATTTTGGGCTTGGGGAGGCTGAAGGGGGGTGATGTTTTGTTTACATTTTGGCTTTTCTGTTCACACCATTTGTCATGTTCTCAGGCAAGTCAGGAATTTAGAGCAGTGCTGGGACTTGCTGAAAGCAACCTGATTAATAGCAGCTCCCAGCAGGGAAGCTCCAGTGGGCAGGAGCTGCTGGTGTCCACCACGTTCCTGCACAGCCTTTTCCTGGCTCCGCTCAGTGGGTCCCTGTTCGGGATCACTGTCCTCAGGCTGGCAGCCTTTGCAGTGATGCTTTTTTAGGGAGCCTCGTATGAAATCAGGAGCTCCTCCAAAGCATCTCTCTCATCTGTTGCCAGTGGATGACTGTGTTTGAGGAGATATCAAAGCCAAGGTCAGATGAGAGGAGCCCGACCCTCTTAGTTATCTCTGCTGAATTTTGAGCCTCTCCAGGCTCACTCATCACTGGGTTTGTTTCACCCCATGGATGCCATTTCTAAGAGTGAGAAAACCCAGCCCTTTGACAACCTCAGTGCAACAGATCTGGGTCTGTGTGGTTTCTCTTGGAAGATATATTGCTGCTGAAAGACTTTTCAAGCACAGAAGATGGAAAAAAAAAAATGCACAGCGAGAAATGAGAAGGAAGCACTTGGGACTTGCCCAGAGCAGGTGGCCCCTGTGAGTGTGAGCCAGGTCTGTAGGGTACCTGATGAAATACCATCCCCAGTGCCATGAGCACCAACCTCAGACATGTACCCAGGGAGAGGATTTGGGAAGGGCTGAGTCCATTGCGGGGCAGACATTCCTCCTTACAGGGCCAGGCAGCAGAGATGCTGCTCTGGGGGAGATGCAGCAGTCCCCTTTTTTCTCCAAAATTTGAAGTGACATTTCACATTTCTTATAAAAAGGCCACTGTGTCAAGGGAGAGAGCTTCATCAATATTTTGATAAGGGTTTTTATCGATTGCTTGACTGCCTTCAGTGGGGATGTGTTCATGCAGGACACTCTGGTATGGAGTCAGCACAGCAGTGCAGTGCCTATTCCCAGTTTGGATTTGCTCAGTGCTGGAGGAGGTGGCTGGGGCCAGGGCTGGGGGTATTTGGGGAGTGAAAGATGCAGGGCTTATTTTAGAGGACAGTTAACTGGTGCTTACCCAGGCACTGAGGCTCTTTAACCAACCAAAACCCACTGAAGGCACCAGGAAGGCATTCCCTGACCAAAACCAAGCTTTTAAGTTTCTCCCTGTCCCCATTTAGCCATTAGGATGTTAATTCTAGTCCTACCTGTCTCTCGGGGAGGGGAAGGTCCCTGCACCTTCCCCAGGGCACAGGGAAAGGTATGCTCTGTACTCTACCTGAAAAATGGTTTTGCTGTTGGGAATCTTTGCAGACTTAGCAAGTCTAGCTCAGAAGCCAAGAAAGCAGCATGATTATTGTGGGGGAACAACTTCAGAGAAATCAGAAGATCTTGAAGCCTCTTGTATTTGATCACAGCCAAGAGGATAAATCTCTCTAGTATGAAAGTAATATTACTTTTGCTTCTTCATGTAGACAAGAGAACAGCAAAATACAATGCTAGCATTAGTGTATGGTTTTAAACCCCCACCCAGATCACTGGTAAGCACTGAAGTATGAATGTCCCACTCCTTTTTTCATTTCTTTGTTATATTTCATTTCTTTAATGTTTTGTCCCCAGTAACAATGTGCATGATGTAGCTTCTCCCACTGCAGGGATATTGCTTTAGTGTCTAGAAATATTTAGATTATGATACTTTTTATTTTTTTTTAATTTTCTTTTCCAAAAGATTTGTGTCTTGGTTTCTTATGTTTAATCATCTCTCCCTTTAGATCCCTCTAGCTGAGATGGAGGCTCTGTCTCTGACGTCAGATATTCTCTCTGAAAAGTCCTGGTCCTTAGCTCTGACGGATGACTCTTTTCCTGATGATATTAACACACACTTACTTAATGCTCTGGAAAGCAATGTACATACACTGGTCACTGTATAGTCTGATGTTTACAGGGTTCCAAATACTGCTGCCACTTCTCTACCTAATGGCATTTTCAGTTCAAGCCCTTTCCCAAATAGCACCAACCTTTCCCCTGAACAGGACATTGTCCTTAATGCCATTAGGTCCTGGGTTTTATCACTCTTGTCCACAAACTTGGCTCCTTGCAAGGAACGAGTAGTTATTGCTGTTTTTTCCTTTGGGCTTATGTATAAATAGTGTGTTTTCTACAAGTAAAAGAAATAGTAAAAAAAAAAAATGCTTTGGAAAGCATCAAGGTTGAAATTTCCTCCCCATCTGAAACAAATCAGTGGTGCTGCATGAAGAGACACCCATGAGCTAATGACTCGTGTCCTCTGCTGAGGGGTCAGCTCCAACCCCTCGCTTTGTAATGGATTTTTGTCTTTATGAACACAGGCACCACAAGGCTTTTTACATGATTGGTGCCAGACTGTTTATTTTACAAATATCAGATGGGGATCTCTCCGAGATGATGCTTGTTTTGGGAATTCTTTCTAGCAGCCACCCTGCTGGAAAAAAAAGGTTCAGACTATTTTGTGTCTTTTTGATTGAAATAACCAGTATTTTGAACCCTGCCTTAACCATCTCCTCTCTGAAACATTAGACATTTTTAGCTGTGTAGCAGTCAAGTGCTTTTTTTTCTGCTGTACAACAGACATAACTCCTTTCCCAACATTTTTGGATCATTCTTGTTTTCTTTGTTGTTGTTCATGTACCTGCCTTTGGATGTTTGTGTTGTTCATAGATCTTCTGCCATACTAGTTGACTGTCATCCTAATTAGCACTTATTTGGGAAACATCTCGTAAACCGTGACAATATTTCCCATCATGCTTCATGGCATCATGTGCAAAAGATTTTGTAAACTACGTTTAACTTCTTGTACAAAGCTTTTTGTTTCCAAATTAATCTGGAGAGTTGAACAGAGGAAAAACCCTTCTAGTTTTGAATCATATTACACAAACCTGTTTGAGGGCATTGCAAAGTCTCAGGGGTGTAGCCAGGACAGATTGTCTTTCTCCCCCCTCCAAACAAAGCAAAACCAGGTTGAACAAAGGATTTTGTCAATTTGTGTCAATACCAGCAAAGTGTTTGCTCAAAACAGTTGCCCAAACTCCTGAAAAACTGGTAGCTTTCATTGAAATCTCTTCTAAATGTAACATTTTTACACTTCATTTAGACGTGGCTTTAGTTGAAAAGTATCTCCACATAGTTTGTTTGACTCAAAATAGATTTGGATTGGGACTTTTTTTTTTTTAAGTTCAAGGAAGAATTGGATTTGATTTTCAGTCAAGCCAAAACAACATGTTTTTCAAAACTACCAATGAATCAAAAAGTCATGTGCTCCCACTGCTCTGTGAGCTGGACAGGGAAGATCATTTTGCAGCCATTTTAAATGGTTTTCATGAAGTTCAACGATGAGATTTCCCCTGAGATGATCCGAAAGTGGAAACGAGCCCGCTGTGGTATTGGAAGCTGTCAATGAACCTAAGGGTTCATTAGAGGTTGGGTTTGGATGGCATCTCGAGTCCATGTTCTCGTGTTCAGGTCCAAGTGGGTTTCAGTTGGAGATCTCGGGTTTCAGGCCATCTTTTCTGCTTTAAACTAAGCAATGACAGCTAAATAGCACACACTGTTCAGGAAGGGAAGGCAGGGAGAGACAGAGAGATTCCCAAATCCCAAGTCTCAGCTGTAGCAGGTTTTGCTCTCCTTCCCTGAGCTGGATCAGGAGACTGCAGTCTCTCTTATCTAGGCTGTATCCAGGCTATATCCAAATCAGCACTTTCCCAAGGACTGAAACAAATGCTGCATGACAGTGCAGATCCCTTTCCTTCATTAAATTTACAACAGTGGTCTTCCTTTCTGGTTTTTGGTTATTTTTTTTTCCTTTTCTTCTTTTTTCCTCATTTTTTTTTCTTTTTGTAAATTCCTTTTAATCTCATCATGTTTCTTGTGCAAACAAAATGCCATAATAGTGAAATTTTGGTTTTATGATTGAAGGTTAAAATTGGGGCAAAAAAAGAAATCTCAGTGTTGATTTCAGAAAACTTTCACTGAGTGAAAGAAAAATTTGTCAGAAAATAAGATTTAAAGTTTTCCAAAAATGATCAGCAAAATACTGTGTCAGCCTACAGTGGGACAATCTTATTCCTGTGGTTTTTAATAGAGACCTTTTAAGATAAAATAATTCTTTCATTAGAAGTACATGGGGAAGATGACTTTGCTTCCGTTTTTGCTAATATTGTCCAACACAATAATACCCAAGAACATTTCTGGGATGGAGATATTTTCTTATGAAATCAGACCTGAATCCATTCAATATTGCCTCTGGGGCTGCCCATTCCAAGAGACTCTTTGGCTGTAAAAACTCCACAGTCAACATATATACAATAACCCTCGCTTGCATTAGATCCCTTCTAATTAGAGAATGACTTTCACCCTGAAGCAGTAGTTTTAGATATCCCTTTCAATAAAATGGGGTTAGTTATTCATTTTGTGAGAAGAAAAACCAATAAAAGTGTGCTGGGAGCCAGAATAGAGATTATTTTTTGTAAACTAGTTTTTGTATTTGGGTTTTTATTTGTTTGTTTTTTTCTTTCTTTCTTTTATTGTTAGCAGAGGAAACTACTCACCTTTGCAAAAGCCTGCCTTGCTGATGAGGGCACCTAGGGAGCAGAGGATCAAAGTTATGCCAAGCATGTGACCTTTGCTGGCCTTGAGGCATGATGCCTTCTTTGCATATCCCTGAAATAGTCATGGTTTGTCCCTACAGCGTTGCTTCCTCTGTTTCTGTGGTTCATTGTGTGACAGTTTATTGACAACTCCAGAGGAGGGGGATAGCCCTGGTAGATCCATTCGTGTGACCTGTGCATCCCGACGATGTGCATGCCCATCGTGCCATCCTGATTGCAATGGCTGTCGCTAGCGTTTCTGGGCACTTCTCCTCTTTCCCACCCCATCCTGTCCTCCTTCCTCACTGTTTTTCTTCCCCCCAGGCTGATCTCCGCTCCAAAGACGACACGCTGACCCTGTCTCCCAGCAAGGACTTGCTGAGCGTGAGAAAACCTTCGGTGGGGCGCACCCACTCCTTGCCAAATGACAGCTACATGTTCCAGCCGCCCTATTCCAGCCCTTGCCCTGCCTCCCTGGGCGAGAGGAAGCCAGCACACCACAAGTCCCAGTCAGGTACACATCTGTCACCTGGCACCAGAGCAGGGTTTTCCAGTGTACCGAGAGTTGGGGTTTTCCAGGCTCTTCAGGAGGAGGTAGCAAATTGCCATTGGTTTCCAGGGAGGTGGTGGTGTCCATACCTGTGGGATGGCTTTGAAAAGACCCTCCACAACCTGCAAAGACATTCTGTAACTTGCAAAGACCCTCCTCAAATTGCAAAGTCCTTCCACAATTTCCAAAGGCCAGGCTATAATAAAGATAACTCTTTTCCTCAGAACTTTTTGGCTCAGCTCAGCACTGGTTGTCGTCCTGCCTGGTTCCCTAAGGTTTCAATCCCTACAGTCCAGGCTTCATCTGTCCCACCTGAGCAATCTATGGCCCCAGAGCAGAAATTCCAGCAGAAAAAAATATTTCCTCCTGTCTGGTTTTTTACAGCAGTACCTGTTCTGGCAGGGTTTGGAAGCTCTATCTAGGAACATCTGTGAAAGATGGAAAAATGGTGTCTCTGAATGCCCGTAAAATGAACATAAATGTGCTGAATTGGAGAGATTTCAATGTGAGATGAATGGAAAAATGCGAGAGTGTAGAATTGTTCTTCCCAGTGTGAGTGGTTGGGATATACATCTTAGGACTAAATTCAGAGATATTCTTAGGTACAGTATGTTGCAGGTACTGAGGGCTCTCTATCCCCACACCTCTGTACCTGTACTTCCAGCTGCCTCCCAGTGCTTATCACTGTGCCCCCATTTACTCTGTCTGCCAGGGGTTACCTGCAGCTGGTAAATGAATGGAGCCACCTTTAATTCCTCTGTACAAGCCATCATTTTAGACATTTGTCACAGATAAGACAGAGAAGTTTTTACAAGTATTGTCATTTGAAAGCCTCTAAGCAGAACATAATTTCAGCACTGTTCAGAATGGTAGGAGATTTGAACAGATTAGAAATAAGATGTTGAAATTTGCATAGTAATAAGAATTTGGATGAATAGCGACTGTTGAACAGCAGCAAAAAAAAAATGTGGGCACAAGGGAGGAAGATGAATCTGGAGTTGTGAGAAATCTCTGCCACAATACACAATTTTCAAGGTCAAGAGCTGTGCTTTGAAGAACCTGTTTGCACATAACGCAAATGGTGCATCTGAAATTCTGGTCAAATCCCACTGAAATCCATAGCAAATCTCCCACATTACCTTCAGCTGAGCCAGAATTTATGGTTCTCTGTAACAGTCAAGAAATTCCTGACCATACAAAAGAATCCTGTTTGCTACAGGGGGAGTTTCCAGTGCTTCATTTTTGACCCTTAATTGGGATGTATTTGTCCTGTCTTGAACAAGAATTACATCAGCTTGACCAGAAAGTGGGTAATTTCCCAGTCCCTGCTTTTTTCAAGATTTCACTTCCCAGTTCCAGCTTGAAAAACTGAATAGCTCCATCTGACAGCCCTAGCTGGGCAGGGCAGGCATTGCACCCTTGTAAATCCACAGGAAAAACTGTTCCACTGAGATGCAGGATTTTGGAAAGGTAAAGCTGATGTCTTCTAACCACATTAAGCAATTAAACCTTCTGTGTTTTTCTCGTTCTGGTGAAATTCCAATTGTCTTAAGCGGGCCAAAGTGGTGGGAGGTGGGTAGGTGCCCAAATTTTGACGTATGCACCATTGTCCTGTTCCACCTACAATGTCACTTCTTTTCAGGGTGGGGAAAGTCACCCCCACCTGTTTACAGTTTGTAATATTATAAAGTGCTGTGAAGATAGCAAAAGGTGCCAGGCGCCTCTAATAAATCACCACAACTAAGCCATAATATTTCAAGCTGAGAAGGTTTTGTTGTCAGAAACACTGGCACTTGCAGGAGGTATTTGTTTGAATACTCCTTCGTAATGGGGCTGTTGTTCTGGGAAAGATTCCAGGACAAATGAGATTCTCTGGGATGCAGTCCAGGTTAAATGAATTGTTTTGAAAAATGTTGAGCCTGTGTGTGGGGGGAGCACGCAGAGTTTCAAACCTTTTAGAAGAAGTAGCCAGCAACCACAAAGGGTCAAGAAGAGGCTGGAGAGTATGTGTTTCCTTCTCCTGGGAGGCTTTGTAAAACCAGCCTTAAAAGCTGCCAGGTGCCGTTCCCTTTCACTTCATTTCCAGTGTGCATGTTGGTTTGGAGATCCCAGCAGTTGGTCTCCGTGTAGGCTCAGGCATGGAGACACCTTCTTCAGCCTTTCAAAGTCAGATACTTGCGGTGCTCAGAGGTGAGGCTGCCTGCAAAGTTATTGGCTTTAAAGCAGGGATGTAGGAATTGCCAGTTCAGATGAACTTCTAGTTCCTAATTTTCTGTTCTTAACAGGAGCTAGTCCCAGTTGTATCATGGGGGAAATGCCAAGAAAAACGAAATAATAGACAATTCTGGAGTAATTTATTGATAGGCAGGAGTTTTTCCCCAGTCGTGGAGAGCCAGCTGCTGAATTCAGTGGTTTTGCTGTGCCTGTCTGATCCAAAGTACAACAGAGCAGTTTCCTCAGGGAGGTCACTGAGGCTGGGACACAGCCCCCAGATGAACATGTCACGTTCCTGTCTCCTCTCCCCCTCGCCAGGTTCAAAGGCATCGGTGCAGTCGCAGCCGGCGGACACGAGCTCTCTCCTGCAGATTCCAAAAGACCATTTCCACCACGTGAGAGCTCCTGGCCATGTGGTGGGGGAGAGCAAGCCCCAGGTGTCCCAGCAGGTGCACTCTCCTTCTGCTGAAAGGCTGCTCCGCAGACAGGTAAGCAGACCTGCCATCACGAACCTGCTGAGGTTTCACATTGATGCATTTCCCTCTTAAACGTGCTTTAAATTCAGGGAGGGATTCACAGAGAAACCTCCCGAGAACTGTAATTCTCCCACAGAAATAACAAAAAGGTTGATGGATTTTGATCTGAAAGTCATCCAGGAGTCTCCAAAGAATGTGTGTGATGAGTATCATCTCCTTTGGCAACATGCCTAAATGTTCTCCACATTGTTAGCACTTTATTTTTTATAATGCTCTTCATAAATGCAGCCAAATGCTCCCCAGGGGCTCGTTGGGGCTGAGGAACTAATTTTGAACTGCTGTGATTTTTTTCGGTGCTTGAAAGGACACAGGGACTGCAGGCTCCTTCCCAGGCCACCCTCCCTCTGACTCCTCTGGTTTCCTGAAAGGGGAGAAGTCTTTAATGGAAGCTGGTTATCTCATATGCAAAACCATCATGGAAAGCACACTGGCTTTACAGGGAGAACTGAAAATTAAAATCTTTTGCCATCAGCTGTGAGCTTTTGAAAAGTTTGAGTATATGCAAAACAGAACACATCTTATTTTACAACTGGTTTTATCTCTGGTTTCTGCATGGCATTGATTTAAATCCTGATTCAATCAAAGATCTAAGAGATCTAATCAAAGATTCCAGTCTGGTTGATTGAAACCATAAGTTTAAATTTATCTTTTTTTAGTAAAATACTTAAACTTGTGCTTCACTCTCACATTTTAAAGCATATTTCATTGATTGTGCAGCTGGACCAGGACCAGAAGCACGTCTGATTCAAAAACTCTGCTTTCTTCAGTAGTTTCATGCCTGATTTTACATACACAAAGTGGATCAGTTCTATTTTTTCAAAAGCAATTTCTTTCCTGCATGAAAATATTCCCATTTCTTTCATCTTTTAATCAACATTGACAAATTAGACAGTTGATTCATTAAGCTCTAAAAATGAATGTGAAGTACCAAGGTTAACAATTACATTAGTCTGTAATACTAAATTGACATAAGAAATTCCTTGCATGTATTCATTTGCACGGGGCTGGCCAGCTACCCCAATCACCACTAATGGGGAAACTAATTGATGTCATGATTCCAGTTCATAACCACTCTCTCTTGCTTTCTAATGAATAACAGACCCATCCTTTTGAACTGATCTAGCCAGAATAAATTACCACGTTGGCCATCTTCTCCAGTCTAATTTTGTTCATATCTCTGACAGCTTCTTTTTTTCAACCTTTTCATACGTTGAAGTTAATTTATTGTCTTCCCTCCTCTCCCTGCTCATGCAGTGACATGAGCATGGTCTTGGAGTGACAGTTCAGAGAACAAAAAGCTTTGGGACAGTGAGCAGATGCAATAACCCATGGGCAGACCCATGAGGGGTTGCCTTGGGCCTGCTCCTGAGCAGCAGAGAGCTCCCAGTATGGCTAATGGGAGCAGTAAAGCTGTTCTAGGTGATACTGCTGTTACTGTTAATTGCAACCTAGATGGCCAGACACTGGGAAACTTAGTCCTTAAAGAGGAAAAATTCCCTTTACAGCCCCAGCTCTTCTGCTTGCTCAGTTGCTCTCTGCTTGGTTCCTTTTTATTGCCACCACTAATTTCTCACCAGCACATCAAATAGCCCAAACTAGCAAAGCATTTTAGTTTGCAGTACCCATTTTTCCTTATTGTTACATATACTGCATGTAATTCTGATTTGTTTCCTTTTCTTTCTTTTCTTTCTTTCTTTCTTTCCCTTCCCCCTCATGCCCTCTCCTCTCCTCAATCTGTAATAGATAAACCTTGTCCACCACATACCTGGTCCGTGCACTTTCCCTGAGCATTAAAACCTGTGTGTCTAACCTCCCTTTCCCTCCAGAGTGCTGGAGAGCGAACACAGTCCCCACAGTAACGTCCCGTTTAGACTCCGGAGGGTTTGACAATTAGCGAGGCACTCGCAGATGAACATGAGTGGATTGGATGCTTTGAGAGAACATTCCTGCTGAGGATTGTGCTCCTTGGCAGTGGATTGCACAAAAGCTTTTCTCCAGAGGAATTCTACCTGAAATTAAACCTATATTGATTTTATAGTTCCAGGACTGTGTATCCAAGGTGTAGCCTGCACCAAGCTGTGGCTACTACAGGTGTACACCCTACTGGGATGGCAGAGGGTCCTTTTATTTTCAAACAAACCAGTAAAACATTTGTACAAACAGTTCCTACTAACAACAACCACAGATGCCTGTATCATAGGCAAAGAAAGAGCTGGTGGTGACTAATACTGTCGTGGTGTGCAACACAGGTTGGTGTGCAAGCAAAAGTAATGATAATAATTACTTTTTGCTTCTGTATTCAACTTTTTGTGTGGTCTGTGTCTGTTCTCAGGATATGAACATGAGTTCCTCTCCCAAACACTCACTAAAACTGTTGGTGCCGAGGAGACCAGAATAACTTCACTCTTGACTGATTACTTGCCAGTGTTATGCTGTGAAATTTTAACTAGAAAGGATTCACCAACATTGGACAAAATTGTTTGCTGTATGAAATATTCTCTCAGCTCTCCTCGTTGACAAAGGGGATGTGCAGATGCAGCAATAGACTCTTGTGTTTCTGTGCACACATGAGCACACTGCAGCTGACAAGAGCTTTGCTGAATAGAGATCATTTGGCTCGAACGATCCTTGTGGGACGATTTTTATATAAATTCTATGATCATTTTGGGGTGATTTGTCACAAAAGTATTCCTTAGTATGAGGAATTTCATCTACTTACACTTTTTCTAAAGGACTGAGAACAGCTGTATGCATTTCCTCCAAATTTCTCTGTGAAGTTTTTAATCTTTAAGATCATTTAAGAGTCTTCTCAAACTGAGACTCTGCCTTTAAGGGCCAGTTAACATGGCTGATTTATAAAGCCTTTTGACAAAGAACGCAGTGCAGTGAAAAGACAAAGCCTTTAAAACGTGCCCAAGGTTCTTTCTGCCAGCAGGCACTGATGCTGCATAGGGCTCCAGACAGCCAAGGCAAAATGTGCCTTAGGAAGCCTGAACTTAAGCATCAGGATAAGTTGAAATAATTACAGATTATTATTAGTCCAGCTTTGGACTCCAGCTTTTCAGCTCCTGCCATGAGATGGTGCAGAGTCGTGGTCCAGCCTAGGGACCAAAGCCAGGGACAGGCTGTCGCCTTGGTGCTGGCACAGAGTGTGGTTGCTCTGGTGTGCTGGCTCCAGGGATCCTGTTCCATGCCTGCAGCATCACCTGAGCTAGAGAAGGGAATACACAGGCTCACTTGCACATCTTCCTCCTCCTGCTTGCACCTGGGCTGCTAAAATTATCAAGGGCTTTGCTGTAGACCCTAATGCTTTTCATAACAAGAACACGTGTGAGTTTGGGTGGGGGCATTCTGGTTTTGCAGCCCTCCATCCTTAGAGGAGAAAGATGAAGGTCAGCCATTTACCAAGAGTGAAGGGTCAGATTCTGCTCCCAGTTGCACAGGGACAAACCCACAGATCCCTGGAGGTGGGAATTGGTAGAACCCACACCACCAGTCCTTATAGGAGTCGGTGGGTCTGTGCTGAGGTATCTCAGCAGAGCTGAGTGCCCTGTAAATGCTGTGCCTTGCCTGTACTAACCTTTGTTTGGTCTGTCTCTCTCATCTGGCAACTCCTCTCCTCCCCAATCCCTCTGCGCTCCGACACAGATGGCTATAAGGAACGACTCTCTGGATAGCAAGGAGAATCTCCACACTGAGGTGAGTGAACTCTCTGACCCAAATGTCCCTGCTGTGCCCAAGGAGGAGTCACCAGTGGCTCTGACACCCTCAGAAGTGAATGAGCTGGCTGCATGGAGTCGGGTGAGCGTTCATACGCAGCAGCATTCCCACAATCAGTATAATATTTCAAAGCAGGCACCAGCATCCTGTGCTTGTGCAGACTCGTATCAGGAGACACCTGGAGATTCAATGGACCAAGAAGTATCTGAAATAAACAGCTCCTCGGAGCCTTTCACTTCAGAAACTTGTACAGCCTCGAGTGCCTGTTCAGAGGGTCAGCCTCTCACTCCTAAGAGGAACATAGGCAATACTGGCAACGTGACACTGAAGGACCTGAAGAAATACCACAGTGTAGACACCCAGGGTCTTCTAAAAAAACCGCCCTCTTGGTTAGACGATCAAAGGAGACATTCAATAGAAATTTGTTCCATGGAAAACAGCCCTCAGCACCATTCCACATCCAGCTCCTCTGGCTTCATAAGTCAGGTGGTCAGTGAAATGGAAGGCTTGCAAGGAACGCGGCAGAAGAAAAAACTGAGCCCTCCCTGTATATCTATAGATCCACCTGATGGGCAGAGTTTGGTTCCTAGAGGACCTCACAGCATCTCACCTGCCAGTGGAGACGTTTGCTTGAGGCGGCGTGCTCCATCCTGTGAGTCCAAGGATTCGATGGATATAGGGGATTCGCTGCTTCCAGACAGTATGTCAACATCTTCTACCCCAAAGACAGACTTGTTGACACTTCCTAGCTTTTCCTTTGATCAAACGGAAATGGACCCCTGAGTTACTTTTCTGTTGGTGCCAAATGTTTTCTTCCTTTCATGTAATAAGAAAAAAAAAAATTAAAAAAACTCTGTACTCCAAAATGGCACTGGGTAAAAAATTTCCAAAGAAAGATTAAAGAACCAGCTGGTTAAAAGAAGGGTTAACCTATATCACGCTTACTTAAGCATATGTTCTGCTTAGGTAAAAGCAATACAATGTGCAGAATCTATATGTATATTATATTTTATTAAATTAATTGAATCTAGTATTGCGGGATGTAGTACATTTTGTGACTAAAGACATTTAATTTTCTTCTATTTTATGTATCTCAGAATATTTCTGAGATAAAGTTCGTTTTTATGAATATTTTAACCTAAAAATATATATATTTAATCCCTTCTCTTTTTTTTGTTTTGTTTTGTTTGGGTTTCATTTTGTTTTGCAAAGCACAAAATGTAGCCAATTAGTGCATTACAGAGGAAATGTATCCCACAGTCAGCAGTAAATAAGGATTATTTAATGTAATTTATTTTTCCCCTTGGACTTCAGTGATATTCTGGGAAAAAGATTGTTTGGGTAGTATAGAAATGCAGTGGCAATTTTTTAACACAATATTCCAATCTTGCATAAAATTGACATTGAGAGTGAAAGCAGGTGCTCAGACCCAGGAAGGTACAACATGCTGACAGATGTCTGAGAATGGTGAAGGGCAGAGCCATTTAATGGTACGTGATACTGAATTATGAGAGGATGTTATAGACCATCCACTGGCAACTCACAAAATCATGGCAATGGTTCATTCTCATACGTGCCTAGGAAACAGGCGACACAAGCCTGTGCTCACTTCCAAGAAGTTTTTCCAGCGTCTCCAAGACAGACTGCTTATTTTGCTGAGTTTTACACCTCTGTCATCCCTCTGTTTGCAGTGGAGCTCCTTCTCTCTGCACTGTATGGAGAAGAGAGTGAGGCCAAGTTTAGGACTTGCAGTGGATTAATTCGGTGCAGACATGGCACAGCAGTGGGCTTAAGCACATGTTTAAAGTTAAGCTCTTGCCTAAAATGCCTTGAGGTTCGTTGTATTTAAGTAATTCTTGAAAATTAAAATCATGTGCTTATGTTCTATAGAATCAAGGCCTAGTGCAAGTTATTTTGAAGATCATCTAGAAGAAAGTCTGCAGGTCCTGAAAGGACTGCTGATTTTCAGTAAAATAGCCAGGTATTCTGCTGTCACTGCTAGAGTAAATTTACATGATGACCCTGACTGTAATTTTATTTCCAGTCTATCAAAAGCCTTAAGCAGCAACATACAAAAGTAGATAAAACCAGAATTCATGTCCTTACTTAATAACATATGCTTGATGTCACTCATCTCAGTTACTACCTGTTTACTCCTGCTAATGCCCTCTGCAAAAAGCAATCTGTAAAACTGGACAGCACAGCCTGAAAGCCATGAGAGGTTGGCCCTGTTTGACACCTCCCCCTCCTCACATGACTGATGCAAACCAGACCTTAAACTCCACTCAACTGCCATGAAATCACATTAAGATGTAGGCTAAATTAGGCTGTAGGCATGCTTTGAAGTGTGCCAATAGTAACAGGTTTGAAACTGCACCCATGGATAAGGCTTTGCTGGATCGTGTCTCTGAACCAGCACAGGCAAGAGGAGGATTTGTGCTAATTCTGTCAGTCGGGAGTTTGTAACTTTTGGGGAACTACTGATCTTTTCAAATCACTACAACATGTTGATGTACAGCCTTTTATCCATTCAGAGATTAAACTGTCTCCACCATGTGTACCTGCATGAGCTTCAAGTGTACACACAAGGAGAAGATGCTGTTTGTACCCAACAGCCTATGTGAGGTCCTAAGCCCCTTTATTTTCACTTGAGGACATTTACTCCATAAACAATCCCTATTGATTTACATGTCCTGGAGAAATGTAAGGGCTTTCAGCAGGAAGTCAGGCAATCAGTGTATTTGAAGTAGAAGGATTAACATTCTGTACTATTTACTGCAGTTAGATTAATTTTTGGCTGGGACATTTTCCCCCTCTTCAACATGGGCCCTTACAGAGACTGCTCTCTTTGATATGCCAGCCCAAATTCAGAGTTAAGCCCATCTAAAGCAATGATTTCAAACAAACCTTTCATCAGTTCTTCCCCCAGATCATATTTAAGGAAATAATAAAATTACGGTGCATTAAGCCTGAGAAATATTTCTAATCCCTTTTTAGTTTTACACTCATAATGAGTCTTAGCTTTTCCTTTCACACGTACTAAGAAATTTGGAAAACCAGCTAGGCCACTAAAATTGCCAACCCTGGTTCCTTAATGATGAAGATTGTGTTCATATAGCTGGAATGACACTACTCTACAGATCCTTCCTTACAAAAAATCCACTGAACATTTTAGCATGAAATCATGGCACAAAACGGTGATGTGATGTTAATCCAAATGCTCAACTCCAAATGTAAGAGCAAGCCTACAGGCTCTCTACTTTCAATACTTGGGGTTTTGCCCACTGACAAGGTTTGTGGAAGTAACAAAAAGTTTACATCATACATGACTATTCAGTAAAGACTAGCCAATAAAAGATGCTCTATGGTGATGCATTCAGGAAAAGAAATCCATGTAAAATAGATTGTTTTCTAAACCAGATAAGTTTTTTCTAGATGCCCTTTTGAAAGACAAATACAAATGTACTGCAGCGTGTGCAATAATCTTAAAATAATTTTAAATACCTTTGGGGGGGTTTTATAGAAATTGACTTTTTTAAACAAAATGTACAAAATCCACAGGAATTCTGTAGAATGGTTATGTTGATAGAATTTTTTATATTTTTGTAGAAATCTATAGAGAAATTGTTAAAAGTCTGCGTAGCATCTTGGCGACAGAAGCAGCTCTTATCTACAAGTTTCTTTTCATAACCTGGAGCCAGACCTACTGTATGACAACATGTAGAGCCTAGTTTTAGAGCCTGCACCCAGGTCGTGTTCAGAAGTAAGCAGCTAAGCTCAAGTTCTACGATATTGCAGTGCTATTACTGTTTGAGAACTGTACCCACATAAAACACCTGCCCCCAAAACCCAGCCCCTATCGATGGTGAAGTAGTCGCATGGCTATCCAGCTCATTCAAGCACACCAGCACTTTACTACTGTGGATTTACTGTATACAGGTAGGAGGAGGATATTTTGCTATTGCCAGTCTGACACATGGGGGAAAAACGATTGCAGACATGTCTGGAAAAATGTAAATTCCATTCTTGCAGCCCCTCGCACATAGAACTGATTTTTCATAACTTGGTTACAGGCCGTTTGTACTGTAGATATTTTGGAGGAGGGCAAAGAAAACACTGTTTTTGACTTCTGTGGATTGCACTCAGCACCAGGTGTGTTCAAGGAGAAAAAAAAAAAGAAAACAAAAATAAAAAGAAAATAAAAGTGTTACCACTGTAAATTAGGCTATGCCCCAGTCTCCCCTTTTCTGCCCCTTTGGCTATAATAACCCATGTACACTATTACACGAGGTGACTAGAGTAGGCACAGTACCATTGCAATGTCCGTAACAACCTAGTATATATGATAGAACTTTGTATTTAATAGTTAATATATTGTTATACTGTACCAGGCATATAGGCCAGATAAAGGTCTTTCGGTCAGGGCAACAAAAGGTGGTATTCATGGGGAAAATTGGGTTAAAATGTTCCTTTTTAAGAAAACAAAAAAAGAAAAAAGACAAAAAATGAGTGTAAATCTTTACAAATGACAAAAACAAATGTGTCCTATTAAAAGCTTTTGAAAAGAAAAACAACTGTGCATTTCCCTTTTTTGTTGCTGCTGATGGTAATCAGGATCATTCCAAGTGGTCAAGTCTTTGGTCATGTTTTAATTGAGAACACTTGGGGTAGGTATCGGGTGGCAGCAGTGGCTGGGAGGTTGAAAGGAGAGATTGTAAAATGTTGTGTCTTTGTGAAGCAATTCAGTCTGACACTGCGAGTGACTCTGGCCCTGCGGTGTATCACCCAGGGTGTGCTGTGGAGCCATGGAGACCATGGCTGTGGATTGCACTGTGCTGCCAGGGAACAGCTCGGGAAGGTGCTTAAGGATGTCAGGACTGCAATGGAAAAAGCTACAGCCAATGGGGAGGAAGGAACCAGGAGAAGGGACAGATTTGATATGTCTGTGAAAAAGTGTTGCTGTGAGAGGAAGATGCTGGGCTTTCCCATGCATTCTTAATTTTGGGATTTCCAGCCTGAAGTCCAGAGGCCTCTCCCCCACGATTCCTGCAGTCACTTCACTCCTTGCAAAGCAGGAGTTGGTGGGGATAGCACCACGCTTGGGGCTGCAGGGACTCATAGCCCAGGTCTGCTTAGGTACCACCATAAGCATTTCATAGAAACATAGAATGATTTGGGTTGGGAGGGACCCTAAAGACTATCCCTTTACGACACCCTGCTGTGGGTGGGACACCTTTCAATAGACCAGGTTGCTCAGAGCTCTGTCCCACCTGTTCTTGAGCACTTCCAGCTATGGGGCATCCACAGCTTCTCTGGGCAACCTGTGCTAGGGCCTCACCACTCTCGTGGAGAATTTCTCCCTGCTAGCTAACTCAAACTTGCCCTCCTGTGTGAAGCCATTCCCCCTAGTCCTGCTACTACATGCCCTTGTTAAAAGGCTCTTAAGGGGTCTTTAGGGAGTTATGTAGCTCCTAACATGAAATCTCTTCTCCCTCCGGGGGAGCAGCCACTGCAGGGGGGACCCAGGCACTGGGCACTCTGCAGCCCTGTTCCTCTATGGCTGGAATGACATGATTACCCTGCAATAGAAGGGACCCGAAACTGATACCCAGAGCAGTTATATTGTCTACAGGGTGTTTTGGTAAAGTCATCTTCAGTAGAAAAGAGCAGGAAGGATGTTAGTCCTTAAACAGAAAGAAAATGTGGATCTGTGCAAAATCCCATGTAAATCTGCACAGAGCAGGACTCCAGGTGGGCAGTGTGATGTGTCTGTGTTGTCCAGGCTGCAGGGCCAGCCCCACCAGGCTGGAAGCACTGAAATGCCTTCCTACCTCTCCAAGGCTGGAAGATCTACGGGGCATTAAGGTAAGCCAGGCTGAGCCAAGGAAGCAGAGCAGCTCACAGGTTTGAGCACTTCACACCTCTCTGCTCACAGGTTAGTCCAGTTATTTAAAGGCCACAGCAAATCACTTCATTTCCAACACTGGGTTTCAGAGGATCTTGAGAGAGGGGTTTTATTTTCTGCTCTCTTTTGTGAATGTTCCTGTATAAAGCTGTGGTTTTTTGAAGGCTCCAACCCTGGCTGGCAGGTTGTGGATGTGGTTTTACCTTTCCAAGCGTGGGCATGGCACTTAGTTACTCCATTTGGTAAGTAATTGAGATGTCACGTGGAATCACGTTGTTTTCTATGTAATGGTACTTCGTCTAGAGCAGCAGCACTTTAAATTTAATTTGTTTCTGGCTTAATTGAGACAGGTGAACATGGATAACTCTCCTGCTTCAGGAGAGCAGAGCCCCATTGGAAAAGCTGTGTGCACAGCAAATCCCTTGGCCAGAGCTCTGCTAAACCCTGCAAGATGAGAAAAAAGACCTTTTTGTGCCTTCTCTCTTTCAGGTGTTCCAGAGGTATGAACTGAGACACAGTAACGGGTCTTACATAAGATCTATACCAGAATCCCCCCCAAAAAAGGTAGGAAAAAGCAATTTAAAGAGAAGCGTCTGGCTCTCTTTACTGCCCCCAGCACTGCGTAAGGGACCTGCTGTGACCAGCTGACAGGGCTGAGGATCCTGCAGATTAAAGGGATAAGGCTGGGTAAGTTTTGGAGCATCCATGCCCAGCTGCCCATGGCTGGGAGAGGATCCACACCTTGGATGTGAGTGGGCAGCTGTGTCCCACGGGTGGGCAGGGGTCCACACCGAGGATGTGAGTGGGCAGCTGTGTCCCACGGGTGGGCAGGGGTCCACACCGAGGATGTGAGTGGGTAGCTGTGTCCCACGGGTGGGCAGGGGTCCACACCTTGGAGGTGAGTGGGCAGCTGTGTCCCACGGGTGGGCAGGGGTCCACACCGAGGATGTGAGTGGACAGCTGTGTCCCACGGGTGGGCAGTGGTCCACACCGAGGATGGGAGTGGGCAGCTGTGTCCC
>JAWWEE010000041.1:5880967-5901689 GCA_035221455.1 Xenops minutus | reverse complement strand
GGATGTGAGTGGGCAGCTGTGTCCCAGGGGTGGGGGTCCACACCTTGGATGTGAGTGGGCAGCTGTGTCCCACGGCAGCGCCGGCAGCGCCCCGAGCGCGGCGTTCTGCTTCCACCTAGTGGGCGTGGGGCGTGGGGCGAGGGGGTCTGGCGGGCTGTCCCCCCTGTCACTGGGGACACGGGTCAGCAGGACAGGTGCCCGGCTCGGTGCTGCAGAAACAGTGCGGGATTGGCGTGGGAGCGCCTGTGTGTTGGATCACAGAAACGTTTAGGTTGGAAAAGCCCTCTGACATCATCGAGGTAACCCAGCACTGCTAAGGCCACCACTGAACCTCGTATCCAAGTGCCACACCTGTATGTCCTTCAGATACCTCCAGGGATGGGGATTCCACCTCTTCTCCCAGGCAGCCGGTGACAGGACAAGGAGGACATCGTCTTAAGCTGCACCAGGGGAGGTTTAGGTTGAACATCAGGAAAAATTTCTTCACAGAAAGGGTGATTAGACATTAGAATGAGCTGACCAGGGTTGTGGTGGAGTCACCATCCCTTGAGGTGTTTAAGTAAAGACTGGACATGGCACTCAGTGCCCTGGTCTATTGACAAAGTGGTGTTTGGTCATAGGTGGGACTTGATGATCTCAGAGGTCTTTTCCAAGCTAATTGACTCTGTGATTCCACCGCTTCCCTGGGCAGCCTGTTCCAATGCTTGACCACCTTTTCAGTGAAGATGTTTTACCTAATCTCCAATATAAACCTCCCTTGCACATCTTGAGGCCATTTTCTCTCACTCCCACCATCATTGCAGCTCCTCAGCTTTGGGACTCAGGCTTGTGCAAAACCCAGGCAGACAACGACACATCCAGGAGCACTCCTAGGGCTGTCTGGCATCTGAGATCTGAGAGGTGTGTTTGTCCCTGTGCGTCATTATGCCTCCTTTTAAGCACGGGTACAGCACAGCCCAGCGCAGGGTCCCCCTGTGCCATCCCTGACAGTCCCACATGGGCTGTGCACTCACAGCAGCCCTGGCACATCCAAAGCCTGAGAGCTCAGCCCAGCATGGGAGAAGGAGGATCAAGCCAGCCTTGTGTCATCTTACACGGCTTGTGGGGAGGTGCAGAGGTTGGGTGTTCGCCGGACGCAGGCTGAGTGCCTGTCACTAGATGGCAATGCCACGAAGTGGTTCGGCTGGGAGATCAGCGAGCATGAGCTCAGCCTGCACCTGAGGTCCCCCAAACCTGCTGTTCCTGTTTGCTGTGGCACCGTCATCAGCGAAAGCCTCCCTGGCATTTTCACCTTTGAGAGTGATTGGTCCTTAAGCTGATTTTTACATGTTGTATTCAATACTTTGGATATGTTTACAACACGCTATTATAATCCTGCAGCATCCTCTGGCATTTTCTGTTATTGTTTGAGTCCCTGGATGCTGTAACTGGCAAGCTTTCAGAGGTCCTGAATAGATTCTCTTTCCATATCTATTTAATACTCTAAATAATGCAGCCAAAGACCCCTGCAGCTCCAGCTGGGAAGTGGAAAGGATGGTTAAACCACTTAATTACTTACTGTGCTAACAGTTATTTTACAGAAGCAAAAAGCAGAATCCAGCTGTTTTGGGGGAAATCAGGAAGAAGTTAATATTGTAGTCACTCTACAAAGAAAATCCATTGAAGTGGACAGCAGGTGCTGTGCTGACACCTGCAATGGCAGCACAGAACTGCTCTGCCACATGCCACCAGCTCAGTGTGGCCTCAGGTGACAACTCTACATTTGTTCAAATAAAGCAGGACCGGGTGTTCGGATTCCTTCAGCCACTGTGAATTCTCTGTGCTCATTTTGTGGTGAAATCCTGAACAGCTTCATTTCATTAGAAGTAGGAGGGGTTTGTGGGTTGGCCAGGTTGGCAGGGACGGAGGATAAGCCTTGACAATTGTGTCAGGGGCTGAAGTAGGATAGTTTGGGTCTTAGCTCCAGAAGGCCCGAGTGCCATGTGCTGTTTGTCCATCACTCAGAGCTCCTTTTGCAGCCAAGTCACCCACAAGCTGGGGTGTGTTACACCTGCCATGGCCTCTGCCAACCTCCTCAGGCACCTGAGATCATGCTTGTGGAATTATCTAGCAGCTCACAGAGGTGCCCAGTGCATTTAGAGTTCAGCTGCTGATGGCTGGAGCAGCTCCAGGATCAGTTTGGGGTGATCAGCCTGTCTAGATTCTTCTCCTGCTCATCTCTCTCAGAATGAAATGCAGGATCACTCATGGAACAGGGGAAGCCAGTATTACACACAGTGTCCTGGAGGACTCCCATGAGCAGCATTTTCTCCTTTGACAGAGACCCCACCTCACCCCACAGCATGAATGACCTTACAGTGCAGCACCAGCCCAAATGCAGTGTGATCCCAGCCTCCCTGTGGTGGCTTCCCAGGGAACTGCTGCCTCTGTTCTTCCATTCAGGGAATCTTGCCTTCCACTCCTTGCCTACAAAGCCACATAGCTGGTATATGCCCAAAAGCAGTGCTCAGAGTAAAAACTGGGGCTGCAAATTCCCAGCCCTCTCCCCCATCTAGTTTAGCATGGGACTTCTAAACTGCTCATTGCACTTTCCAGAAATGAGGAAATTAAATCCTTTCCTTCAAGAAAGGAGATGCACGTATTTGCAACAGCACTGACTGTTTCAGAAGAAGAAACTCCAATACTGCTGCTACTCATGCAGTGTTGACTTTAAGCAGAGTTTGTTACAAGTTCCCATCTTATGTGTGTTAAAACAAGGTGTCACCCCCTTTTTTCTGAAATATATGTATAGGGCCTTGCTGTAAATGCAGCCTCTTTGGCAGCCTCATTTTCTTACCATCTGTAAAATGTGACACCTCTGTGGGTCTTGGAAAGGAAGCTGAGCCTCTGCTGTTCCAAGCAGAGAAAGAAGGTGATATTTATAGTCAACTAACCATAAAACTGTGACTTCCAGAGCTGCACATGCTCAAGCCATCCCCAAACCCTCAACTCTGAATGTGCTTCTTTATACAGACCTCTCTGGGAGTCAGCCACACTCCATCCTGCTGTTAGTGCTTTGCAAATCAGCGTGAGGTGCTGTATGAAAAGCAGGCTGCCTCCTACCTGGCACCGTGCTTACACAAACAGCTTCTCCCTCACGTTACCTCCTGTCCTGCCCCACTCAGTGGCTCCAGTTGATAGCCAGCCTCAGCTGCACAGCCTGGGTGTGCCTCCACGGTGCTTCCTGATTGCGCTGCCTTGACCTCTCTATGTGTTAGCAGGTGAAAAGTCTCTTACTGCAGCTGGCATGGAAAAGGGAGTTTAAATACATTATTGCTGAATGAATCCGCATCAGATCTTGCCACTCCCCGGAATAAAGAATAAATGTCCAGTGAGGGAAGGTGAGTTCGTGACCTCCCTGACATTTTCACCAGAGGTGCCATTACATTTTCCTGGGGAGCCAGCCTGCGTTTGGGGGAACATCACAGGGGTAATGATATGTTCTAGGTACCTCCATCTCCCTTCCCATCATTAAAAGGAAGCAGGACCATACTAAGCTGCCTGAGATAGTGCTTCAGGCTCTGCTTTGCACCAGTTTCAGCAGAATCCTTTACTATGGCCCTTCCCAGGAGCTTTGAAACTTCCTCTTCCATCTTGTCTGTCTGAGACATTAATATTTCTTTAATTCCTGCCTTTGATTTTTCCCTCCCTGCTTGTCTGTTTTGCCAGACAGCACCTGTAAGTCAGTAATTACAATGCAAAGCCAGTGCAAGTCGCAGTGTCTGCTGTGAGGGCCATGCAGGGCTGCCTGGTGGCTCTCCTCAAGCTCAGGGTGGGCACTGAAGGGGGAGCTGGCATGCCAGGGAACACCCACTCATCACTACCATCCCTGTTTAATGGCATGAGCTGCTAATGAAAGGCAGAAACTGCCCACTATTAATTAGCAATATGAAGCAAGAGGCAGAATTATTTAGGGCTCCCTACTTCAGAGTCTTGTGAAAGCAAGGGAAATACCCTAATACAGGATCTTCCTCTATGGATGTGGTGGAAAAGCCATAAGGTTCCATAGAACCACCAAAGTCAATAATTTAATCAGAGATTAATTCACATGTCAATGGAACTGTGCAGCACAGTGATAAAATAAACCTCTCCCCTCCTGTACACATGGCTTACAGTAGCTGTTTGTGAGGTGCCTGGGACATCCTGTAGTGTCAGAGCTGGTCTTATTTTTGGGCACATTCTCAAACTGCACCAAATCTTGCTCCTCAGTGCAAGAAACACAGTGGTGCATGTTCATGTGTCAAGAGATATCAAATTCTCAGCATTTTTCTTGGAGGAGCTGCTCTTGCAGGTTGTTGCAGAGGAGGATATTTAAAGAGCCATAAAGGAATAACTCCCAGCTATTATTGAGTTTTATTAAAACTTTTATTGTGGTGCAATTCTACAGAACAAAAGTTTCGCCGTAAGACTTGCAAAGCCAACCCACAATGTCCTCGGAAGATCTTGTTCTCCCAGTTGGCAAGGGCTTCTCTAGTATTTCCTTGAGAGGGTTGCAATGTGATGGTGTTGATTAGCCTGGATCACCCTGAGATTTCAGATCTTGTAGGCAATCACCTGAGAACCTTATCTTGGGCAAGATCTTACCTTCCCACACTAGTGAGAGCAGTGTACCTTTAGCCAGACTGTAATAAATGTCTAAACCAAATTCTCAGCAGTGTTCATGGGAAGCCCATGGATTCCTCTGATAGTATTCTGAGTGGGAAACCTGCCTAGTGTCTTCATAAAAGATTATCAGAGTCTCTTTTCTTTTGGGATGACATATTTTTGGGACACAGCAGTATTGTCCTTCTCTGAGTGTGGGTGCCCCATCCCTGAAAGTATTCAAAGCCAGGTTGGATGGGGCCCTGAGCAACCTCAACAAGTGGGTGGCATCCCTGCTCAGGGCAGGGAGTGGAACTAGATCATCTTTAAAGTCCCTTCTAACCCAATCCATTTTATGATTCTGTGATCTCTTTTTCCATCTGGTGAACACCCTTCTACCTGATGGTTCCTCACCTTTCAGCAAGGAAGGAAACTCAAACTCTTAAAATATTGAAGTAGATTTATGGCAGCAGGGTGCTTTGTGTGAGATGATTTTAATTGAACTAGATGCTGCAGCAAGTGGGTGGACAAACAGCAGCTGCTGGAAGGTCAATAATGCTGTAGAAGTCCTGATGAAGAGGAAAGCAAACAGTGTTTCTGCATCATGGGGAGGTGAAATCCACCTTGTGTCCAAGGTGCTACACTACAAAACCTATTAGTTACCCATAAACATGAAAATTTATTGACTGAAGGCCTGTGAAAATAGATCCATACCAGGGGTTTAATCATATGTCTACAGCAGAAGCGATCAGTGTGAAGAAAGAGGCTGCAGGTGGATGGAGAAGCAATGTGATGCTCACTTAAGTCCTGCTGGGGCAACCACACTCACAGCTCTCTGAAGGGGAGACAACAAATGTCTCCATTGTGTTAAGGTTAGCCTGAGCAATCGGGATAGATGGACACGGTCAGCCTGAGCCCAGAGGGTGTCCCAGCTCTGTGCAGCCACCCTGGGTAACCATCCCTTAGCTCACTCTTTGCTTGAATCACAGAACGGGTTTGGGCTGGGAGAGACCTTAAAGATCACCTCGTTCCAACCTCCTGCCATGGGCAGAGATGCCACTCACTAGACCGAGTTGCTCGGGGCCTCATCCACCCTGGCCTTGAACAGCGCCAGGGACGGGGCATCCACAGCCTCTTCTGGGCACGGGGGTACCACCAACCTCCCCGTCCGTGAGCAGGGGGTGTGTCTGTCCCCGCGGGTCACTGAATGGGGGGCACAGCTCCTTTCACAGCGGGGTCCGAGGAGGAAGGGCAGCTCTGCTGCAGCCCCACGGGGAGCCGGTTCTGGCAGCTCCCCGGGGACACCTCGGGCGGCACTGCCGGCCCCTCCCGCCGCCCCGACGGGCGGGTGGGACGGCGATGGGACCGGCACTGCCCGCCCCCGGCCCGCCCCGCTCGGACGGGACCGGCCTCGGCTCCGGCTCCTGCTCGTGCTGCTTCTCCTGCTGCTGCTCCTATTCCTGCCCGGCTCCCACCCCCGCCCGGTGCCCGGCCAGCCGCCCCCGCGCCCCGGCCATGGAGGCTTTCTGCGGGTCCCGCTTCTGGGTAAGCTCCCCCTGCCCTGCCCTGCCCTGCCCTGCCCTGCCCTGCCCTGCCCCTGTGGCCCCGCCGGGGCTGGGGACAGCGCTCCGCTCCCCCGGGCTCGGGGTGTCCCCGTGCTGGTCGGAGCGGGCACGGGGGGCTCGGTCCTTCGCCTCGCACCCCGGGGCGCTCCCGCAGCCCGCGGAGCCTCCGCCCGCTCCCGGCTCGGGCAGGAGCAGCAGCAGGGCCGGGCTCTGGGCGATTCAGCATCTCCAGAGCAGAGCCCGGACCCCGCAGGACCCCAGCGGACCCCGGAGACCATGGCAGGGGGATGCAGCTCTCCCAGCACAGTCCGCCTCGCAGCGGTGAAGAGGCTGTTGTCTGCTCCTGAGAGTCCGTCCTTAGCGTGTGTTGTGCTCTCAGAGTCACTCCTGTGACTCCCTCTGGAGTGCTTTGTTCCTGCTAAAGAAGGATGGGTTCGTAGCAGCCGAGGCTGGTCACCAGCAGTGGCTTCTGTCACTACTGGGAGCCGTCAGCCCTTGGGAAAGGCTGATTGCAGCAGGCACCGGGTTTGTAGGCACAAAAGTTTGGAAATTGCTGCCATGGTCTGCTCTGATGGTGAAAGTGTGTAAGTGATGTTATAAGTGCTGGCTTTCCCCAGGGCACAGCGTGCTGTTTCCCTCTCTGTGCTGTGTAGACACTCAGACCGTATGAAACGATGGGGATTTGAGCATCTATGGTGAATCTGGAATTGCCTCCTGATAAATCAGTTTTTGTGTGCCCCTTTTATGCTGATTTGGCTCAAAGGAGATTTTTTAATTTTTTTTTTTTTTCAAATGAGCAAGAATGAAAAGGAATGTCTGAAGTTGCATCACTGCTGGAAGGCTTTTACAGGACAGCACAAGCAATTGGCTCCAAGCACTTTATGCTGAGCTCCATCCTCAGATAACTAATTATCTCTCAATAACTGTCCCAACATTACTTTTTAAAAGAGGAGTTTGGCTCCTAAGCCCTTTGGTTACATTTCTTTGTTCACATTTCATTTCCAAGCATTCTGTACTCTCTCTGCCACAGCAGTTGGCAGATAAGCTTGCTCAAACAAGTATTTTCCTGTATTATTTCTACCATAAACACTTCTAGAGAAGGAACAAGCACAAACAGATCGAAACTGCTAGCTAGCTATTGACTGCCTCCAGAAGCCTGTCTTAGTTTCTCAAGGAAGGGTTGTATTGTAGTGCAACAACTCTTCCTGCCCGAAGCTTTTTGTAACAGCTTATTGATACAGTAACATAAAACGCTCAGGAAGTTTTGCTGATTTTAAGTATGAATTAAGTGCATCATTCTGTACTTTATGCTTGTACCATTACACTCCCTCGTGGTGCCCTCTGTGTTGCCACCTGGGGTATCTGTGCTCTCTGTAGACCTGTTTTGTTTCTTCTTCCAGAGCTGTTTAGAGTCAGAACAACTTTCCATCTGTTTTAGTTGTTTTAAGAAGTGGCACTCAATAACTGTGAAATGGAACACTGTGAGCCAATGGCCAACAGCTTGAACTCCGTGACCACCCTATTTTCGGCAGCTGGTGGTAATTTTCTGTTAGCAGGAGTGTATACAGTGCACTGACTTTATGAAATATTTTAAGTGATAACCAGGAAGATGACAATCCCCTTGAAATGATTTGCTGTGCAAATATGCTGTTCATATGTTTTGAACTATGCCCACAAAAGCTGGGGTTTCTCTCGCTGCTCTACACTTGAAGAAGGGAGAACAAGGTGAAGGGCAGTTCACAGCCTGTGCACCAAACTAGTGAATGGTGTTCAGCTTTGCAGTTCAAAATAAGAACTTGATAAAATGTGAACCAGTATCAACGTTCACTTTTTCATGGCTGATGCACTTAGATTCCCCATTTTTTGTCAAAGAAAATCTGGATACTTTTGGAATCTGAATGCCATATTGATGTCAGTTTTGACCTGTTTAGGGAGAAAGGAAACACGCTATTCCAATTTAATCAGTTTTTTGTTTTGCAGGTTAAAACACAATACTTCTCTGTTAAAAGGGGATCAGAATCAAAACAAAACAGTTCAGAATTAGCTCATGAAAATGTTTACATTGAAATATATCAGCCTTAACAGATGATCGATTTATCCTGGATTTTTTTTGGCTTATCAAAAGTGTTAATGTTTCAACTCTTCACCCTGATGTCGGGTGGGGAATTTTGCTGGAAATGTCAGCTGGTGGGGATTTTTGTGTTTGTGCAGAGGCAAAATAATTTCCTGTTCAACCCATTTTAGAAATAAGAAATGAAAGGAAACACTGTAAATCCCATTAGAAATCTATAAAAGCTTTTGGCTTCCAGCTACTGCTTTACCTGTTGAACATGGAATCAGCAAATTGCTAATACAAATGTAGGTTATTTTTATATAAAAGAGGAACAACTAGAATATTATGTTTTCAAAATGTAGCATGAACAATCTCTTCATCTAGTATCATGCTGTCTACTTTAATTGTTAATATCTCCTAGCTGTGTTCCCATGTTAAATGCCTTTTGGGAGGAGGTGAGTGTGATAGCACATACCCACACAAGGCAGTCCTTAGGTGTGTTCTTTATCATTGCCCACAATTATGTCCTATTTATTGTGTCACATACTTTCTGGGTGATAGGAAGAGTGCTAGATAGGTGGGCCAATTAATGGGGCCCACAATCTGTTTTGAGAGGTAGATACCGGTTCTCTTATTTGAATTATCACTTATTTGTTGCTCATGTACTTGACTGTAGTAAAATGTGAGCAGCTCCTCTGCAAGGAGAGCAAAGTGATCTCCTGGGGAGTGTTTGCTGCAGGAGTGTTTTGGTGACTAAACAGCACAAGCTTAGAAAACCAGATTCTGTCCCAGTGGAAAGACACCTTGTCATTCTTCAGCTCAGCCTCTCTGGGTAGGAAATGGCACAGTGGGTGCTGTGAGGATGAAACATCAAGTGCTCAGCAGTGCCTTTGGGTAATTCTGGGATGAGGGGTCATATAAACACCTTAGTCCACAGAAAGGCAAAGTGCCTGGGCTTAAGCAGCAGCTTGTGTTTGGAGTGGCGGTGTTTGTTTTTTTTAACAGCATAAATAGGAAATGGGAGAACAAGTGATACAACACTTCAAAGGGGAGACCACAACTTCTCAGTTCCTTTTGGTTCTGCTTAGCTCACAGAGCTCCCTTTCCTTGTCTCCCCCGTGCCTTGCTATTCTGACAGATGTCTTTTCTTGCCCCGTCCCACGTGGAGTGCTGGCTCCTTGTTCAGAAGCTCTTGAGTAACCCAGCAGGAAGTTGCAGCAACTCTCAAGAGTAAACAATACCTCAGTCTTGGCTTGGGGAAAGTCCTGTACAGGCACCCCTTTTAACCTTTAGGTTTGTGGATATTTCTTCACCTTGAGTCATTCTGTCATATTTTGGTAGATTTGAGCTAAAAGTCAGGCTGCTCTCTGGAAATGCTTCTTCCTGCTCTGCTGGTTCAAAATGCTGCCAGTCTCCCCTCTGCATAATTTCCCCTTTTGCTGCATCATGCTTAAACTGTGGTTCAAGATGACTCAGGATAGCTGTAGTAAGGAAGAAATGTTTCTTTCAAGGCAGATGACAAATAATGTACTACTTGAAATGTGTCCAAGTTCATAAACCCCCCATAACTTATGTGATCTGGCCCTAAATTAATAATAAAGCATTGAATTTGAATTATTCCATTATATTTTCAACTAAATCAGTTCCAGCAGATGATGAGTGAAGCAAAAGGTGGTAGGAGACTCTTGCAAGAGAGGGATCCTGCAGTTGTGTGGTATGGTCCAAACTGGCTCTTGTTTATATATTAGCTTCCCCTTCTGCCACCCTGTGATAAACACAGAATGTTCAGTGTTTATAAATATTTAAACACGATACAGACCTCCACATAATCTTTGTTAACTGTGTCCAACTTCAGCTGAGTCCCACTCCTATAAATCTCTTCACATACAATTGTATCAGATATCAGTGTTCTTTCTTATGTAAGGTAAGAGATCAAAACAGGTGACTTTAATGATCCCTTCAGGCATCACATCTATGAAGTTATGCTCTCTCAAAGGGTAGCTCTGTTGGCAACATGCTAAACTGAAAAACAATTAAGTACTTAAGCTCAAATCCTCCAAGTTTTTCAGATTCTTGAAATGAGTTGAATGGAAGCTGTTGCTAATGGATTTGGGCCACAGATTCTCAGTGTGAAGAGCAGTATAAATATTTAGCATTGGATTTGGAGTATTAGCCAGGACCTGTTACCATTCATCTGTGTGTAAATGGCATAGACTGTATAGTCAAATAGCCTGTATTTGACTCTCTTTGGGAAAGACAGTCTGGATTTGAGAGCTGTGAGCAAAAATTAATACCAGTGAAAGCTGCCAGTATCAGGGGAGTCCCTCCATATGATGTCAATTAATAAAGCTCTTCAGCTTTCAACACAACTGTTCCTCCCTGGACCATTTTGGCTTATATGACACAGCTGGTAGATGAAGTGACTGGGGCTTAGGCATTCTATAAAGTTGCCTCCTGGAAAGAAATAATACTGAAACTAAATCTGAGTTGCATAAGGAGCTCCTTAAAATGGAGCTAAAATTTAATCTCTATAGTTAAGAATATAGAGTGTTTTGATATAGAGTGTTTTGAGATGGGCCTCACCTACCTGGTAGGCAAATCACTTTGCCATGGGAGAGATAATCCTTTCCTTTCAACGTGTGCAAATTTGTAATGTAGTCAAATGAGGAGACTATTAGTGTTTAAAATTTAATTTTAAAAAAATTCTTTTGAAAAAACCTATTAAATGAGATCTTTGCTTTTTCCAGTAAGCTCATGCTCGATTTGTCTCCTGATCCCGCCGTGACTGTGATGGGCCATTATCCAGTCGCACATTATTTGGCTGAGCTGGAGGACAGCAGAGCAGCCAGAGATCTTCCCAGGAATGTGTGCAGGCTTTTGTACAAGCAGCAGCCCTGATTCCGTGCTGGGCCTGTGTGAGCTGGCACCTTGTCCCTGTGCTAATCTCATGGCAGCGTGAGAGGTGAAGTCAATGCAATAAAGTTTAGGTCATTTACAGTAATGTCACGTGCCAGTGTCATAAAGCCTTGAATGAGAACAGAATGAGAAATGAAGGAGATGGGGAAGAAAAACTGTTTCATGGGAGTTGTTTCAAAAGTCAGAGTCATTTAGTGTCAGAAGTAATAATTTCTTTTTTTTTTTTCTTTATGAAACTTTCTGAGAATGCATTTGACATTTGTGCAATTAAAAGGAAAATCTCTTCCCCCCAGCTGAATGATTTTTATTATAGAATCTCCTCCACCTGCTCTTAGAGCAGCACTGATGGCAGGATTTTGGAGCCCTGGTAGTTTTTAGTATTGCAGTTCAGAGCCACTGTAGAGACACCCTCATTCTTGGGAGGAGGCAGTGTGGTAGAGCCAAGAGGAAATATCCTTGGTTCTTTTTGGGTTTTGTATTTTTTCTTGGTTGGGATGTGCAAGTGAAACTCCCTGGCAGGGTATTTACCAGATCTAGGGGCAAAAGAAGGGCAGGAAGATTCTGCTCTGCATTTAATTCCCACTAACAATTTGTTCTGTATGAGAAACCCCTTCCATATTTATGGACCATACACAAATGTTTTTCCTTTCAGTTACTTCTCTGTCTTTTGTGCTTTGTGTGTACCTTCCTGGTCAGCTTTCCAATTTGATTTTTAATCTTGCATAACATGTAAAGTAGTGATAACTAACACTGAATCAATGACAGGGCTTGTATTAACCCTGGGTAGAGTGAATGACATCAGCACAATGGCCTTCACCTTCCAGCAGATAAAGAATGGATTTGTGTTTCCTGTGCTTTTCACAATTCTCTTTGAGCTGTAAAAATTTAGAGGGAAACATGTAATAATTTGTCCATTTCGGGAGATAACTGCTTGAGACTGCAGGGATGCCCTTAGTCCTCCCCAGGGTTTGGAAGCTGTTGCTGGCTGCTTGAGGAGCATTAGTGCAGCATCAGCTGGATACTGGGTAAAGTCAGGGTAAGACAGTTTTATTTTGAGCTTCTGTAGTGGAGTAAGAGTTTATTTAGACTTAAACCCAAGACCAGAACCCCAGCTGGTCTTTTTCAACAGGCTCCATTAACATCATCTGAGGCTTTTGGGAAAGGGACAGACAGGAATTTCCCTGTTGCTGTTTTTCATCCTAGCTTTAGGCTTTCTGTTTGTTCCCTTTTCTTTGAAAGCTATAAGGGATGATGTGCAGGAAGCCCGAGATATGTGGCATTGAACTTCTATTTCTTCTAAAGGCCTTATCAGTTTTAACAATTGCTTTTCAATAACAGTGTTGTTTTCCACAGAGGAAAGTGTAATAGAAAGTACTAAGTATTAGAGCAGATTTGATGTTGCTCAGAGCTTCCCCCTGTTGAATACCTTCTTAAATGAAGATCACATATATAAAACTGCTCATTTAAATGCAAATCCTTCTGCTCAGATGGTCCTTAATAAGAGGGTCATGTTTATCCAAAGGCTGACTGGAGTGATGGGTATGAGTGAAAGCTGCTGCAAGGGCCAATGTCAGTGATATCCTTAACTGACCAGCAGAGCACCCCACTAATTTCTAAGTTTTAGACTCCAAGGGACCCTTTTTCTTCTGTGAAGCTGTAACAAGCATCTCTAATCTCTTCCCATGGGTGTTGGCATTGTATTTAAGTGTTACAGGATTAAGTAAATTGTGTGCCCAGGGAGTTCACTACAGTGAGCTGGTAATCTCTGCAGTGCTGTATCTCACCAGCAGAGCCTCCAGCATCCAAGCATCCTGAATCCAGGGAAGTGGTGCTCCATACAGACAGCTGGCACAGAGCTCTTGGTAGACAGGAGGGGTCACAGAGCATGGTGGGAGTCTGCATTAGTGATAGGTCACAGGTTACTGCCTTTAAGACTTGCTTGTGGGGAAGTGGGATGATGTGATGTTAGCAGTGATGGACATTCTGGCTCGTACGGTTTCCCTGGAATGAATTTCTTGGAGGAAGTTGTGTTTTTCAACATTTTCTTCTCAAAATTTCCCCTGGTGAGATGCCTGTCGATGGGTCACCCCAGCCCTGGGCCACAGAGCTGCCTGCAGGGTGTTTTCAGGGGGTTTTCATTGAAGGGCACCCTGAGGCAGATGCCCAGGGGAAGGTGAGCAGCTCTCAGGAGATCACAGGTCCAAGAGCCAAAGAACATGTGTGCTATTCAACATCAGTGTATTAGACCTCTTTTGGTAGCAAGTCCAAAGAAAACCCTCAAACCCAGACAGTCCAAGATGAGTATTTTAATCCTCAATCAGAATAGAATACAAGAAGCATTTCAACTTGCTCTGCTTCCCAGGATGGAGTTCAGAATGTGGAAAGGCAAAGCCAGGTTGAAGCAGGAGCCACAAAGACAGGAGTCAGAGCTGGTGTGTCCCTCCAGCCATTGCTTCTTGTGTTTGTTCTCCAGGGTGGAGTTCTGTAACTTTGCTGCTCAGTTGAAGGGTATTTAGCAATACTTAACAATGTTGGCTTGGTCAGGATAGATTGTATTGAGCTTTTGTGTCATATTCTGACTCAAAATTAGTTGTTTAGGGTTGGAGTGGATGTTGGAGTAAATGTTGTCAGTGTGGTGATTTATAGAGCCATAAAGTGGAACTGCCAGCTCCATGAAAACAGGTCTAGCTTGGTAAGAACCTAACTTCCAGATTGCCAGATTTAAAAGTAATACTAATAATTCATAGCAGAGTCACTATGGCACATGGCATTGTCCATGGGTTAACCCCAACCAGCAGCTGCTCACTCATGACCCTCAGTCCCCAGGTGGGGTGGGAGGAGACTTGGAAAAAAGGTAAATCCCATGGGTTGAGACAAGACTAGTTTAATGATTGAAACAAAATAGTAGTAGTAGTAATAATAATAATAATAATATGATTGTAGTGCAAAGGATGACAACAAAAAAGAGACTGAGCATTGTATCAGCTACTAGGGAGAAAATAAATAAAAATAAATTAAAAAAAAATAAAGACATAAAACCCCTATCCCAGGACACATAGCAGCGTTAGTCCACTGTGGTCTGGTCTCAGGGAGGGCAAGTAATTTGCATGGAATTCCACTTCTGAAATGTTTTAGACACTGTGTCTTTTAACAGGAACCCCTCTTGTATTCAAGGATGGGAACAGTCTGCTCTCAGAGAAGAAACAAATCTCTTCAGAAACAGATTTGTTCTGGGAAAGCTTGTTTATCTGGTCCAGAATGGAACTGGACCTGGGAAAACCTCACCAAGATAGGCATTAGTCAGTTCTGTCCCCTTGGCCATACCTCTCTCCTTCAGCCCACATCCCTGTTTCCCACGTGCCATGGCAGTAGTAGGCTCTTGTTGGTCATTAGGTGGGTACTGCTTTTTGTTGTTTCACTTAATTTTGGGAAGTTTCTGCCTTTATTCTCAGGGGTACTTCAACCGAATCTCAAGATCTGAATTTCTTTTTTTAAAGAAGGAATTTCTGTTTTCTGGCCAGCTGCATTTATACGTTCAGAAATGCAAGCCCTTTGCCTTGTTTAAATAAGAGTTAATGAAAACCTTCAAATGGCTTGGCAGCCATACAGTCTGTGTCTTGGACACAATAGGCAGCTTGTGTTCAGTCAGAAGTTAATGGACATCTGGGGCAGTTTCTAGGTTGCTGTCAGACAGAAAGCCATTTCTCGGCATTTTGGTCCTCTAGGAAAGGTTTAAATTAAAAATGGGAGGTTTTACCCCCCTCAATAACTTTCCCCCTTAAACAGAGTCTTTGTTTTATTCTGTGCACAGCTATTGCTATTCTTCGTCTGCTTTCCTTTTCCAGGACTTTTTCCAGCAAGCGAAAGGAGCACAACTGCAAACATGCTCAAGACATTGTTAAACCACATGTAATTTAAAGAGGAAATTAGTATTTTGTTGAATAAATGAGAGTAGATAAGCTCCTACTTGGGAACTAAAGATCTCCAAACTTCTAGAGGGCATCTCCTGCCCCAGGCAGAGTAGCTGCTAGGGGAGCTTATGTTAGAGATGCTTAAATGTTTTGATGATGAGCCAAAGATGGGTGCTCTTTAAGTGTTATCATCCTTTCTGGTGCCAGGGACCTGCTCGCTGGAGGAAAACACAGAAATAGTTTGAATGAAAGGCTGGAGTTTTGTTTGGTTTTGATCTTGTGTTTGAATTGCTGTGTAATTGCCTCTGTGTTGCTGATTTGTGGCTGAAGTTTCCACTAGGTCTGGATAAACCTGTTTAGGTAATTGGGACTGTTTTTATTCCCCTGGCCCACTCTGGGTGCCTGTGGGCTTCCACAAAAGTAATTTCTCGGCTGGGGAGGCACCAACTATGGCAAAGGGCTCAGTTCAGATGCGCAGCTGATGGATTTGTGCCAGCCTTCACCAGTGCCAGAGCTGAAGTTGTGAGTGGCAAACTCGTCACAGTTCAGCAGAACCATCCTGCAACCTGCCAAGCCTTTGTGGCTTCATTATGAGCTTATGAGCTCGTTCCTGTGTTTGTGGACTGGTGCAGTGATGCAGTGATGTCCCTGCTCACAGATCAGCACCAAAACTGAAAGATTGTCAGATTGTGGCTCTTCAGTTCTCCTAAAATCAACCATGGCTTTCAGCATTTGGTCCCTATTGTGCTGGTAAACAAAAGGAGGACTGGAAATACTTTTGAAGAATTCATATTCAGACTAGTCAGTCATTTATAAGGGAAGAGAATTGGCCCAGCATAACTGTAGCATACTTCTGCTGAGGGCTCACACCCAAAAATAATTAAGCACAACTAAATTATTGTACTGCAGAGATAAGGCATATTTGAACCAGAGATATCTTACTTTTATCATTTGCTTGTTAATGATAGTACAACAAAGTCATTTTACATTTCCTGCAAGTATTTATCTACCACATTTAAGATGACACATCAGATGGCAAAATGCAAGTTGTGAATTTCCAGTAGGTTTGATTTAAACTAAGTTCCCCTCCACTGTGCTGAAAGTTCTATTTCAGTTTGAATGTGTGTAACTATGTGTTTGCATGTGGTGCGTTCAGATCCTTAGGTACAAGTGCATATGTGAATTGTGCTGTCCAAGGTCACAGATGGAAAGCATTGCTTGCAGTGTTTGCTTGCAGTGTTTCCAAGAAAACCAATATTCCTACCTGCATGGAGAGCACATTCTTTTTACCTTTGTTTAAAAGAGGGAAGTAATTACAGTTGGAAGCATATGAGTAAGAAGGACAAAGTTTTACTCATAAACTGAGGGGTTTTCCCCAGGTCAGCACTTGGTTGATCTAAATCTGATCATTTTCTCCAGTACTGGACATTCTTGCCAGATGAGTTCTCAAGAGGAGGTTTTTGCCTGGAGAGCTTTGTTTAGCAGTTGCACTCCTGGGAATGCCTGAGAAATGTCGTGGTATCAGCACCTGTAAATGAGCCTCAGCAAAGACAGAAACACAAGAGGCTTGTCTGCCACAAAATATATGTCCAGCTGTGAGATACAGGAGGGCAGAAAATCTTTCTTTTTTTGATTCTGCCCAGTATTTATAGCTGTACTTAGCCCTTTCTATAGCAGATTAACCACAAGTGGTTGGGATGGGTATTTTGGGAAAGCTCTTACTCAGGCCATGTGCTAACTCCATCACATTCTGGATACAGCTCCATTCAACCAGATGTTCCAGTTGGCAGCACTTCTGCCTCTCTGTTCATAAATGTGTCTCGTCTCTTTTCCAGGACTCAAATCTTACCATACACACTGATAACCCAGACCTGACGCCGTGCTTCCAGAACACCATCCTAGCGTGGATCCCCAGCATTTATCTGTGGAGTGCATTACCCTTTTATCTCCTCTACCTGAAGCACAACAAGAGAGGCTACATCGTGCTGTCTGTGCTCAGCAGGTTCAAGACGGTAAGATCTCTTTGCAGTGCCCCAAATGCAATGTAGAGTTTATTAGCATTACTTCAGCATCCAAGGAAGTGCTGCAATAGGGTTTAAACGAAATTCCCTGATTTAGGGGGGAACTGAAGAATTTGCTCACAGAAAAAAAAAGCTGTATGTACAGATTTTTGATGAAGGAAATCCACCCTACGAGCACAGCTTTCTGGGTAGACGGAGGAGCTGATTGCTCTGCAAAGGGAGTTCACCCCTTCGTGAGCCAAAACTATGCTGCTTCACTCTTACCTGAGGTTTAAACCACTGAGAGCTGCAAAACAAAGACCTTAAGGTAGGTCTAGTGGGAATTTCAACTCATTGTCAAAGTAAGCACAAGAAGGTTTTTTTCAAGACACTCTCCCTACTCAATAGCTCTGTGACTTCACCTGCATCTTGTGCTCAAGAGGTGCCTGGTGCCATCAGCCCCTCTGGTTTGTAAGTGGCTGGGTCCAAGGAGAGCAAACAAGTCACTTTCCATAGGTCATGAGAGAAGTGGGGTTATTTCTGGAGAAAAATACCAGGCTTCTGCTTCAGGGCATGTCTGCCTCTAATCTGGAAGCTGCCTGTGTTTCTAATCGAAACAGAATAGCAAGGGAGAAAAAAACAGGCAAAACCATTAGTCTTTTTACTGGTTGTGTTTGCAAATCCCTTGCAAAGCAGTCGAGTGCAGTGGGACAGTTCCTTGAGCCTGACTGCAGCTGGTCAGCGCTGTTCCTGTGTTTACACAGCTTTGTTGTGTTGGGAAGCTGTGAATCAGGGTGGGTTTGTTCGCTCTCCCCCTGCCCCTGGGGAGGAGTTCACCAAATGCTGTTTCTGTTCGACTCTTTCAGCTGTTTGGTGTCCTGCTGTGGTCCGTGAGCTGGGCTGATCTCTTCTACTCCTTCCACGAGCTCCTGCAGAACAGAACCCCTCCACCAGTCTATTTTGTGACTCCACTGGTCGTTGGCATCACGGTGGTTCGTACCTGTTTCTGTTCATTGGGACCAATATGAATAACTTTTCCTAAGATACGTGAAGGATGAAGAGCCCTTTTGTATTCACTGCCTTATCCTGAACTCTTTTAACTGAATTATTAGTGCTTGTATTACTGAGGCAAATGTTGCTGCTGAAAAGGCCACAGTCACAAATATATCTCTCTCAAGTAGATTCAGTTGTGTAAATTAAAATATTTACAATGGAGAGATTGTTCTGCCTCCCTCCTTGCTTTTACCTATTTCTCCTGGTTTGTGATTCAGGTATGGAGAAAATTTGGATGTGACTTTGGCTAAACAGGGAGATACAATAGAGCATGGCTTGTGCATTGTTCAGTATTATATTGGATTTTGTGCAACTGTGTCCATTATCTGGTAGTTGTTCCTCCATCAAACAGACCGAGTTTGCCTTGCCTAGGATGACAACCAGGCTTGTGGCCTTTGTGTGAAAAAATAAAGCAGTAACATTTGCCCATTAAGGTTTTAATTTCCTTGGTTAGGTTTTTTAAAAAAATCTTATTTTCTAGACAAGTCATGATTGTCCATCTAGACTGGAGAAATGGCAGCTCTTACATTTGTTTAAAACGTTTTTAGATAATCTTCAGTTGTTTCTAGCCCTAGGTGCAAAGTCTGGAGCCCTGGAGATGAGGCCCTGAAAAGAGTAAACCAAATTATTTCATAGTTATTCACTGCTTTCCTTAAATAAAGGGGGTTTTGCCATCAACCTGTGTGAAGTCATGATGGGGCCCCATTTCAGAGGGGTCCTGCTGTCCCTGATGGTTGTAGGAGCTGCCAGCTGAGCATGCAGAGGGGCAGGACTGTGTTCACATGCTCCTGTATTTACTCTTACAGCTGTTGGCCACATTGCTTATTCAGTACGAAAGGCTGAGAGGAGTTCAGTCCTCTGGAGTGCTCATTATCTTCTGGTTTTTGTGTGTGCTCTGTGCCGTGGGGCCGTTCAGGTCGAAGATCGTGGCTACGACAGCACAGGTACCGTGCCCTCCTTGTTAGCACTGGGGGAGCAGGAAACAGGGCATGAACATCTCCGGGAAGGGAATGAATGAATCACCGGGGCTGGAGGCACATCTGAGCCCGGCTTTCACCACAGAGAAACACAAGTTTGGTTCTGTTGCCTTGACTCCGACTGGTGTAACGAGAAGGGAACTGGCTTTCTCATGCAATGTCAAAAAAGGAGCTTTTGCTTAGCCCAGGGCTATACTGGAAACCTGATAGACATGTGAGGGCAGTACCAACACTGTGTATATGTTAGAACAGACTTTTTTTATCTCTTTCCCATCCCCTGCCATGCTTAAAGAGGGATGGGTAGTAATCGGAGATGACACATTTTAATATGTAAAGTTCCTTTTTTGCTTAGGCAGCTTGGCCACATTATACAGCTCCATGGGCTTTCTTCTGTCAGTGCCTGATGTGCTGAGGACAGCAGTTTGACTCCACTGCGGCTGTAAATAGAGAACAGAAAGTTGGAGGGAGAGGAAAGAAACCTGGGCTGTTATGGTTTGAAAAAATAGCAGGTTCTCCCACAGCAAGAAACCTGTGAAGTTTTTCACAGAAACAAATTTCACTAACTAGGGCACAGCAGATTGCTTCGGTGATTAGATCATCAAAGGCTGGGAGAGGAAAAGAGTACTTGGAAAACATTAAGGTGATTGCTTCTCCTCAGTGAAATCAGTGCCGATTCTGTTTGGTGATTTCTTGGTTTTCTCCTTGCCTTTTTGTAATTATTAGCAGCATTATCCTGTTAGCAAGGATTTTGCTGTACCAGGCTGTTGTAAATATTCCAGCGGAGATTGAATTAAATCTTAAATGGCAGTCTGGGCAGAACATCTTCAGATAATAGCTGCAATCTGGTGAGACAATTTCAAACACCACTTAGAGGCAATTTTAATGAGTAAAAATATTGGACTATCAATGTTTGAATCCTTAATCAACTTGAAATTATGGGTGCAGAGCCTTACAACAGGTCTGGGTAACATTCCTCCTCTTGCAACTGCAGAGAACCAAATAGTCTTTCTCTTGCACTTAAGGTTTAAACATTTTAAGTGAACAATGAGAATGTTCATAATGACATTATGGTATGAAAGAGCTGTATAAAAGACATACCCTCACAGCAAGAAGTTTTAAGTAAACTGCAGACTCATGATTAGAAAAGGAAATGTCTCTGGAGCAGATGGAGCTGTTATCATGCGGGTTTTTGCAGCTTCTTCTGAAACTGTTTAACACTGACTACTTGTCACTGACAAGGTATTAAAGTAAAAGGATGTTCTCTGATCTGGGTTGACAATTCCTATGCTTAAGACATGATCTTGCAAGAGCCCCCACAGGTAATTTAAAAGGATGTTATGTAGACCTGATTCCAGAGGGTGTCTGCATGCAGTGAAGATATATAAGCACTTTGAACTTGACATAATTTAATGAAAAGCTTGGAGATAAGCATGTTCTTAAGCACTTGACAGAGTATGTGCATACTTTTGTGAGATAATTCCTGGTGGCAACTACTTTGCAGTATTCTATTGTAGAAGAATTGCCAAAAGAAGCCGTGAAAAAGTCAAGAGTGTGTGTGTGTGTCTGTGTGTGTGTGTGTCTGTGTGTGTGTGTGTCTGTGTGTGTGTGTGTCTGTGTGTGTGTGTGT
>JAWWEE010000041.1:5841137-5877216 GCA_035221455.1 Xenops minutus | reverse complement strand
CCTTCCCTTCCCTTCCCTTCCCTTCCCTTCCCTTCCCGTCCCTTCCCTTCCCTTCCCTTCCCTTCCCTTCCCTTCCCGTCCCTTCCCTTCCCTTCCCTTCCCTTCCCTCTTTTTCCATTTTCTTAATGTCTCTATTTTTATGGTGTGGACTAACGTGCATTGTCTGGGTTCTGCTCTTTTTGCACAGACATAAATCTCACTCCCCCAGGCTGTTTTATAGTAAGAGCACAGTCGTTGTGCAGAAGTGCCTGGGGTCCAGGAAAACTTTTGCTAGGAAACCAGAAACCGTGCCTGGAGTTTTGTCATGGGATTCATTGCATTTTGGAAATCGTTCATACAAACTGGGGCCAGCTGGCAATGAATATAACCATAAAATATGGCTTGTATTTAGCTCAGGTAAAATTTTGTGGCAACTATAATAACGATTTTAAGACGGGGAAAAGAACAAAAACAAAGGAAATCACTGTACTCCAGGTTGCTGGGTTTCACAGAACTCTAAAAGCTCTGCTTATTCTTCAGTTATAAGTAGGTATTCTCTATTACTTCATGTCAAATAGCATTAGAGGTAGTTGCCTGGGAGCCATTGTGAAAACATTTTTTTTCCCTTTCAACTCATTAAATCTGCTCTGAGCAAGATTTTGTGACATGAAAAATGCTGTGTCAAGTTGTACACATGTTGAAAGTGTCATGAAAAGTATTTGCAGTGTACATAGTAGTAATTTATTTTTCAAAACTTCATCAGTTGCAACTCTGGCATAGCTAAAGCGTCAAACTTGTTTTATGGTAATGATTATCACATTTCTGTTGTTCTGTAACCTCTTTTTACATTTTACTTCACAGCTGTCTTGTGAATTGCTGTTAAATAATTGCTAAAAATTCCTTTGTTTCTAATGAGTTGCAGGAGAGCCCAGGGTGGATTTAAATTGTTATTATAGATAACAAAGCACGCAAAGAGTATTTTTTCTTTGCTTTTGCTCTCTTCACTTGTATGGCTGAAGTCTCTGCTCACTCCCTTTTCTGGTAAGTGCAGTTCCTTCTGAGAAAGAGCTGTGCTGGATGAAGAAGAGAGAGCTGGAACACACTTTCCCTCATTTTTAGTTAGCTTCTGGTTTTGGAGACTCTCCTCATGGAGAGATGGTGAAGATGCAGGGCCTTGTCAGCACCACTGAGAAAGCTGTGTTTTCCCACGAGATAATCAGTACCTATTATCTGCCCTGCTATAAATAATGGAAACCAGGCACTTACTTTTTGCTTTGATGAAAAACTGGGTGTGAGGAGTCCCACACACTGCTGAAAATCTGACCTCACCTAACTACGTGTAGTAAACACTAGAAGTGCATTTTCTCCCTTTGGGACTTTTAGCTGCAAGAGAACCACTCCATTGCTGTTAGCTCAGTATAATAAACATCTTTAATAGCACAAAGCTAGGGGCAAGTCTTGTTTCTTCAAATCCTTCAAGGAGTTTTAACAATCTGGTTGCCAGAAAAACAAGACTTTGCTCATAAACTCTCCAGGTTTGATCTGGAAAGACAAAGACAACACTGTTTGTTCATGTCTGGGGGGAGAAATAAATTGTCTGGTTTAGGTTCTCCTGCTTCCCTCAAACTTTATTGTAAAGAAATTGGGATTTGCAAATGTCTTTGTCTGAAAGGATGTGAACAAGTTTCTACCTGTGGACTGTTTGCCACACTGATCATATTGAATGCTCACAGGCTCTTGGAATTATTTGACTCTGCAACCATCCAGCTCCAAAAAATCTGCAGTCTTTATGAAAAATCATAAATACAACCTCACTTGGTAGTACTTACAAGTTATTTTTCAAATGCCTTCTGGTAAGTTTTCACTGTTTCTAGGGTCTTTCTTCCATCTGTTTCTTCTTGTGAAGTCTATGTGCCCCAGACTAATTTCCTTCTCCCTGCTCCACCTGGACTTAACTTTCCTGTCTGACATTCAGGAAATTGTCCTTTAGTCCCCAGGAAACAACAGCAATTCAATATTTGCTGGTAGAAAAGTTGCCAGGCTGATCTTTGAGAGCAATTCATGGAGGAAATAATATCCCAGAGCACCCCCTCTTTATTGATGGGCAACAGAAGTTGGGCAGCTAAACCCCAGGTGTGCTTCTAGAAAACACTTCTCAAGCCCTGGGGAGCAGAATGGGCCTGTTGGGTCCTTTTTTGTCACCAGTCAGTCCAAGCATGCAGAAGAGGTCACTTTTGTTAGCTTTTTTGGCAGCTGGAGAAAGGGAGGCAAAAAGAAAGGACTCCTAGAATCCTAGAATCATTAAAGTTGGGAAAAAACCTCTACAGTTTTTAAGTACAATGGTTAATGAAATGGATGCAGCCAAACAGGGTTTAAATGCCTAATTTATTAACTGAGTAAAATTTAGGCACCTAAACCCAAAGTTTCTGTCCTGGAAGAACCTGAGACAGCTTCGCTCCAGATCTCAGAGATGTCTCAGCTTTGGGGGTCCTGTTTTGTACTCAGTTTCAAGTTTCCAGGAATGCAGAACTCTGTATTTTGAGAGAGTTATGCCTGACTCAGTGCCTGTGTCCCAGAGGGATTCAGACTTCTCTGAAAGCAGCTGTGAGATCAGATAAGGCTACAGGTTTAGTACAGCTACTAACTGAATAACAAATACAGGCTCAGGAGGAGCAGGTGAGGGTGCCTTGTGTGGTGTGTGCATGGCAAAAGTTAGAGGATTCCTGTACCAGAAATTGGAGATCCAAGGTCAATTCTGTCCCCTGCCTAAGGAAGCTGAGACTTCATCTCCTGCTCCTTTAGGCCACGTTCTCATCCCATGGTGATTGATTTTCTGGCCTGGGGAGTGCACCCCATAAGTACTGCAGGAAAAGAAAAGAGAACAAGACTCAGTTACACAAGAGAGGCACCTTGAGCTTGTTGGAAGTCTTGCTGTTGGTCAGTAGCTGAGCAAAGAAGGGAGCAGACTTTTGGGTGTTACCACAACACTGTGCCCAGAGGACAGTGACATTCTCATTGTCAGCTGTCTCCAATGGCTTGTTTCATTTCCCTAGGAAAGAAGATGTGACCTATATGAAGAAATCAAACCATGTGCTGAATCATGTTGGTGATGGTCCAGAGGAAGCAGAAGTGCTGATCAGAGACAAAAAGCACAATAGGAAACCTTCCTTTCTCAAAGCTTTGCTGAGGACCTTTGGGCCATACTTCTTAATTGGCTCCTTCTTCAAGCTGATACAAGACCTACTTTCTTTTGTCAACCCCCAGCTGTTAAGGTTGGTTTACTCTGTGAGTAGTTTCTATGTGCATTCCCTATGGAGGCTCGGCTTTGGCATGGAGTATTTGTTTTTGGAGTGCATAGCTGCTTTCCCTCACAGGGCTGGAGTGTGTGCTCCCTCACCTTCCCACGAAAATGCCCTAAGACAGGAGTTCTTTATTGTGGACTCAGCTGTAAATTGGACAAGCTTCACTGAAATGCAAGATTTGTAAATTGCCCATCACCAATAGACAGCTTTGAATTACAAATTACCTGTTGCTCTGTGCAGCAGTCCAAAGCAATTTCTCCCCATTTCTAGAGGATTATTTGTGAAATCCAAGCCAAGCACTGCTGGCTGGATCTAGTGGTCCCTGTACATCTGATACCCACGTGTGTTGATGGTGGTCTCAGCTGTGGCGTGACTGGATGTACAGATGAAGCGTGATGCTCAAGTATGTGGTTGCTTTGGCTGTGCTGCTGCCATCTGGGAAAGGTTTTGGACCATTTAGATGAGTTCATGTGCTCTTAGTTGTGCACAGCAATAAGAACGTGTGAGGCACAGTTGCAGTAAATTTCCATGTGAAAGAAAATTATGGTTCTGTTAAAAAAACCAACAGGGAGAGAGGTCATGACAGAAGTGGTGTGTCCTCAAGTTCTCCACGTATAAGGAACACCTGTACCTTCCATCTCCATAGGGACTGGCTGCTCAGCTTGATCCACAAAGGAATTTGCATGACCCCCACATTTTTTTCTCTATTAGTATAATTCTCAGAGTGAGAATTTCCTCAGATAATCATTAACTGAGGCGAAAGTAACAGTGGAAATACCAGCATTTCTATCAAACAATTATTAATGGAAAAGGACATAGTCCTGTTAATTCATAAGAGAGGAGTGGAGCTTGGATGGAGGCCACAGGTGGATGTAGGGAAGAGAAGAGAAGGCTCTGCTCCTATGTGAGTGTCTCTTAAAATAACCAGTGTTCTGAGATCATGTTGTTCTGTGGGTGGTTTGTGACATACCCTGAAATCTGCTAAAAGGAGGGTCCGACCCTGTATGGTAACATTTAATAGCTCACAGTTTGTCTTCTTCCACAGTCCCTAGTGAAGAGGAGGCAGCTGGCTTCCTTCTGAGAACACAGAAAGAGGAGCCTATTCTGGGAATTTCTCAAATTTGCATAAATTCCTGGATATGTTGTCAGGGATATCTCGAGGCATATTATGGGGGATTTCTTCTCAAGTCTGAATTCCCGCAGCCTGGGAAAATGCCCTCCTAGTGGTAAGAGAAGATTGAAAAGTCATGACTGTCTGGCAGGTTGCATGTAAGATGGATTCATGTTTTAAAAAATTGATGAATCCTGTGCTGGGGCTACAAGGAAGAGAGTTCCCTGAAGTTATCCACTGACTGGAGTAGTGCAGAAGGAAAATCTCTCCAGACTGGAAGAAGAAGGGCGTAGCAACCTCATGCTTCTACCACAGGGCTTTGGGGCCTGATTTGTAGTTTCCAGGGGGCAAATGTCTGTTCCTCCCATATTTTGACAATTCAGTACTGTGGTTATTTGGCTGAAATCACAAATGTGGTTTTTGAGAGCCCTGGACACTGCCATATGTTGCTCTGCTGCTTTGCTGTATGTCCGGGAGCAGGTCTGGCAGCAAGAGCAGCTGTGAGGAGTAAGGAATGGCTTGTCAATAAAAGATGTTATAGCCAGTTTAATGGGACTACCATTTCACCAAAAAAAGAAAAAGTAGGAGTGAAGAACTCTTTATGCATCCACCCAGGAGGATGTCTTTTAATCTTGCTTTTTTTTGTGGGAAAACACCCCAGGCAGAAGCACTCAGGCTGCTTGGCAAGGATTTGGGTAAGAAGCTGGTCTCGCCTGCTCTGCTGCACTGCCCTACTCTGTCCTATCATTCACCTCCTGCCCTGGGGGGCTGCCTGGCAGAGCTCAGACAGTGAGCTGAGTCTTTAAACCCTGAATCTCAGGGGAAACCAAGAGTTTCTCTTCATATTTCATTTTCAGGCTCATTTGCAATGGCCTTTCTCACTGGCAGAGCTTAAGGTTTTGCTGCTGGATCTTTGCGATGTTGTTGGACTGAAGTCATAACTCAGCTTGTGTCCTGCAGAGCTGTTTGCTTTTTGTGGTTAGGGAGAGGATGTGGCAGGGTGCTGGAGTTGGGAGAAGCTGTGTTATGTCCCATTAAACTTGCTGCATGGCTTTTTAATTCTGTTTCTTTTTCCTTCCCCAATCTACTGAAAAACAGTGTATTAATTGGCTTCATTAAGAACAAAGATGCCCCAGCCTGGTGGGGATTTTTGATTGCGGCTTTGATGTTTGTCTGTGCTGTGCTGCAGACACTCGTACTTCACCAGCATTTCCAGTACTGCTTGGTTACTGGGATGAGGCTGAGGACTGGGATCACTGGAGTGATATACCGAAAGGTGAGACTGGAATCATTTCATGTGCTGGGACACCAGTGTAGAGCCAAGCAAGTGGCCTGAGTTCTCACATTCTTAGGGAGCATCAGGCACACTGGAGAAGAACAGCCTTCTGGAATGTAAAACACTGGGGCTTTAGTAAGTTTTTAGGAGTACCTTTATTGTGCTTTTTCTAGAATTTTCTAGTGATCAGCACCTTAATGTGGCTGTACTGGTGAGTTACCAGACATACCACAGGCAAATATGGATTCACTTTAAATACTGAAAGAGAAGAGATTTAGATTAGATGTTAGGAGGAAATTCTTCCTTGGGAGGGTGGGCAGGCCCTGGCACAGGCTGGGCAGAGAAGCTGTGCCTGCCCCATCCCTGGAAGGGTCCAAGGCCAGGCTGGACAGGGCTTGGAGCAACCTGGGATAGTGGAAAGGTGTCCCTGCCCACAGCAGGGTGCTTGGAACTAGATGATCTTTAAGGTCCCTTCCAACACAAGCCATCCTATGATTTGAAAGAGGGATCCAGGAGAATAGCATGTTTGTGCTATGAGTGTATTGGATCCAGCTAGGTTTTCTTTGGAGTGCTGCGTGCTACTTGAAATAGAGGCGCTCACAAGCAAACTATTGCATGAAGTCTTGTTCTTTGGAGATTAGGAATTGATGTAGATGAATTATATTATTTTTGTTGGAGAAGCACATTCTCAGGATGTGTCTGGTTTTGCTAACAACTGAGGATTTCTTCTCTGTGTTTCTCTGTGGCTATCAAGACTTTGAACCCACTGAACCTCTCTTCCCTCTCAGTCCTTAGCCATCACAAACTCGGCCAAGCGCTCATCTACTGTTGGAGAAATTGTCAACCTGATGTCAGTGGATGCCCAACGTTTCATGGACCTGATGACTTTCCTGAACATGTTGTGGTCTGCACCACTCCAGATATTTCTGGCTTTGTATTTCCTCTGGCAGGTACAGACCTGTTGTCACACTTTTTTCACAATTCATCTGAATGATGTGGAAGGTCTTTGTTGTTAATTTGACCCTTCACTGCTTTTTTAGAAACTTATTGTCTGGTAGTGAAAGAGCTTTTACTGCAGCACACCCTCAATTAGTGTCTTAATTCTTTTGTTCAGCTGGTAGGCGAGATAGGGCATTTGAAGCAGAAGGTGGCCTTTATGTCCTCTCTGTTTTCATGGGATCTATCTTGGGCTCATCAAGTGTTCCCAGTAGTCAATACAAATGAGAGCTTGAGGGAATTGGTCTAGAGACCAAACCAAACAACCTGGACACAGGAAATGTAAGCCATGTGTAGAGATTATATCCTGCTATATAAAGATTTGTGCAAGTCAACGGGAAACAAATTTCACCGAGAATAATCATAATTTTCCCTTTGCTACAGTGACGTTGTTTCAGGTTTATTCCAGGTTCGCTTTGAGCACTGGCTTTCAGCCTTAAAATGTTTCTGTGCAATTAATCTCTTTTACTGCATAAAACAGTAGCAACAACTTTACCATATTGATTTAGACTCAAAAGCCATTAAGTTGCAGCAGCTTTATGAGTTACTGCTCTACTGGAAGCTGAGCTCTAGTAGGCAGCAGTTTGTATGCTTGTATTCACACTGGGGGTACTGGGTTAATTCAGTAATTACAGTTCCCTTGGTCAAAGAGAAGTCAAGGGAAAAATTCCTTCTCTGTGGCTTATTTGTTCCCTTTTTACATTTGCTCTGTATTTGCATTAGTTCAAACTTATTTTCCCCTCCCACTGGGAACCACTTACCAGGTAAATCACAGAGTGCTCTGCCATCATCAATACTGGCATAATTATAATTCAAAGTGGTTCCTGCCCTATTTTTCTGTCAGCCCTTCACAGTTATTCTGGGGAGTCAGAACACTTCACTGGGAGAAGTTCAACTTGTCTCTGTAGTTTCTGTTTCTATAACCTACTGTTGTTTTGATGCTGACAGTGGCACTCGGGTACAACAACTTACCTTTTCTCTTTAAATCAAGGCTCTAGGGCCTTCTGTGCTGGCTGGAGTTGCTGTGATGGTCTTACTTATCCCATTTAACTCTGCAATAGCAATAAAAACCAGAGCATTCCAGGTAAGGGGCCGGCAGAGAAGGTAAGGTTATCTGAATTGGCAGCTGGGCTATGAGAAATGAAGGTATCAGTGGTTGTTAATAAGATGCCATTGGCACCAGGTTAATTCTGAGTAAGATTGCATGATATATTTAATAACTGTATCCTCTTAGATAGTTTCTCCATAGTGAAATGAATGCTGTTTAAAGGAAAGATGTGGCATTGAGCCAGCGGATCTTCATGTTCCTGGAGAAGCTTTTGGGATTAGCAAGAGATTTCTTTGTCTCCATATCCCTTCCCCCGGTATCTGCCTCTAGGAGTATTTAGAGAAAGTGAAATAAATGCTGTTCTTTAAGCTGCAAATGAGTGTTTTCAGAGATGGGAGCGAAACCTGGCAGCTTGGTTTTTATGCTAATCGTCAGTGTTGACGTTCACTGCTACTGAGCTGGGCCAAATTTCAGTTATTACCTTAAGGTAAAAGGATCTTTTATTCCTGTCATTGTAGTCTTAGTTGTTTCTAGTCAAGGAAGGCTGAAAAAATACCAATATAACAGTGCCCTCTGGCTTTGTGTTAGAAAAAAATCGAATAAATGGCTTGTGCTGTGCAGTGACTGTTTGAAAGATTTTTAAAAAAAAATCACTAAACCGAACTATTGATGAAAAAAAGTTTAGACTTGAAAAATTAATATAAATTATGACATTTAAGCACAGCCTTAGTAACAGAGTGGTGGTATTACATGCTTAAAGAGCCACACAGGCTTTCCATGAAATCCCTTGATGGTGACATGTTAGTATTAACATTCCTTTTCTCCCTTGCACATTATGAGATGCTCAGAGCTGCATATTTTGCTGTGCATGTGTGTATGAATTTTGTTGATACAGTTGAGGAAGGATTTTTTTTGTTTTAATAACTGAATGAAGCTCTGTAATCTAGTATATAGAGAAAGAACAACTAGCAGAACCCACAATTTTCAGTGGATGCCATAATAAATACAATTGTGCATATCAGGGGAAAAAAATCTGAAGAAACCAAAGGAAGTAGTATTTTTGTGAAGTGCCTGAGTCTTTCTTTAGGATGGTTTAAAGACGTAGCCCCTAACAGTGAAGACGAGTGGAAAGCTTTTGTACTCTGCTTTCCAGGCAGTTTCTTTGATTTCTGGTTTCTTTGCTGGTATTGACTCACACAATAAGCTTACTGATAACAGTCTGGCTTTCTGTGATTACGTTTTGCATCCTCTTTAGAAACAGCCCAAGGCCCATCACAGCTGTGAGGTGTATGTTGAAGGCTGTCTGCTGGTCCTTGCTGTGACATTCTGTCTCCTGTGTTTACCAATAACCCAGGTGGAACAAATGCGATACAAAGACTCCCGCATTAAATTAATGAATGAGATCCTGGGTGGCATCAAGGTGCTGAAGCTGTATGCTTGGGAACCCTCCTTTTCAGAAAAGGTCCTGGAGATACGAAAGAATGAGCTGCGAGTTTTGAAAAAATCTGCTTATCTCAATTCTTTGTCCACCTTTGCTTGGATCAGCGCCCCATTCCTGGTAAATTGAATTTGCATGCCTCTCTAAGCTCTGTGAGCACATCCTTGAAGGATAAGTGGGAGGCTTTCTGCTTGCTAAATGTACACAGGAATAAAATGTAAATACTTTTTCGAAAAAAATCGCTCGCATGCTTTTGAATCAGAGTTCCCTGTTCTCGAGAGCCTTTTTGTTAATCGGTATTAAAGTATTTTGTGATAAAGCCTGCCAGTGGAAGCTGGGAATAGCTGTCTCGGGAGAATTTCCAACCACTTCAAAGTACTCCCCATAACAAATTGAAGCTAGAATTTGAAACCTCGGAGATATCTGTGAATAGCAAAAATAGCAAAGGAAATTTTAATTGAGTCAGTCAGGACAATGTCTGTCTTTACCTCTCACTTCTGCCTTCATGTTACAGTGCTCTCCTTGTTTTAGTGGGAGAGGGAGTTGCCAAATTATTCTACAATCTGAAAAAGGGATTAATTTAATGTAAAAGCTAAAGCCCGAATGATACATTGCCAATTCTGGAATGCTTTTTCCTCAGTTTTGTCTTTCCCTCTATTTTCCACTTCATTGCACTGTGATCCCTTCTGCAGAAAAGGGTTTTGGTGAATAAAACCATTCAGATAAGTCCTTGGTCAGAAAGATTCATAGCCAGCTATTCTCGAGACCAAAGGCCCAGCCCTGCAGAAGTGTCCTGAAGAGCCTCGAAATGCTGCCCCTTTCATGGGTCCTTAAAGTTACTGCCCTTCCTTCAATAACACATTCCAGTTTCTGCTCACCAGGAGTTTAATGCATAGGATGGTCCTTCCACAGTGAATGGTCCCTGTCATAGAGCAGAACAGCAAATTACTTGGATTTTATTCCCTTTTCTATTGATTAGTGGAGGTTGGTTGCTTAGCCTGCAGTTTACAATAGGAAAATTCAGTTGGGTGGAGTGTGAAAAGCAGCCAAACCACAGCCTGATAATGGCTTTTCCTTTTTATTTACCCAAGTTCTGTAGTTCACCTCTTGAACCTCTTAGTTCAACTGAACATAGCTATGAGTAATCTGAAAGTTATTTTATTCTGCATGCCTTTTTTTGCACAACGTGTCCCTATGACCTGTCATTCTTAAAGTGAATTGAAAAGGTCAGAAACAAGGAATTTTGTGGTTGATACTTTTATATCCAAGATGCCCATCAGGCTTGAGTGCTTTTTTAAAATGTCAGAATATAACACACGTGAACTCCCTTTCTGTCTTTCAGGTAGCGCTGACGACATTTGCTGTGTATGTCTCAGTGGATGAGAATAATATTCTGGATGCAGAAAAGGCTTTTGTCTCCCTCTCCTTGTTCAATATCTTAAAGTTTCCCCTCAATATGCTTCCACAAGTCATTAGCAACATTGCTCAGGTAAGGACAGTCTGCTGCATAGGTTGTTTCTGAGCAAGTTGAACAGAAAAGAACCCCACATGTCCTTGATTTCTGGAATGCAGAGTTCCTTTGCATCTGCATGATAGCTGGTTTTTCTTTTTAATACCCTTTCTCTACTGCTGCCTTGTCTTGGAAAGCCTGACATCATCTGAGTAAGCCTGTCTGTGTGAATTTTGCTTCACTCAGATAAACTCAGCTTGGTCTGAGAAATTTCGCAGTTAAAAGCTTGGATTTCAGCATAAGACTGATTGCAGGGAAAGAATGACTCACTTCTCAGGGAGCCCATGGGGGGAAAGCTTAGGCCATTGTGAATGCTTTCTTTTTCAGTAGTAAGAGCATTAAGTCCTCATTAAAAGAATAATAAAATAACACCACGCTCTTTTCTTAGACAAGTGTTTCCCTAAAGAGAATTCAGCAGTTCCTGAGTCATGATGAACTTGATCCAAATTGTGTGGAAACAAAGGTGATTGCACCAGGTAAAGACATTGGTATTTTTTAATTATGCTAATACAGCAGCATCTTATGTCTGTTTTGGACTAGTCAGGTTATGAAAAAAAAAGCAAAATGAAAATAATAGTAGTAATCTTGGGTTAAAAATAAAAAAGAGGAAGCTGCTGCTTTGAGCAGTATGTGTTCAGTGTTGAGGCTGTGTGAAAATTAGAAAAGTTTCTGGCAATATTTTTGAGCTTTGAGCTTGTTAGCCCTGAGTTTGCATCTGCAATGTATTGGATGCTCACAGTACTGAATGGGGAGTGCATCCATTGACTAGGGACAGCAAGGCTTGTTCCAGCCTTTCACACTGCACAAATGCTTGGGAGCTTTGTACACAGTTTTGATTTATTCTGTTGGAAACAATATCCCAAAGCAATAGTGCGAGCCAGGTGGTCTCAAGAAAATGTGTTTTATCACATAACACACTTTGGTGCTACTGTGGCTTGAAAGTTTATGGTGTATGTGATGCCATAGACAGAGGAGGAGGAATGGCTGTCGTGCAATTACTGTTCTACACCACCCCACCAGGAGGTAAAGAAAGCCTGTGGATCTATAACTGGTTTGTGTGGCAAGGAAAAAGCTGCACAGAGTCAAGTTTAATCTGCTGCATCACAGTGAGCAGCATGCAGTGACCTCCTACCAACCCGAGAGGGGTTTCTGCAGTAGAGCTGTGCTCAGTGGGGTCAGGGTGCTGAGCAGCACATCTTGGCACCAGCCTGCCCAGGCAGGGTTGAGGCAGGGCAGCTTTGCAGCTCCATAGCTCTGTTCACTCACAGCTACAGCTCAAGCTGCACTTGGTGATTTTCACTCTGAACAAGCCTGTCTTGTGACCCACAGGCATGAGACTGTAGAATGACAGTAGAAGAGGGAAGTGCAGTGTATAAATAAAGATCCCTCTGTTTGCCTGTCTCTCAGTTGTGCTGTTTTGTGTAACACGTTTCCTGCCCCCTCTGTTATTGTGGTTTTTGTCATACAGGCACTGCCATCAGTGTCACAAATGCGACGTTCAGCTGGGGAAAGGAGCTTAAGCCAACTTTGAAAGAGTAAGTTTTGGGGGGTTTTCTGTGCAATTGCAGTACATCTACCTGGTTTGTGGCTCCTGGGAGGTCTGTTTGAAAGGTGTCTGGTATAAACCACACATCACATATGTGCATCTCTTCTGCCTTTAAAACATGGAGCTAATCCTCGTGCTGTTTAGGCTTTACAGAACAGTGCTGTAAGGCTTTACCTCCACAGCTACTGGCATAGAATAGTTACCTGTTGAAAGGCAGAAGAGCTGTGTAAATTCCTTCAATAGACAACTGGACAAATGAAATTGATCTGATGAATTATGAGGAGAGTTGAGATTGCTGGGTTTGGTGTGTTCTCTTAAGAGCCTTGTGGCAGATTTTCCCTGTGGTGGTGGATGGGCCATCTCCAGACTATGGGGAGGCATGTTTTCCTCATTTGCATGTTTCAATGAGTGCAAACAAAATTTTCCTGAGAGCATATATTGTGTTATGCATCAGGATCTGGGCAAACAGAAGTTTGGCTTGATTTCATTAGTGAAAGGCACTTTGATGGCAAAGAGACTCTGTCCATCAGTCATTTCTGTATTGGTTCACCTTCAAAGCCGGGACCTAAAAGAGTACCTTTAAGAACATACTGGGGGAAACAGTAAAAGTTTTTAACTTGGGCAATTCTGTCTTTCTTGTGCCATTGTGAGCCCTGTTTACTAGCACTGGAAATACAGTTCTGAAGTGGTTTGAACATTTTTAGATGAGATGTATTCACTCACAACTTCCTTACAATTGCTCTTGGTTTTAAAATTAAAACCCAATATGCTTCTGGAAGACTGCTTTCAAAATGCTTATTAACCCACTCTGACTTGCTGATGGACTGATAGGACACAGTAAACAGTCTTAGAAGGCTTTTTACCAATCTTGCTTCTTTGGCAGCAAACTAGATTAATGCTGGGTTTCCATTTGCTCCTACAGTTCTGGTTACAGTTGATTGTACACGAGAAAGGGAGGAGAAGACCAGTGACCAAGCTATGCTTACTATACCCAGTCAGGCTGAGGTCAGGCTGATTTGTCACTGTGTATTTCAGCCCTGGTTTAAAGACCCCTGATGCCTTTAGTAAACTAATGTTTAATTAATTTCCAGCCTGTTTCCTCCACAGTATAAATATGTTGGTCCCCAGTGGTGCTTTGGTTGCCATTGTTGGCCATGTTGGCTGTGGGAAGTCTTCTCTGGTGTCTGCTCTCCTGGGTGAAATGGAAAAGCTGGAAGGAGAAGTGGCTGTGAAGGTTGGTATTGTTTACAATGCCATTTAATGATGGTATGGAAATGTGCTGCTTATGCCTGCCCTTGCTTATAATGTACCTCAGGCTGCAGAGGGAGTTCTGTTTGCTCCTCTGGCAGCTTGTCTGTGTGTTTGAGTTTTGTCCACACCTGTTCAGTTGGGTTTTATATGAACTCTCCTTATTCCATTGACTAGCAATTAGCACACATATATGTATAATGTGATTGTATGTGAACTGGGAGCTATAGATGTGCTGCAGATCTTAATCAGAGCTGTAAGCACGAATTGCTGCTTGTTAAAGTCAGAGGTTTCCTTTCTCCCTCCTTGTTCTAGGGTTCTGTTGCTTATGTGCCTCAACAAGCCTGGATCCAGAACGCCACGCTGAAAGATAACATTTTGTTTGGCCAAGCTCCTAATGAGGAAAAATACCAAAATACCCTGGAGGCCTGTGCTTTAAAAACTGACCTGGAAGTGCTGCCAGGAGGAGATCAAACTGAGATAGGAGAGAAGGTAATTATTTTTTTTTTCAAGTCAGACCTGCTTGGTGATTCCTGTTCTAGCTAAAAAGGGAATGCTGTGAAGTCAGCACTTGGTTTGGTTTGATCTTTGCAATGGCATCCTTGCTGCAGTCAACACCAAAAAACATGCAGGGCAGTCTGTGGAAGGCAGCTGGACTTGTGCTTGTTCCTAACTTTAAGTGAGTGTTTGTATTGTGATACAGAATTACTTACCTAGCCCTGGAAGATCAGAGCACCCTCCATTTGTTGTGCAATTGTAAAGGTGCATCTGTCTGGAATAAGTAAAGGCCTTCCTTTTCCTGCAGGGATAAAAAGGGAGGGAACATATGGTCGTGCTTCAACTGAAAAAATGATATGATCATCCCTTAACACATTTTAATGAGGAACTTTTACATCTGTGATTAACAACAGAGATACTCTGTTTTCACAGGCAACTAAGTTGGAGCTAGGTTTCATGAAATGGGGTGGAGATGTGGATTTGTACGTAGGATGAAAGCTGTGGACAATGTTCCAGGTGCCACAGCCCTGCTTTGAAATTTACATTTTACATCCCAGTCGATGGTTTTCCTTTTTATAGTTTTGTGTTTTAACAGCTCCCTTCAGGAGCTTATTAAAAAGAGCCTTCCTCCATCTCCAGATTGCTGGGTGAGTGGAAGTTTGGCAGCGAACAACCAGCTCTAGAGGCGGGTTATTCTCTTCAGCGTCTCCTGTTTCAGTTCAGCATCCGAGTGTTGAGGCTGGGTGAGAGCCACGAACAGTCAGAGCTGTTGTTGTGCGATAGGTTTTGTTCTCTCCTCTCTCCCTTCAGGGCATCAACCTGTCGGGTGGGCAGAGGCAGCGCGTGAGCCTCGCCCGTGCCGTGTACAGCGGCTCTGACATTTACCTCTTGGATGATCCCCTCTCTGCCGTCGACTCGCACGTCGCAAAGCACATCTTTGACAAAGTCATTGGCCCAGATGGGGTGCTCAAAGGAAAAGTAAGCTGGCATTTGGGTCCTCTTAAAAATGCACACAGCTCGGGAATGCTGGTGGGTAAGAGGAAAGCTGTTTCACCACCAAGGCTCGGGTGCCAGCTTGTTGCTGAGTTTCTGTCTGTAGCTGGCAGCGGGGACACCTTTTCTCACACTGGGATGAGCTGCTGCTACGCATGCCCAGAAATGATGTGATCTGGTCAGAACATGTAGAGGCAGAAACCTGCTCCGTCTTTTAAAATCCTTGCTGTGAGATCTCCAAAAACAAGGCGTTTGCAGGAACTTGCATGGGTTGGCAGCGTTGCGTGTTGTTGCTCAGAGGTGTGCAGGCAGGGAGCTGTACCAGATGCTGATGGTACAGAGGCCTTTGGCAGCGTGCAGCCACACTGCAGTTGCTTTGCTGCACCTTCTAGTCCTGTTATGATCTTCTCGGGTTATCTCAGAGCTCAAAAGGGAAGGGCTGCAAAGGAAATCAGCATAACGGAAAGAGGGAATGATAATTCCATTGGTTTGTTTCCTTCTATGGTTGTATCATCAGTAGGAGCATAGTGAGTTCATGTGTGTATTTCCAAGCTCATTTGGCTAATGAGGACAGGGTTATTTCCACAGGCATTTCACCTTGACATAATAACTCACTCCCTGTCCCAAAAATGTGGTATTATTTGGCTTGCTGAGTAGTGTTAGTCCCCACAGTGACAACTGAGAGATTTGGGTTTTTTTCCTTTTCCCCTATCCAGACCCGAATCCTTGTGACCCATGGCATCAGCTTTCTACCTCAGGTAGACCATATAGTTGTCCTTGTAGATGGCAAAATCTCTGAAATGGGATCTTACCAAGACCTTCTGAAACAAAACAAGGCCTTTGCAGAATTCCTGCGAAATTATGCACTGGATGAAGACATTGAAGAGGACGAACCAACAAGTACAGTATTGCTTTTTCTTAAAACATATATTTCTCTGTCAACAAGATTACAGGTATTTTCTCTGTAAAATGTCCCCTAGTTCTTCATGACAACCTGGCATTTGCCTTTCTGCACTACCGTGAAAATTATTGTCTGTGGCCAGGTCTGTCTTACTGAGAAATGTGTTCACAAATTCCTTTCAAAATTTCACGTGGTTTGTCCTAGGAAAAAACCCAACTCATAGGATAGTAGTTATTTTAAACTTTTGAATTTATTTTACAATTAGCAAAGCCAAGCTCATCAGGAAAACAAAGTAGCCAAGAATAATCTGGGCTTGCTATCAAAGGGGCTACCCGGAGTCTGGTGTGTTTTCTCTTTATGTGTGGTGGGTTTTTTCATGTAGCAAAGTTCAAACGACATTTTAATCTTGGGTAACTTTTCAGCTTGGTTTGATTCTGACAAAATGGTATGAGATTAAAGCATTTTGGTAAATGTTTCCCCCGTGTGACAGTGTTCCCATGCTCTTTGACTGCAGCACTGCTGCTCTCCAGCCAGGCAGACAGGAACATGCATGCCATCTTCTAGCAGCAGCAGAGGCGTGCAGCAGCTCCTGGTGTGACCCCCCCCAGCCCCAGATCATGCCTGGAATGTGCCCTATAAGTGAATTTATCTGAAACCAACTCTTAACACTATTGCCTGACATTCTGATGTGCTGGAGGAATGGGATGTAAATGCATTTGGCAGCCAACCTGCCTCACAAGATATTTACAATTTTGCTCAGAGAAGTGATGCACAGAAGCAAAACTAGGGGGGCGTTTATGCACTATGATTTTCCTGCTGTGGTATTATTTTTTATGACTCCTGCCTTGTATAGCCACCTTTCCCTGTGCTTTCTGCTTGACGTGGCTTGTCTTGCAGTGCTGGAGGAGGAAGAAGTCCTGCTGGCTGAAGACACCCTCAGCATCCACACCGACCTGGCGGATAACGAGCCGGTGACGAACGAGGTCCGCAAACAGTTCCTTAGGTAAACATGAGGTTCATGTGTTTCTAATCTCTGTCTGGGGTGAAACACATCTGAAAGATGTTACATCTCATACTGCTTCTCCATCTGGGCTTTAGGTTGCTTAGTTTCCTCTTACAAATAAATCGATTTAGTGTCCTTTTGAAAATAGATGTGAAAGAACACACAAAAAAGATCAAACATCTATTCCTTCAATCCTCTTTTTAACTTGAACTGAACCAATTTCTTTAAGCAGCTCTCTGGTTCTCAGGTAACACTGCTGTATGTATTGATCCACAGCACTAAACTGCTGCCAGTTGTGTGAGAAATAAACCTTTTGCATTGCACCTTTCCATTGGGAATCTTGGAAATCTTTAAGTTTTTATAACCATACCCTTAGATGCTGTCCAGCTCCTTTTGATGTGAAAACAGAGAAGTTCGGGGTTTAGCTTGGAATGTCTGCATTGCCATGAAGCCTCTAAAGGCCTTTCCCAAAGAGCCCAGGCCCTGCCACAGCCTTTCTTAGATACTGTATTCCTGACATCACTGAGCATCCAAAGAGGTGGTCCAAGCTGTGAGTGGGGCTGGCATGGGAACTCAGTGGAAGGGCTGGGAATCAGTCCAATCTGCTGCATCCCAGTCATGCCTTAGCACTGCCTCAATATGCCATTTTCCTCCTAATGACTCTTTTGTTTTAACTAGGCAACTTAGCGTAGTGTCTTCTGAGGGAGGAGAATGTCCCAACAAAATGTCAACGAAACGAAGAGTGTGTGAGAAGAAGCCAGCAGAGCCTCCTCTGCCAAGAAAAAATGCTAACGAGAAACTTATTCAGGCTGAAACCACTGAAACAGGCACGGTATGGTTTGATTCCCCCCTCCCTCTTGCTACATTTCTGTTTGAAAAAGAATCATTTTTATTTTAACATCTGATCCAGTGCTGTTAAATGTGTTGTATAAATCATGACTGCAGGCTTTAGGCGTTACTCTGGTGGCCACTGATCATTCAGATTTGGGATTTTGGCAAAGGTTTTGGCGCTCAGCAAGAGCTATATACATGGGGAAAAAGGAAAAAAAAATAGAAAGAAGAAAGAAAAAATCCCTTCCAGCTCCCATCACAGTCACTTGATACCACGGAGCCCTGCACTCCATCAGCCCTGCCTTTGCCTTGCAGAGCTTTCAGCACTGTTGGTTTTTAAACTGCTTGGCTGCTGCTGAGTCCAGCTGCAGCAGTGGGTTACACGAGCCAGCTGCCTGCTGGCTGCCAGAGGGTCTGCTCTGCCTAAATACCTGCCACCCCAATGGCAGAGCATTCTGTGCTTATAGGTACAGAGGGGCTGGATTCCTCCTGAGCAGGGCGAGGGAATGAAATGGGAACAGGGGAAAAGAGAAGATGGGAATAGGAATGTAAAAGAAAGGGACATAAAGGAGCAGCAGAAGGAAGAGAATCGGGGAGGATTGCTTAAAGAAAACCCCTTCCCTCCACTTCAGAAGGCTCAGTGTGTCCTCTTTAGTCTGATCTGCACCTTCCATGGCACAGACATGTAAATAACTTTTTCTGTGGATTAGTTTAGCTTTCAAAGTCCCTAATCAACAACAGTTGGGTTTTTTTTTTAGTTTTTTAATTATTCCTTCTTATGCTTTTTTTAGAGACTGAATCTTTTCCTGGGTATCTCTTGGCTTCTCTGCCTTTTTGCACCACCTTTGAGATAGCACCCTTACTTCTTGCCACAAGCATCATCTGTTTGTGTTCCTGTTGGGGTGCATCAGCATTTGGTACCTCATTTAAGTTGCTGTAAAGACACAGAATGAAGGCATATTCAGCACTTTTCCTGAAATAGGCCATCTAAAGTAGTCCTGAGCACGATAGCCTGCCAAATTGTTCTTTTGCCTGAAAAATTTGGCTCCTGTTCTTGTTACCCATCCTTTGCTGCTATTTAAGCAGCCTCTTTTCTTTCCCTTTTTTTCCCCCTCCTCCTCTGACATAGCCTTTAAAACTAAACCCCCACAAAACTAATGAGATACAGTTCCTCAGCATGGAGGAGAGGAGTATTTCAGAGAAGTTTCTGACTTGTTCTGAAAGTCATCGCCCTGAAGTGGGGCTCAGGCAGATGAACTGTTCTCTGGGGTGTGCTAAAGTCTGGGCAGTTTTGAACTCAGCAGTTCCTCTGACAAAGAATTTTTTTCCCCCTCTTAATTATCTCTAAACTCCTGCTTGTGTGAGTTGTACAAACCAGCTTTGGTGTGTGATTTTGCAGGTAAAGCTGTCAGTGTTCTGGCAGTACATGAAGGCTGTCAGCCCTGTCCTTTCTTTAGTGATATGTTTCCTGTATTGCTGTCAAAACGCTGCTGCCATTGGGGCCAACGTGTGGCTCAGTGACTGGACCAATGAGCCGGTGATAAATGGGACTCAGCACAACACAGGCATGAGGATTGGAGTCTACGCTGCCTTGGGCCTCTTGCAAGGTGAGGGCAGATAAAATCATGATGTCTCAATGTTTAGGGAAGAGGAATTAGGTGGAAAAGCCATGGTGCCAGTTGCCAGTGGAGTTATCAGTTGCAAAAAGGAGGGTAGATTTAGATCAGGTATTAGGAGGAAATGATTTACTGAAAGGACAGGCAGGTCCTGGCACAGGCTGCCCAGAGAAGCTGTGGCTGCCCCATCCCTGGAAGGGTCCAAGGCCAGGTTGGACGGAGCTTGGAGCACCCTGGGACAGTGGGAGGTGTCCGTGCCCATGGCAGGGGCTTGTAACTAGGTGATCTTTAAGGTCCCTTCCAACCCAAACCATTCTGTGATTCTATAGTTCTGTGAAAGTTGCCCCCAAAATCCTGTCCTAAGCAAGGAAACTATTGTAACCTCGAGTTACAAAGTCTGAGCTCAGCCCAGCACTTAATTTTGTTGTGAAGCCCTTCGAGGTGGTTGAGCGGGTGACATGGAAGCTTGAGAGAGGCAAGTTGGGGAGAAAGCATGAAAACTGAGGTGCAGAAGAGATTTTAGGCTAGGGGTGAAGCTATAGCACGAGGACTTCATGGAGGCTTGCAGAAAAGAGAGGGAGGATGCTCGTGTGTCTGTTTTATATAGACAGGAGGGTGAAATCCTGCAGGATGTGTCCCTGTGCCTTAGGCAGCAATGCTGATGTGCACATTAAGGGAAGGGTGGGCAGGGAATACAGTAAAGCTGAAAAAGCTCCCAGCACAGCAGTGACTGCCAAGAATGAAGGGGCTGTGAACTGTGGACATCGTGCTCAGGGATTAACACATCTCCTCTTCACCCACCAGGGCTCATAGTGCTGGTCTGCTCCTTCACGCTGGCCATGGGAGGCATCAACGCCGCCCGGACCCTCCACGCGGTGCTGCTGGAGAACAAATTCCACACCCCCCAGTCCTTCTACGACACCACCCCGACCGGCCGCATCATCAACCGCTTCTCCAAGGACATCTACGTGATCGATGAGGTCATCCCACCCACCATCCTGATGTTCCTGGGGACGTTCTTCACCTCCTTGTCGACGATGATTGTGATCATAGCGAGTACGCCGCTCTTCGCCGTGGTTATAGTTCCACTGGCCATTCTGTACTTCTTTGTTCAGGTAACTGGGAAGATACCTGACTGCCATTGCAATGACCCTCATTCCATCCCTTCTCTTTTTAGATAAAACAACATAATGTGGGGGGGAAAATTGAAATATCTGAAATAGCTGTGTGTTTATGAAAAAAAAAACATTCTTCACTTTTCTCCAAAGAAAAGAAATGTCCTGTGAGATGTGGTCGTGAAATAAATAGGCATAACCTTTTCATAAATAGGTATAACCTTTTCTAGCTTTTAAGTATTAAAAAGTAAGCCTGCTGCTAGTGGCAGAGCTGCAGTGCACATCAATATATTAAAGTGTGAATATATCTGACATACTGACAAGCTTTTAAGGTGGTGATGAGGTAGAATGTTGAAAATAAAAAGCAACAATTGTATTGATTTCTGAGCAAAAAAGAAGCATATTTCACAGACTGTCAGTAGAGACATGATAATGGAGTTGCAAATGCATGTTTAGTTTTCTTGGAAAATGAGGCTCCTACAAATGGATTAATTTTGTTGGCTTATATTAACTGAATTTAAAGGGACATAGATAAATTCAACTTACAGTCTATAGAAATTGCAGTTACCCAGTGCTCTGTTGTGGAAAGATGCAAAAATAACTTTCTTGAAGTTCTCCTTAATTACATAAGGTATTTCAGAGGGTTGAAACGCATTAGCAGCAATCTCTTTTAAATCCTTAACATAAGAAATTCTTCACTGTTAATTAAAAGAGAAAGTATTTCATGTCCCCTTCAATTTTCTCCTGAAAATGTCAGCGGTTCTACGTCGCGACCTCCCGCCAGCTGAAGCGCCTGGAGTCGGTGAGCAGATCTCCCATCTACTCCCACTTCTCAGAGACTGTGTCAGGAGCCAGTGTCATCAGAGCCTACAGGAGAGTCAAGGCCTTTGTAGACATCAGTGATCTGAAGGTGGATGAAAATCAGAAGAGTTACTATCCTGGCATAGTGTCAAACAGGTAAAAGGCACATCATTCCTCATTTCCCCAAAATCCTCTGTGCAAACCTGGGCCAAGCAGCCCTTCACCACTGTACCTGCATCTGCCTTCTTCCCAGGTGGCTGGGCATTCGAGTTGAGTTTGTGGGGAACTGCATGGTCCTTTTTGCTGCCCTTTTTGCTGTGATTGGTAGGAACAGCCTGAATGCTGGCCTGGTAGGACTGTCAGTGTCTTATGCATTACAGGTAAGTGTTACAGCTTTCTGTTCCCTGGTGGGTTTGCATTTCTGTAGATGATGTGGATATATTAGCAACAATTTAAGTGCTTGTTAAAGCTAAAGTTAATAAGGAAATAATAAAAATGGGTAGCTGGATGTCTGAAAACTAGAGAACTACGCTGAATGCTGACAGATAATCAACAAGCTCACGTGCAGCAGGCATTTCAGGGCACTTTAGGAGCATCAAGGCTGTGCTGAACTCCAGTATTCCCAGTGGTGGCAATACAGGAAGCTCAGGAAGTGTCAGGTGCACCCACCAAAACCAGGTCATTTGAGCAGCATGGGCTTCACATGTCCTGCATCATTCCAGCTGCACAGCACAGTGGTGGAATCAGAGGCAGATCATAGGATTTCTAATTAGAAAAGGTAAACTGTACTGATTCAAGCTGTGGACAGTTGAGCAGATTTAATGGCCTCACTCTTGCCAGAAGCTTTTTAGATACCATGAGTGTACAGGATTGCTGTTGGCAGTTTCCCAGTGAGACCCATGTTTTGGGGAATGACTTCCACCCAACCTTTTTGGAGAGGGCCATGTGTTAAATCATAGTGAGAGGCATATGCTTCTTCACACCAGCACCTGATAACCTGTAGACTTCTTGTCCCAGTAACTGTGTTAATATCAATGCAAACATAATTATTTCATTTGTAATATTCATGTGAATCCATGTCTTAATAGCAGTGTTTGTTGTTGTTGCTGCTATTATTGTTGTTGTTGTTGTCATTGTCATTGTTTTCATGTCTGTTGTTGCTCTGGGGGTGATATTTTGCTCCTTGTCTTCTCCAAGGTGACCTTGTCTCTGAATTGGATGGTTCGAATGACTTCTGAACTTGAAACTAACATTGTGGCTGTGGAAAGAATAAAAGAGTATTCAGAAACTGAAACAGAGGTCAGCTGCCAAGGGTCAAGTATGCTCAGCAACAACCGTGGTGAAATTTTAATGCACACACTTACATGGTCTCTCTCTGGAGTCCTGAGAGACAGTTCCTGCTCTGAGAGTTATCATTTAACCTGAACAAATGTCACACTCTGAACTGTAATTTATGCTATCACAGCTCCAAATTATTATTGCCATCATGCAGCCTGTGCTTAGCATCTCATTTTCTGCTGCTGTGAGTGGCTATAGCACAGGAGATGGCTTTCACATCAGAATCTTGGTCCCTTTGGGTTTGAAGTGTTTGATGCACAGCCCTACCTGCGTGGCTGGTGCTGTGAGCCTGCTCGTGAGCACAGCTGCAGCACAGTTATCAGGCCTTGCACATGTTTTCAATAGTATTTCTATTTAATCAGCTTAATCAGTCCTCACCTCCCAGGAGAGAAGAACATCTCTAGGAACACTGTACTGCTAATCCAGGAAAAGCATCCAATCATCTACCTTTGTTGCCAAAGACTTTTGAAGGTGGCAGGTGGAGCTGTGCCAGGAAAGCTGCTGCTCTCTGGGCACACTGGGGCTTGTTAGCCCTGTGTACATACTGAGAATTAGGAAATGGAGGATTTGAGGAGAACTCCAGTGTGCACTTCTAGAGATCAAGTATTTAATTGGGAAGCTGAAAGGAAGTTAGGCAAGATGCATGATACATGCAAGCCAGAGCTTGAGCTGGCAGGAAACGGGCAGTGTTCTGTCAAAGTTAATGGGAAAAAAATTATATCCATTGAGGATTCAGCCCTCTGTGCTGACCTTTTTTCCTGAAAACTTCACATCAAAGACAAATGGATACTTAGGAATGCATGTTTTCCCCCATTACTATACATTTATTTGATAGTGGATATTTGATTTATCAGTTACAATGTTTATACCTGAGTTCGAATTGTTTTTTCTTAAGCCTGTGTGAGGCATTTCTTACTTTGTGTTTTCCTTAGGCTCCCTGGACCATTGAAGGCAAGAGTCCCCCAGAAGACTGGCCATCCAAGGGAGAGCTGGAGTTTGTGAATTACTCAGTGAGGTACAGGAAGGGCCTGGATCTGGTGCTGAAGGGTATAAACCTCCAAGTGCACGGTGGGGAAAAGGTGAGTGCCCAGCTGGATGTCTTGGCTAGAACTTTGCTCTGGGCCTCCAGTGACAACCATGGAGTAGAGGAGAGGGTCCCCAAGCACACTGACCCCAGTGGTGGAGACCTCCTCCATCTGGCATTGCTGTGCTGTCCTTGTGCCAGCATCCTGCAGGCTGGAAGCAGCAGCACCAATTGCTTGGGACTTTCTGGCCTTCCCAAGTTCATTTGGCAACAGGCTCCCATACACTGTGTAGGAAGCACCAGTGCAAGTGACAAAAATTCAGTGACAAGAACACTTCTCTGAAGCCGTGCAGATGGGAGAAGGAATTCCAGCTTTTTCTGCTCTCTGACTTTCCCTGTGAAATTTTTGGCTTGGAAGGAAATGGCATTCTTTGCTCCCTTAATCAGGAAATGGTCTTTGTTCTGGGACATTCATGTCTTCATGCTTCAATGGAAAGTTTTGGGATTTGTATCCTAGTGAAGGAGCAATTAGCATGGGAAAGTCCTCCCCTGAACAGGCTGTTATTAAAAGAGAAGAAATTATCCTTATACTAAGCAGACAGGATGACAGCATCCCTCTGGCATGGAGATACATGTGCTTACCATGAAGTATGAATTGCCCTCCAAAAAGTCTTTATTTCTTGTCCTTGAGTGACTGGACTCCTACCACAGAGTTACACAGGGGGGCTGTAGGTCTGTGCATATTTACATGGCACATCATTCCAATTACAGGAATGGCAATAAGTACATCACAGTGTATTCCCAGGGTTTCTGTGAAGGATGGTTCCATTCTTTGTTAGGTTCAGATATTGTGTCAAAACTCTTAGAGGAATCCTGGGTGTTTGTTTTGGGTTTGTTTTGTCATTTGTTTTTTTTGCTGAGTTTTGTTTTCTTCTTAACCATATGCTTTGTTGTTAAACCTGTGATTTGTTGTAGATTGGAATTGTTGGCAGAACCGGAGCAGGGAAGTCCTCCATGACACTCTGTCTCTTTAGGATCCTGGAAGCTGTAAAAGGGGAAATTAAAATTGATGGTGTGAAAATTTCAGAAATTGGTCTCCATGACCTTCGATCGAGGCTCACAATTATTCCTCAGGTACTGTTTCTGTGCGTCACAGTAAAGGAAGGATCTCTAACAGCTTAACAAACCATAAATAATGGTTTATCCACTGGGGAAAATGCCTTGTTACACTCAGAAAATTGTTTCAGAAAAAGAAACTATTTATACTTTAAGTGGTCCTGTCCCACTCACCTTATAGGCTGATGCTGGGTGATAAAACAGGATTTAGAATAAACCATCTTTACAGTTGGAACTTGAGTTTGAAGTGTGTACAATGTAATGTATTTTCAGAGTGGATGGGGTTATGAGGTGGCCTCCCTGCAATGCAATGGAGACCTCAAGGCAGTAACTCAGAGTATCTATACTTAAAAACACCTAAAGTGCTTGTCTAATGAAAATTGGTTTTATATCCAGGATCCTGTTCTCTTTTCTGGAACACTGAGGATGAACCTGGACCCATTTAATAAGTATTCAGATGAAGAGATCTGGAAAGCTCTTGAACTGTCTCATTTGAAGAGGTTTGTCAGCAGTCAGCCATCCATGCTGGACTATGAGTGCTCAGAGGGGGGAGAGAACCTCAGGTAAGGAGTGCTTGGACTGGGACACACACTGAGCTGTCCTGCAGCTGTGGCAGTGGGTGACACCTGAGCACAGGCTGACACTGTGGTCTCTTGGGTCTGAAATGATTCAGCCACCTATTCTTTTTCCAAGAAAGCCACTAAGGTTCAAACAGTTGCCTCCTGTTCTGCCTCTGCCACAGTCTGATTCTTCTTTGCTTTTGGGAAGGATTTCTCCCAAACTAAAATCCCATCTTCCAGTAAAAAAAGGAAATTTCAGGATGACAGGATACTAGGGGCAGGCAGTCCCTTAAACATGTTTTGGTAGGAAGGGAAATGCCATGATAACATGCACAACTGCTGAATAAGAGTTCTGTGCCTAACTGACACTTTAGCAATGTTTATTTTCCATTATTATTTGAAAGACATGAATAGGGATGATAAAATGCCATGTTTTGATATGCTTCATTGGCTTCTGATACTGGTGTCACCAGATTATGTCTGTGATGAATGTTCAGCTCCTTCCTTATCCTGCAGACAGTCAGACAGAGACTGAGCCTGGGCTGTGTTTGTGGCAGGAGAGGAAGTCTGGCCTGCCCAGATACGTATTTTTGGTTTATTTTTTTATGGTACAAAGGACTTGCAGCCTCACAACATTTTTTCTTCATTTGTCTTTTTTTCTTCTAAGTTTGCATATGCTCAGTGTTGTTAGAACAGTGAGTGTTTCTGAGAGCTTGGGCAGAAGCTTTGTCATCACTAGTTGCCCTGGCTTTTGTCACTGTGATAAAAGGGACTTTTGGTGGCTCTGCCAGCACTGGGTCAGGCAGTAACATATCACTCAGTCCATGCTGGCATGCTGCAACCTGTGTGCATTTAGCAAGGCTGCTTTGCTAAACATTCTGGGGGTGGGTTTTTGGGTAACTTTACCCGCTGAGTGACCTGCTGCAGCCTAAGTGCTCGTGAGCAGCAGGGCATTGCTGGTGCAAGGCTGGGTGTGTTTGCAGCGTGGGGCAGAGGCAGCTCGTGTGCCTGGCCAGAGCCCTCCTGCGCAAGAGCAGGATCCTGATCCTGGACGAGGCGACCGCAGCCATCGACCTGGAGACGGACGATCTCATCCAGATGACAATCCGGACGCAGTTCGAGGGCTGCACGGTGCTCACCATCGCACACAGGCTGCACACCATTATGGATTACACCAGGTAAAAAGCTCACAGCTCTTGGGTTTGCAGGGGGTGTGAAGCAGCACTTGAAGGGGTCTGGTTTGTCTCTAGATAGGCAGATATCTGATGCTACTGTCAGGCAGATGTAAACAATTATGTTTAAGCCATATAATCCCAGAATATTCAGTCCCAACTTTGGCTCTGTTGCCGTAACAAACAGGTTCTATATTCAGTAACCAGAGCTGTGCAGGTGACAGTGCCCAGGTGCACTCCTGGCACTGTCAGGAAGCATATGGATTAGAGCAGAAAGTTTGCTTTGTGATAAAAAACCAGTTATCACATTTCTAGTGAGGAATTCTCTGACACATCTTCCCCCCAACATTTTGTTTTGCACAGGGTTCTTGTTCTAGACAATGGAACCATAGCTGAATTTGACACACCTGCAAACCTTATAGCAGCAAAGGGTATTTTCTACAGTATGGCCAAAGATGCTGGACTGGCATGAAGAGAAGACCTCTTGGGTTTTGGTTTGGTGGTTTTTTTAATATTACTGACTTGCCACAAAAGTGACTTGTGAATGTACTGTAATTTTACAAACAGTTTTTGTAGTAGACTCAACTTGTGATATGTAAACAAAGTATTTTACAGTTACAAGGACCAGAAAGTGAATTTTATATTTTTAAATATTTTCTATGAAGTATTTTATTATATGCTTTTTTCCCAAAGAAGGCCAAACGCTCTGCCAAGGATATGTATGTACCGCAGGGCAATATGTACTGCATTCAGGTTTGTAATTAGTAAATTATACTAATGGTACAAAATACACTGGTTTGTGTGTTTTCTGTGTAAGGATTCATCGGGTTTGAAGTGGAAAGACAGGCCCAGTTAAGCGGTGACTCAGCTGAATAACAGTGAAATGATGTGTAACCTCTGAGTGGTTCCAACCTATTGCTTTCAGTATTTCCCCAGGACAAGGGAGTTGAATGTTGCAGCTTCCAGGCTGTGATCTATCCCAGGACCTTTGGGATCCCTGCCCAGGGCAGCTCTGGTATAATAAAATTCCTCTTCAGCGTAAGAAGTAACATGTATTTAAAACTAAACCTACAAATGGCTTCATATAAATCATTAACCACACAATTTTTCCAGTTCAGTAGATTCCACACGAGCCTACAGGGACACAAATGGCACAGAAGTACTAGAATTTTGCTGTATCTCTCTTAGGTATGAAGTCACTATGAGTAAGTCTCCACTTTAGCTGAACATGCATGCTGAGCAGGTGTGTATTTAGTTTAGCTTAATCATCTGAAATAATGTGTGATTTGTTTTATGGAAATGAATATCTATTATTGATAACCAGGCCTCCTCAGATAAAAGGTTCTGTGTTGAAGCTGTATTTGCTACAGGAACCTATTTTGCTTTAATTGTTTTCTTCCTACACCAAGCACTCTAGAAACCTACTTAGAAAGAAAAAGTTCCTATGTGTTACCAGAAGTGAAGCACACAAAAACTTTGAGAAGACAAAAATAATCATTTATTAATTCTTACAAATTATACTTCTTAAATAGAAACACGAATCTGCAGCCAAGCATTCATTAGACATTAACATTTCATATAGCAGAGCACAAGGTAATGAATTATTTATCACACACAGAATGTAGTGGTTATACTCTGATGGGATTGTTAGGAGTCTTAATAGTGTCTTCGGTGTATAAACTGCCTAAGATATAAAAATATTTTTGGGAATGCATGGATAGGGATCAGCATCTGTGCAAGATGGGCTGATGGTTCTCTAGTGGGTCTGACTGGCTGACCCTGGATTCAGCTGGTGCCTGACCCATCCTGTGCTATGTGCCAGGGAGAAGGCAACAGCCAGGGTGATGCAAGAACAAAGATTTTATTAGTCCATCCTACAGAAGTTAATATTCCACCAGCAATCTGATATAAAAAAAGTATATTCCCAATGCCTTGGACTATGTTTGACCTCCAGCACTTTGCAGAAGAGGCTGATTTGGTGACAAAATGTTCTATATTCACCTCAGGAGACTGAACTTCAGCCTGGTGAACTGGCAGAGAGGAAATTTGGGCGTTTGCACCGGTCTGTGCCTGCAGGTGAGCGCTGGGCGGCAGGCTGGGAGCGAGCTCCCTCTTGTGTGCTCAGTCAGTGCCTGCTGCAGGAGCTGCTCCTTGCACACCAAGGGCTTCCACTGGGGGAGAGCAGCGAGCACGGGCCGGTTTGGGTGCAGTTCCCCTTGAATTGGCTGTGAAATAGAGTGGCTGCTGTCCTTGACCTGCTGCAGACTCCAGGAGAGGGGCTGAGGCTGAGGTTGGTACCCAGTCAGAGGGAGTCACCTGGAGCAGTGCATGCAGTTCTGGCCTTGGCATTGCCTCCAGCTTGTCTGGGGGGCTCCCAGCTCAGCACGCCCCTGCTGTCAGCCCCACAGACACTGTACAGCCAGCTCAGGCTCTGAACTCTTAGCCAAGACAAAGATAAATTCCTTTGGTTGCTGCAGTTTCCAAAGAAGCTGGGGGGAGGAAGGGGAAAGATGCAGTCCAGTTTGGTAGGTTCTATGTGCCCATTACATGTTGTGCTTTGGTTTGCTCATCTAATCCATAGCACCTAATTTTAACTTAGGCTACCAGAAAACTCTTCCTCAAATGCAATTGACTAAGTAGATACTAAAATTAAAAAAAAAAAAAAAATCAGATAAAATCCAGCTCTTAAATACTTTTCAATTTCTTTATTCCAGAATTTCATAGCAAATTAGTCAAATTCTGAATTTTAAGTAACTGTGATTTTTTTTTTTCAGTAAACAACATGAGTAAACACAAGTCATAGGGAAAAAATTAAACTACATTGCATAGGAACATAGGAAGATTTAATATCAGCCCAGAAAACCCTGGGCACTTCACTAGTTTCTTTTTACACAGGCAACTTTATAGGTTCAAGATGCAATCTTTCTCAGGAACGTAGAGGCAAAAAGAAAATAAAATTACAATTCTGTGCTTTTAAAAGGGGAAATAAAAGCAGCATTGGAGAAATGTCAATACAGTATGAAAAACAGTATTTTAAATTGCACATATCAACGCTATGTATTGACAGACAACAATAAAAGGGATTTTGGTTGAGAGCATAGTTATTATTTGGATAATTACTATCACTTTTAAACCTGAGAAATAGGGAAAAGTGTAAACAGGGATTAAGAAATCACAGGTAATAAGTCACTTGATAATATTTCAACTAGACATGGTTTTGTGCTTCTTCCACAGATTTAAACCCTTCTGGTTGTTTCCTTCTTAGTACGATATGATTTAATATACACAATCTAAAAAGGGAATGTTAATGGTAATGGACTCATTAACAAATATTAAATGGGCATCATGGCAGGTTCTTTAGCTTGAGTACCTCTGCTATTTTATAGCAAACGGATTGTTAGAACAGCTTAAGGTAAGCCTTTCCCTGAGGGCTGCTAACTCTGCAGTATTTGAAGATTATCTCTTTGTAAGGAAAAGTGTTGCTTTAACACAGTTCTGCCAATACTTCCTTTGCATTGAGCTACTTTCTTACCAGACTCCCTACTCTTAAGATTAACTAGAAGCTGTAACTGTAAATAACCACTTTAGTTTATTTCAAGGTAAACAAAATAGATTTTTTCCCATCATTAGCCCTTATAGATACTGTATTTCAAACCTAGTTTTTAAAATGAGAAATACAAGTATTTTGTTTTATTCCTTGAACAATTAGTATGTAAGTTCTGATGCCTTCTTGTTATAACCACTCCGTTCAGAAAGTGATGGGACTCTGAAAAGTAAGTTTTTGTCGCTTACTGATAGAACAAGCTCCAGTTCTTGAAAATCCTGTAGCCTTGCAACATCTTTGTCCTTTAAATAAATAAAATAAGTAGTTAGGTGATAGTCCCTGTTAATTCTGCAGAAGTAAATTAAAATAATCTCATGAAGTATGTATCTATAAATATGACAATTCTTTACAGTAAGCTGGAAAGCACACATCCTGTTGCATCTTGTATTTATTCTGGGCTTCTATTCAGCTACTCACTTAGGTCTATTTTTAGAAGGAATGCAACACTGATGGTGAGTGCAAGTGATTAGTGGAATTACACTTGACAAGACCTACTGCATGCCACCCAACTCCTCTTTTTTTTCTGCCTTGGTAATTCTTAGAAAATCATGAGTTGACTTGCATCTGCCAAAGAAGGTCCTGCATGCAACATCCTCCAGAGCAACCCACCAAGGCTAGCTCTGGGCTCCCTGCAGCCCTGCTCTGCTGCCAACAATACACAGAATCAGGTTTGTGTCACCTCAAGGAACAGTAAGTGTCCTGCAATCCTACCAGAGAGCCTAAAGTGATTAGAGCTGGGCATAAAAATTCCTTTCAACAATAGCTGAAGTTGGCAAGTGACGTAATTCCTTATGTCTTTTTTTTTCCCACCACTTCTTGACCAACAAAGAGTAAGTCATCCCTCAGTCAGTGAAGATGCAGCAGAGTGAAGTCTGTTAATCTAGTCCTAATCAGATTTTCCCCACGAGTGACGCCAACAATACTCTACAAGGATTTAACAGTGAAAGAAAGCTCAATGGTGAGCTGGTAGGGCAGGTCAGCAGGTCCCTTTTCTGTTTGCTGCAGGGGTAAATGTCACTGAAGGAAGGACAGCTACATTCAGAAACCTGCACTGAGGAGTTCTGAAACATCTCTCTGTGCAAGGATTGCAGCCAGGCCTTAATGAACTTGAAGAGCTTGGCTGAGTTCTGCAGGCCTTTTAAATGCGGATGGCAGCTCACAAAATCAGGTATTAGTTGGGTTCGATACCAAATGGTTATGAAAAGAAACTTGAGAACCTTTTTGCTTAACAAAAAAACCAAAACAGCTCCTGAGTGTTAGAAGTTGAAAGAAGGTTTTTAATTTTGGTGGCGGTTTTTTTCCCCCCAATGTGGACCTATACAGGTGACAACAAGTTATTCCTTTATAACAGTAACCTAGTTTTATTTAAAAGTTAATGCTCTTCAAAATATAAAGTTCTTACCTTTCTTAACATTGTATTTGGTAATTTTCTGATCTTCTGTACGTGCTCGGGGTTCACACCCAGCTCACAGCAACTCACTCGGAGCAGTTCCTTATAGGTCAGTTCTTGTCTGTCCAGTTCAATTTCAATGAAGTCATTTTCTCTAAGATTAGGGTTTTGTATTCTAACTTTAAGCACCAGTTCTATTAGAAATAAAAAGGCACATTAACAGTCAGATGTATAAAGGAATTGGAAACTACAGGTTAATTTTTTAGTATTTCTGTGTTCTAGTAACCTTCTTTGTGTCATTGGTAACAATATATGAATACTTGGAAAGCAAAAAACTGGAATTGTATTACCACAGTTTTCATTACGTTGACTTTCATCAACCTATATGAAAAAAATCATTACAAATCTAATGCAGTGTGTGTGCATGTCTGAACCTTTCCATGAATACTCACCTTACTGGATTTAAGCCAACTTAATAGCAGATTATAGTGATTATCAGTTTCCTGGGCAATCCAAGATTGCTTTTATTGTTTTTTAATGATTCTTTTGGTCATCAGTTAAATTCTCATTGCAAACCTATGGCATCAGAACAACTTTTATTTCAAGAATGAAAGTCTGAACAGAAACTGGAATTCCAGGTTTCTCTCTCTGGGCAAGCAAAGTTTCCCTGCAGAACTGACAGATCCCAGAACAACTCAGCTCAAAACCCAGGTGCAGACTGAGCCATGTGATGTTCTCTTGAGCTCACCAGCTGCATACTCACGTTATGTATTTGCAGCCTGGACTATGCTATTTAGAGAATTAGATTACCCTGGGGCCTTTATGCTTTTATGGCAATTGAGACAAACAGCAAATGTTTTCATCAATATTTTAATAACAGCTCCAGCAGAAACAGGATACCTGCATCTTTCATTGCCTACAAATATTTCATGACCGTCTAAGCACAGGAACCTGAAAATCTCTGGACGTGCTGTGAATGCATGTGACCCTGATTAGTCTGCACTGCCCAAGGTGACAGAAGATCTCAAACAAAGTGAGAGGAGACTTTTGCTGTTACCTTGCATATTGAGTGGAAAAGCTCCTGTGAAGAAAACAGGCTGAAAGGCAGGCACAGGCCCCGCACAGGAGCCATTCTCTTGCTGGGGTATGGACTGGTTGGGTCCCGCAGGTGAAGAGGGGCTCCTGCCCCAAGACACGGAGCCCTGGTAAACAGGAGCTCTCTGGAGGACAGGATTGGGGCGTGGTGGCCCAGCAGGCCCTCGGGGCAGAGGTGGCATGTCCCCGTTGGGAGCCCCCTCCGGAGCAGTGCTCCCATGCTGTAATGGTGAATATCTGTAGGGCTCTGCGTTGGGCATGGAGGGAGAGTCAGCGTCGTGTGGTTCAAAATGTGAGAGATTCCCATTCACGGTGGCATCTGGAATACTGCTACTCATGGAATTATAAATGTAAGGGAAAGGTGGGTTAGCCAGGTAGTTGGGGATGATTGGTAGATCTGAATCTTGCTTTAGGTCTGGGAGGTCATCATCTTCCACTGTAAAACAAACAAAACAACATTCTCTGAGACTTATTTGGGGGGGGGTGGAATTATTGCTATTGCACTGTGGGCTTTGAGTTTGTTTCTTTTATTATTATTATTATTATTATTATTGGGAGGGAGTGGAGTGTTCAAAGCTTTACAGGTTAAAAGATGGATGAAGAAGCCCTGCATCTTTTTTCCACAGTAAACAGAACCACTCTCAGGTGTTGCCATATGGTAAACACAAAAGCTGAGTCTGATTCTTGTAATTCTGGGGGTACTAATTCCTTCTATATACATCAGTACTTCTGTTTTGGGTTGTTTTAATCCATAGCAGTGCGCTGTAACACAATCTCTCGTGGTGTCATTTTCATAATGCATCAAGAAACAACAAACAAAGGGTCGTATGTTGTTCGATATTAAGGCAGGGGATACAGGGAAGGGAACATGCAGTACTGGGAGAGCTGCAGCATTACCCATTCAACAGCTGGGATACAACAATGAAAACAAAACCAGACAGGGGAGCACAAAGGGGAGGGAAGAGGCTGTTAATCGACAACATTACAAATTACTTATTACCTCCAGCAGCAAAGCCTGCTCTGCTCCAGCAGTTACGAACACGATAAAGGTGATCTACCAATGTCCTTTAATGAGCTGTTTATCTGGGCTGCTAATTTTTTATTTATTCAACACAGAACATCAGGAAAATTAGGTGTTGCTCATATAAGGGCTTCCTACAAATTTGAGAGATTTTTCTCCCGTTGCCTTTTTAAAAACAGGAAGCTGCATCTGTCTGCCACATGGCATTCTTCAAAATAGTTTTTCTAATTTTTCAGTGTTTAGAAAGAAATTTGGCTAGCTGGGTATGGAATTTGTTGGTAATCCTCTTTTCTTAAACTTTGTTTTCTTTCCAAGTAAACACTAGAAATCAAGTATAGTCGGTACTAAAATCCAAACACAGTCTCTTCACATGCAAAGCAAAGATAGAGCACACATGCCTAAACAGCCTTTCACTAGTCTTGGATGATCACATAGCACAGTCACTAGGTTACCTCCCAACATCTTCCTGATCTCTCTCTTGGATGTTAACTGGGCTGGACTCTCTCCTTTCTTGGTCAGGATGTCCTTGTCTGCTCCAGCGTGCAGCAGATAAGCCACCACGGCCGTGTGGTTCCGCTTACAGGCCCAGTGCAAACACGTCCTGCACATGGAAGACATTAACTCTGTGACAAAGCAGAGTCATTTCCACTCATTCTTGCTGCCTATTAGAACAAGACCTAATGCATGTCTAGTAAAATGGGTTTGAATTGCAAACCTCCTTGGAAACACACACTGGATTTGGAGCCTGTAATGGCACTTGCCGATATTGTTTTCCCTCACTAACGTTCTTGGTACCAAGTTACTAAAGCAGTGTCTTTAAAGATCTTTTCAATTTGTCCCTTTTTAGGCTATGAACTTTGCTGGAAAATTAAATATGAAATTTTGTGTGTGCTATCTTCATCTGGAAGAATTGAGCTGTACTTAAAATATTCATCTGTGTATGTATACATGATCTATTAGGGATACTTCTCTAGGATGCTATTTGTGCTCTTTAATTAATGCTCTCAGCACAAGGACTTGCACTTTTTGACAAGTAAATCATGTTTAAAATATCATAGGCATTGTTTCTCAGCACAGTTCTTTGCCCAGCTGCTATTTGCTGCACCAGCAATTCCCCAGCTTTGATCTGCAGACAACTAGTTTTCTACAATCTGTAACTGATGCACAGAACTGATCACTCTTCTATGTTTTTTTAGTAATTATTTGCAGTCACCAACTAGAGAGACATAGTAAGGAAAAATCTTAAAAGCTACTGAGCTTATTAAGTGCTTGGCATTGGGGACTGAGACTCACACATGTAACTTGCTATACAGTCATACCATCCTTTCCTATCCCAGCTTCTGGTGGTGTATGACCCTTCTCCAGCTTTTATGTTTTAATTCTTTAGCTCCAGCTGAAGGAAACTCCTCAGAAAAAATGAACACACTCAGGCCTCCTCCAAATTTGTTTATTTATTTTTAAAGATTTAAAAAAGAGATAACATTTATAAGGGAAAAAAGTTTCAAGGTCCAGCTCCAAAAAGCTTTTCCCACTTTGGGTTGTTTTGATTTGGTTTGTCTATTAGAGCATAGTCTTGGCTCTGGTGTCCTAAGGTGGATGTGAATGAGATGCCAAAACCAAAGCATTTGTATACATGCTGAAACAGCCTGCAAGGCCCCTGCTGGAAAGGGAAAGTCATTTTCAAACTTGATTTACGAGTTAATAATAAACATTTCTGGTTGGACAAGAACGGGTGAAGCCGAGCTTTGGGTGTTCTGGCAGCCTGTGCTGTCTCAGGTTACCAAAAAAAATAAAAAAAAATAATAAAAAACAGAAAAGTAACCGTGTAAAGTAAGCGGACGGCGACCTGGGGAAGCGGCAGACAGCGCAGGAGGCGGGACGGGGCCGCGCCGAAGGGTTTTCCTCCGGAATCGCACAGCACTGCTAACGTGATTTATTTATTTCCGATTACGGCGAACCCGCCAGGCCCGCCAGCCCCGCAGAGCCCCGCACAGCCCCTTACCATCCGTTCACTTCGTTCTGCGAGTCCAGGCCGACCCCCGTCTCCACGAGCCGCCGCACCAGATCCGCATCGCCGAGCGCCGCCGCCTCCCGCAGCCGCTCCTGCCGCTCCCGCTCCGCCACGCGCTGCTCCCGCACCCCCGGGGCCTCGTCCCGCACCCCCGGGGCCTCCTCCCGCATCCCCGGGGCCTCCTCCCGCACCCCCGGGGCCTCCTCCCGCATTCCTAGGGCCTCATCCCGCATTCCCGGAACCTCCTCCCACATCCGCCCGGCCTCCTCCCGCAGCCGCTCCTGCTGCTCCCGCACCCCCGGGGCCTCCCCCCGCATTCCCGGGGCCTGCTCAGCCATCCCCGGGGCCTCCCCACGCACCCCCGGGGCCTCCTCCCACATCCGCCCGGCTTCCCCCCGCATCCCCGGGGCCTCATCCCGCATCCCCGGGGCCTCATCCGCATCCCTGGGGCCTCATCCCGCATCCCTGGGGCCTGCTCCCGCAGTCGCGCCTGCTGCTCCCGCATCCCCGCGGCCTCCGCCCACCTCCGACCGGCG
>JAWWEE010000041.1:5811316-5838458 GCA_035221455.1 Xenops minutus | reverse complement strand
TCCCCATGCCCCCAGCCCTGTTATCCCTGTTGCCCCCGTTATCCCCGCGGTTATCCCTGTTTCCCCATGCCCCCATCCCTGTTATCCCTGTTATCCGTTATCCCTGTTTCCCCGTGCCCCCATCCCTGTTATCCCTGTTGCCCCCGTTATCCCCGTTGCTATCGCCGTTGCTATCCCCGTTGCTATCGCCGTTCCCCCCGCTGTTCTCCCCCCCGCCGTTCCCGCCGTTCCCGCCGCGGCGCTCCCCTCCCGCCGCCGGGCGGGCCGCCCGCGCGCGGTGCACTGTGGGCAGGGCGAGCGGCCGCCGCCATTTTGTCTCTGTCAGGCGCGGCGCGGGCGGTCGGGGCGAGGCGGCGGGGCCGGTGTGTGGCGAGGGGGCATTCGGCCAGGACGACACCATGATATCGGCCGCCCAGCTCCTCGACGAGCTCATGGGCCGGGACAGGAACCTGGCCCCGGATGAGAAGCGCAGCAACGTGCGGTGGGACCACGAGAGCGTGAGTGCAGCGGGGCCGCCTCTCCCGTCGCTCGCAGGGCCTGGGGGTCTGTGGGGGCGACACGGGCGGCTCCTCCCGGCCCGTGGGCGGCCAAGGGGGGCAGGGGGAGAGGGGTGAGGGTGAGGGGGCTCGCCGTGGATTGCCGGGGTGCGGGTCGGGCCCTGCATGGCGGCCGGGGGCGGGCCGGGCCCGGCCGAGCGCGGGAACAGCGCCGGGCCCTCGGCCGGGGGAGGAGGAGGAGAAGGAGGAAGATGAAGATGAAGATCCCGCCGCAGCCAGGCTGTTGTTGGGCTGCTGGCAGGGACTGCCCCGGTGTTCGGGTGCCGGCGGTTAACGGGAAGGAGCGCTCGGGGGGGCCGGTGGTGGCGGAGCTCTCCCCTGGGGAAACAGAAATGGGGCGGGGGTTACAGGAATTCTGCACTCTGAGCACGGGCTGCTGGATTGCACGGAGGGCCATGAGACAGGTGTTCGTAGTTTGGAAGACAAATGTCTCTGGATCTCTTCCTGAGGGTGGTGTTAGGGAAGGAAACAGGAGGGTCCGGGCGTACCGACTATAACGTCTGGGGATTGTAGCACAAGGGAAAAGAGTTTGGAAATCGAGGATTTGGTTAAGAAAAGCTTGATTCTCTACATACATTCTTAGTCAGAAGAACCTCCTGGGGAGGTGGACACAAACCTAGTCAGGACTGTTGTTTAGCAGTACTTAGGTATTTTTGTTATTGTGGCCGTTAATTCGTTTTCTGCAATAAGTAGCTTAAACAAGACTCATAAATGTTATTATTTCGGAGCGGGTTTTTTTCCCCAGGGGTGGTCGAGCTTTAATGAATGATGACTTTAAATAACGACCATCATAGTCATATTGTAAGTTATTTCAGAAAAACTCAGTGGTAGCTACAAAGTTCCTATAGCTGCTTCTTTGGGAGAGGTGAACACTGATACACTTTTTTAATTTTATTTTCCCTCCGTTCATGATATAATTCTTGAGTTAAGGTGTCACAGTTACAATAATTTACCACCAATGCGATAGGAATTTCTGTGGTTTAAGCTGCACAAAGCATTTGGCTCCTCCCCCTTTAGCATTTTCTTGGGATGTTGTTAAATTGGGAGTAGGGGGAAATGCCTGGGTTTGTCTGTTCTAACTTGCATCTTAATCACAGATGTGGGAATTTCATGTTTTTAAATGAGAGATATGCCATTATAAAGATGGATAATACAGGTTTGAATTTGTCTTGCAATGTATGAGAGGGGGACCAGTATTTGTCTTGCCATAGATAATTCAAGTGCAAATCCCTCCCTTGAAAAATGCTGCTCTATAGGTAAGCAGTGGGAGTCAGGAGAAAACTGTGAGTTCAGGAAGTTTTCCTGACCTTCTTTCTGTCTTTCTAGACTTATTAAGCGCATAACATTATTCAGTTAGGTGTTCAGTTACATATTTTCTTTTGATTGCAAACTCAAAATGAGGAGTTACATGAAATTTATGAAATGTGAATAGCTTGAGCCAAGTTGGTCCAGGTAGAACAAATACAGGGATTGGTTTGGTTTATTCCTTAACATGAGAGACTTTTTTTCTTGGTGTTTTTTTCCCCCACCTCATTCTCTTCTAACAAGTTTGGATAATTTTCTTCATCTTCAAATAAGCAAATCACAAAATATTTTTGGGGTTTTTTTCATTTATGGTTTTAGTCTGAAGAGGTTGACTATAACCATAGGACAGTGTCTCTAGCCTGTTGTTGTGTTGTTTAGGAAACGGGGCCTTGTCTCTCCCTCTCAGCCCTCTGACAGTTCAGACTATGAGGTCTGTCCCATGTCTGAGTCCAGCAGGAAAGTTACAGCCTTAGAGTTGAGCCTTCAGTTTTGCAGGAACTGCTGCTGTTTGCTCACCTTCTGCTTTTATTTATAAGTTTACAGGATCATAACAACCTCTGTGAAAGGAATGTTTTCCTAAGTTCTTATAGTCAACTGACGAGTTTGTAAAAAAACAAAAGTTACCACTGTGAAAACACGTGTTTGACTTTCTGCATCGTCTAAAGATTAAATTTGCAATGCTGACATGTTTTAAAACACAGGAAGTGCAGATAAGGTTCAAATAGTAATGGTAATTCCTCTGCCTGACTGCTCTGTTGCTTTTCAGATGAAATACATGTGTTAATGTCATTTCTTGTGAGATTACACACAGATAAACATGCAGCCTTTTTAATGTCAGCATGTTGTATTCCTCCCAAAGTTTAGGATTTTGTGTCACATTTCATCAGTTCTAGACATGGAATATTATCACAAGAAGCTTATCTGCATTTTGTTTATAATTTGGAAATTGCATCTAGGTGGCTATGAGAAACCAGAAGATGCAATGAAATACAAAATGGGAGTGGAAGAAGAAGGTGTGTGAGCAGAGTTTGCAATAGTTGAGCATTTATTTGCAGAGCCAGTGAAACGTGTTTGATCATATATTGTAAAACTTTTTGTAGAGCTAAAGTTCTTACTTTAAAACTTTGACATTATAAAGCCTTTAATCTTTAAAAATTGGAATCCCACTTGCTGTGTATTTCAGTATTGCAGAATGTCCTTAAGTGATCTATACTGGTTTTGGCATAAAGGCTTTGTTTTGTATGCAGGAGGAAATTATTAGTATCATATATTTTAGTCTTTTTGCTTGCTGTTAAGTGCATTTCTGGAACAGTAACTCTATTGATTCACACATTCCTGCTCTAATATGCTACCTGCACAAAGCAGGTTCGTAGCAATTGCATAAGAGTTCTGAGGCTGTTCTGTAGCACAAGAGAGTCCTGTGTCGACTGTCTGTGCTCAGTGTAAGGCTTTGAAATTGTGATGCTTCCTTCAAGGCAAATTCAGTGTTTGCAGAAAGCAGGGAGCAGTGAAGGGCTGGAAAAAAGACTGGGAGCTATTATCTCTGATAATGTAGTTTCTCAAAATGAAGATTCTGCTTTCAGAATATGATGTGATGGTTTTAGCTATTTATGATGTTACACTTTTCTTTTTATAATGCCAATGACCTAAATTGGTTTTTATCTAGGTAGAATTTAAGGACTTAATCCTCCAGGGGATGGAGGGAGAGGACTTAAATGTTATTTGTTTTGGAAGAGTATTAGTAATGGAAGGTTATCTTTAAGAGTGGGTTTGGAAGAAGGGCTTATGTTTGTTTGGGTTCGGGTGGGCGGGCATTGCTCATAAAATGTCTGAGGCATGGCAGCTTTAATGGTTTCAAAGAACTAATCTGTGTGAAGGAATTTACTAGTTTTTGATATGTAAGCCATAACCTGCTGGATTTTATTCTCTGCCTTTTTACTAAGAATCGTCTGCCTAAAGGAATTTGCTTACGTAATTGTTTATCACTGTTAGAGAGATCCATCTCCCTCAGTAAATAAATTTCTTGTGGAAGAGGAACATGTTAATGTAGAAGCATCAGCGATAGAGAGCAGTCAATAGCTTCTTTATATGCTAAAGCTTTGAATTGCTTCCCAAACTCCAGAGGAGCTTGCAATTCTTGTTAACTTAGTGGACTGTGAGGTAAAGGATACTGTTTCCCACCTCCGAGAGATTTCAAGGATTAGTGAATTTGAGATGAAGAAGTGGAAAGTTCCAAGTGTCTGTGTTCATTCTAGTGTCTTATCGAAATGTGAGATCCCAGGGGTTTTGAGACACAAGCTATAGCTGATTCTGCTGAAACAGTTTGACAGTAACATTTCTCTGTTACACCTTCTTGGTAGTAGAGTCCTCTGAGTAATTCAGGAGAAAGGAATAAATGCTTGTTACCTGCATAGGGAATTATCCATGCTGAAGTACCTGTTGCTCTATATCTGCATAGATGGAATGTGTTCCCATATTACTTGTGCTGAGTGCAGTGGCCTGATAAGCCATGGATGAGTGATGCCAGTTGAAGCTTATCAATCACCTCTGTTTCAGTCATGTAATGGCTCTGTGATGCTTCAGCCATTCCTTGTCCCTTTCTGTTCTTACTCATCATTGATTATTTAGGACTGACTGTGAGTGCAGTTGACCGTGTGTTCAGCCTGGGAGGGCAGATGCTCCACGTGGTGAAGCTGAGCTGGAAGCAAGATTCTGCAGGATTCTAGCAAGTTGTGTTTTTCTGTTGAAGAGCAAAATGAAATAGGTATGAGAGGGGGAGAAAATTGCTGCAGACACAGTAGTCTGAACCACTCAAAAGTGAGTATTTCTCTGCAGGTGCTTCTCAGAAGAGAATATAATGTAATTCACTGGGTGCCATCCTAGTGCTTGAGTAGCAGCATCCAGAGCTGGTAGGAGAAAATTATGGCAGCTTTTCAGTGTGGACAGGTTCTATCATCCTTTTGGGTTTTTTTGTTTGTTTGGGATTTTAATATATAAATAATTAAAACAATGTGTGACTGTTAAAGCGGCGTACTTTTGTATTGGTTACCGCAATTGTTGACTGTAGCCATCTCTTCATAAAGGGAGGTTTTTCCTAGCAGTGCTGCTTCATAAAATAATTTTAAATATTTCTGATGTTGGGGGGGTGGTGGTGGTGGTTATGTGCTTTGTTCATTGTATTCCTACATCAAATAACTTTTTCTTTGCTCTTTTTCTTGCTGCTTCTTTCAAAAGTGTTACAGGCCAGTTTGCTTAATTTTTGAGTTAGTAGGAGATAATCTACAACTCTTTAACAGCGTAATGTGTTCAGACTGTGCTCTCCATGTCTTAGAAGATTGTCTAATTCATCCCTACAACTTTTTGTGAACTGCCTTTTCACTGATCCTAAAACCTGGATTTGAGGATGAGAAAATGGTGAAAGAAGAGAATATAGAGAAAAATTAAGTTTCTATTGACAAGTACAGGAGTTCATGCCAGCAACTGCTCCCTTGGAACAACTTGATATTAAAACAAGGGATATTGCAGCTTTCAGAGAAGAGAGCAGATTCAGAAACCAGATTTTGTCCAGTTCCTTTCTCCTTACTTCTGAGACAAAAAAATTTGGGATTTTGTGTGCTTTCTTAGCTATTCTTGATACATTGCTTCAAATAGGTGCCAGTGTTCTAACCTGGATCACGGGAGAAGCATTCACATTAAGAGGTTTTTTGTTTGTGTTTTGTGTCCATGGCTTGTTAGTAGAAAGCCCAATTGTTTTCCTGTGTAATCTATAAAGCAGTCAGTAGAGTTTTAACTTCTGTAACCCGATTTGCAGTCTGGCGGTTAACATGGAAAAACAAATCAGACTGATCTAATTTGGGCAACTGGTGTCACAAGCATTTTGGTGAGGTGGTGGTGTGGAGTAGGTTTGAGGTCTCGCTCCTCACCCCCATTTGTTAAAATATTTCAGATTTTATCTTGGGAAATAACATTGCAAATCTTAGTCTGTGGTATACATGAGGGGATTAGATGATTGTAGTAGCAGTCACAATTACTAGATTTGCCAAATATTAGAAATTGGTGTAGCATGAAGGAGGTGTTGGAGGAATGTCCAGGCTAGTTTTGGATTTACACCTTAGTTAATGCCAGTCATGTCTACACAAAGGGTCTAGTGAAGAGTTAATTATTTAAGATTGTTTATGAAGTTAGGGGTGAAAGAATCTCTGATTTTATGTTTTTTGGCTGTTCTGATGGATAGACAGGAGGTATTTCTGTGTTCTGAACTTCAGGAAGTGACCAACTTGACTAGCTAAGCCCATGCTCATGGGTAAGGGTGAATAATCTTTTTAACAAACGCTTGTTTTATCCCATCATATGTTGAGTATTTACTGGCCAGACTTAACAGGTTGGTGGTTTTTTTGAATTTTCTGGTGGTAGTTTTCTGTTACCAAAAACAACCTGACTCAATAACATTAAAACAGACTACACAGAAACAAACTGAACCCTTTCTAAGTTGGCAGGAAACCACGTTAACAAGGAATGTCTTCTGTCTCTGCCTGAAGAGGTGTATGATGTCTCTTTGCCTCTCAGTCTTTAAAGTAGGGATTTTAAAAAGCACTGGAATGGGAAAGCTTCTGGATAGTTATCATCCTCTTTCTTAAGTATCTTAATTGCCATCAGAGTCCTTGAGGCGGTACAAGAGACAAAAAATAATGCCTGTTTTTGTCTTCTCCATCAGGTTTGCAAATACTACCTTTGTGGCTTTTGTCCAGCTGAATTATTTACAAATACCCGTTCTGATTTAGGTAAGCTCATAAGTCTTGCCATTTTTACACACTTATTACAGTTGAGCTTTTGTTTGCAAACTACATTTTTATTGTTAATTGCTCTGTCAAAACACTTTGAAAATAGTCTTTTTTTATTCCTAAAGGGTTGCCAGTGATATCGTATGCTAAGAGCAATATTTATTCCAGTTCCTACTTTGTCTAAGTGGAAAAATCCTTTAAAAAATTTTGATGTTAGAGTGTAAGCTAAATTATTGGGTGTGAAATGCTGAAATATTGGCTTCTAGTTTGATTTATTCTGCCTGGGCAGGGTTTTAACCTGTTTTTGTGTGAGTGTATATTATTGAACTGCTTTACTGTAGAGATTCATCTCCTCTAATAGTTAATTCTGAAGGCCAGGTCTAAATTACCGGTAGTTTTCAAGTGATAGTAGTTTGGAGATGATAAGTAGCACAACCAGATTTCTTGTCTGAGTGTTAATTTCTAAGTCTGTTCAAGAGTTTGAGAATCTGAGGAAGGTGAGAAATTGTAACACGACTACCTTCCTGAACTCAGGGCACACACCTACTAATTTTATCTTGAAGTTCAGTGTTTTAAGTAGTGAGCTTGTTGCAAAGAACTCTGGAAGAAAGTGCCTGATGAAAGTACCCTTCATATGTAATTTTTCTGTAAGACACCAGATGTTTAAAATATTACATTGTTTATTTAGATTTACTGATGTAAAGCTTGATCTGGAAATTCTGTTTTATATAAAGATTTTGTATGTCATTCAGAGTCTGTTTTGGTTTTATAATTACTAAACCATACTGGCATTCTTTTTCTTTAATGTGTTTTTCAAGCTCCAAGCAAGGGAAGCTGAAAGGCAGAAGCAGAAAAGTCCTTGGGAAGTGTTTATAGCTCTGTTCTATCATGGTGCACAAACAAATGCCAATGGAATGTGAATACACCATTCAAGAATGCAAGCTTAAACTTTTTTGTGTTGTCTTTTTAGGTCCTTGTGAAAAAATTCATGATGAAAATCTACGTAAACAGTAAGTATGTTGCTTGATATGTTAAAGCAGATAGTGATTTTGTTATGTTTGAAATTTGTTAAAAACAACCCAAACACAACTCACTAATTGCATTTTGATTAACATAAACAGGTATTTAAATGTATAATACTCTGTTACTGTGAGCAAGAATTTTGTAGTATTTGTTACTTATTTTTCATGTTGCTTTCATTTTTTAAATATTTGACCAGATATGAGAAGAGCTCTCGGTTTATGAAAGTGGGCTATGAAAGGGACTTCCTTCGCTATCTGCAGAGCCTGCTCGCAGAGGTGGAGCGCAGGATTCGGAGAGGCCATGCCCGTTTGGCACTGTCACAGAACCAACAGTCTTCTGGGGTGAGTCTGGAAGAACCATTGAGGCAGCTTTTCCTGTAGATAGCATCTTCTTGGTCTCTTTACCATATCTTTTCAGGTAAAACATACTGTTTTCCGGAAGATTCCTGTTAGATAAGTCTTTTCATCTGTTAGCAGGCAGATTGTATCTAGCCTGAGTGGATGAGCCAAGTGGCTCCACAGTCAGCAAGAGCCCCTCTCTTTTCTCCCCATCCCTTTATTCAAAATCAGTATTTTCTGCTGGCAGTGTTAATTCTGTCAAGTACTGTTTTTACCCTGACAACCTCAGTTTGCCCTCTCTCTCTCTTAGTTGCATATTTCTCCTTCCCTGCACTAGTAAGCTGTATCTTTTCCCATGATGAATTTGGAGCAGTGACTGTGGCCTGTGCTCTCTGAGTTTTGTGACTGCCAGGACAGCCTTGCTCCTTTTTGCTGTCCCACCTAATGGTTCTGTGCAAAGTCCACTTGCTTCAGAAGGAGCTGTAGACAGTACCCAGTCAAGAGAGGTATTGGTTGTGGAGCAGAGCAAAGGTGGGAGGGAGGCAACAAGTCCATTCTGGCAGCCTGCAGAAAGGACACTGTTAACAAATATATCTTTTAAGAGAGATTCTTTTTGCATTTCTGCTCAAAAGTTGAATTTCAAAGCCCACGGAACTTTTAAGTCATACTTGAATGTCTGCAAAGATATGTAATAGCTGCATGGCAGTTGCAGAGTTTAAATTTAGGACTTTGAAGTTCAGATGTCTTACCTTTTATGGGCCAGGACCTTGAACATTTTTGTTGCTTTAGGAGGAATTAGTGTGACTAGACTCAGCAAGGGTGGAGTAAGCTGTGTTGAATGTTTTATGTTAGACTTGACTATTATTAGTGGCTCCTTGTGGAAGAAGAGGCAGGAGTACATTGTTCCTGAAGTGTCTGTGGAATATGAGAAGACATAAAGACATATATGTGTGTGCTAAAGCTATTTTAATAAAAGAAGGGGAAAAAACCCCACCAACAAGCAAACAAAAAACCCCCACCTCACACTTGTACTGTTTGCAGGGAGCGGGACCTACTGGTAAAAATGAAGAGAAGATTCAGGTGTTAACTGACAAAATTGATGTACTTCTACAACAGGTGAGAGTTTTTTAACCCCCATAAGGGACATCTCTTGCTTTTGTTACTCGATCAAAAGTTACACTTGAATTTTTTTATTGTCCTTTAGATTGAAGAACTAGGTTCAGAAGGAAAGGTGGAAGAGGCACAAGGAATGATGAAACTTGTTGAACAGTTAAAGGAAGAGAGAGAATTGCTGAGGTCTACAACTTCAGTAAGTAATGTGTTTGTATTCTGTCAGACTTTTCAAAATTTGACGCAGCAGTACATTCACAATAACCTTGTCCTTCCAATGAAAGCATGCAAGGTCTAGGCAGAATTTATTAGATAATAACAGAACATTTAGACATGTTAATCCAGTGTGTTATTTTGCATTCCACCTTGAGAGTGGGCTTCCTGCACACAATTTATGAAATTATTCACCCAGCAGTCCTGGAGGTGAGCTTGCACCTTCCTCTAGTTCTGGTCTCAGTTAAACTTTGCCCTGTAGTGTCTGCAATATAATTTTACTGGATTACCAGTGTGACTGTTACAGAAAGCCCCTTCTACAGAAGCCAGAGGGGATGTTTTCTGTAGCAAGTTCCTGTCAATAAAAAGGAGCTTAAGTTTAAACATTTTATTTTGGTGTTCAGTGAAATGCTTAAATTGAGATTCTTTTTAAAAGTTCTTAAATGTTGCAAGCATTGCATTTATGTCCATACTATATGAGTCATGCACACTGCACAGCAGTAATCACTTGGGTTTATGTTGAAATTTTGGTGTATTTCTCATATGGCTGTTGAATCAATTTTACCATCACCCTTTTAAATAGAAGCTCAGCATTCCTTTTTGTATTTCTTGAGGGGATATTTTAGCCTTTTGATTCCTTGAGGCATGTTCCATGGTTATTCTACAGCTCCTGACATTTCAGTTGATGCCAAATAAATCACAACTGAAAAAGAAAACTTCAAAAGAAGAGCTTTTAAATCTGTTTTTCTGAGATTGCAAGGAAGCTGCCAATATGGCTGTGTACATGTATGACTGTGTTACGCAATGAGGAATAATTCTGTGGTTTCTAGTGGACTCCTGTGGAATAGGTGTAGGTATCCTCTTTTTACCCTGTTCACTCTGGTAGGTGCAGTGCCCTGAAGTCAAAGCAGGCACATAAAATTTTCAGCTTTCAGTAGTGCCTGGGATTTGACAGCAGTAACTACAAAGTTCTAAACCTCTTCACTGGCTTCTGGCTAAAACTTTCCTTTTGACTTAACAAATATTTTTCTTTTTGCAGACAATTGAGAGCTTTGCAGCCCAAGAAAAACAAATGGAAGTTTGTGAAGTTTGTGGAGCCTTTTTAATTGTAGGAGATGCACAGTCCAGGGTAGATGACCACTTGATGGGAAAGCAGCACATGGGTTATGCCAAAATAAAAGCTACTGTAGAAGATTTAAAAGTAAGTGTCTCCTCCAATTGTTGAACATGATAAATTGCTCGGAGGCTTCCCGTGGTCCAGTGGAATTCCTCAAGAAGGCGAAACACTCCAGGGAAGGGAACCCTACACTTAGCACTGTACTTGCACTGATGTGCTTTGTTCTATGTGATTACACTAAGTATAAGCAGAGATGTAAATTCAGGTGGGAATTTTTATGACCTTCATAAAGAACTGTAGTGTGGCTTCTGTTCTTGAGAGAATGACAAGCAAAAAAAGTTCTTCAAGACAAAGGAATTTCATTTCAGGGATTTTAGGAAGTGCTGTCCTTTGTTTGGAAAAAAACACTGAAATATTTTAAAAGCTTAAGCTTCTACATCCTCAGAATCTGTAAACTTAGTATTTTCAATGATTTAGCCTGAGTAATCTTCATTTCTTTCTGTCAACTTGTTTTTTAAGGAAAAGTTACGAAAAAGAACAGAAGAACCTGACCGTGATGAAAGGTTGAAAAAAGAGAAACTAGAACGAGAAGAGAGAGAGAAAGAGAGGGAACGGGAAAGAGAAGAGCGGGAAAGGAAGAGACGGCGTGAAGAAGAAGAAAAGGAAAAAGAGAGGGCTCGTGATAGAGAGAGACGTAAAAGGAGTCGCTCTCGGAGTAGACATTCGAGCAGAACATCTGACAGAAGGTGCAGCCGCTCACGAGACCACAAAAGGTCAAGAAGCAGGGAGAGAAGGCGAAGCAGGTACGTGTGTGTGTGTCTTAAGTATCTTCATGTGACTTCCCAAAAGATAAAAATCTTGTAGGGACTTGATCTGGCAGCCTGGGTCACATCACTGATTTGTTACCTTCACTGTTCTTGTCTCTTAAACAAAGACACGCTTATTTGGTTCTGAGGATAAACAAGTTTTGGAAGTAGATGACACCATTGTGGTGGCAGTGGTTTTATGAGGGAGCTTTCAGTAGAGAAATTCTCGCAAAGAAGAGGTTTTGTTTCTTTGTTAAGTTGGTCTTTCTTTCACGGTGGTAGGTATTTTTAAGCTGTGTAGTTAAATCTTTGAGTAAATGAAGAGGGCAATATGCAGCAAAGTCTAATGTACTGAGAAGTATTTATATACAATATGTTAAGGTTTGTTTTCTGAAAATAATGTATCAGAAAGTGCTACTGTTTTACTGTTTTCTATTCTGAGTTAGAAAATAGCAACTGAGATTTATATTTTTGAAACTTCCTCTGAATGTTAAGGAGTCGTGACCGAAGAAGAAGCAGAAGTCATGATAGATCAGAAAGGAAACATAGGTCTCGCAGTAGGGACAGGAGACGGTCAAAAAGCCGGGATCGGAAATCCTACAAGCACAGAAGCAAAAGCAGAGAGAGAGAACAAGACAGGAAGTCAAAAGAAAAAGGTATGTCTGTGTAAAGACTGAGTTCATAGCAAGTTCTGAAACTAATCTTTCCTTAGGGTCTCAAAAGCTCTTATTCTTTCAGTGAGTGGCTGAAAGTTCTTTGCATCAAATCAGATCTGGTTTTATAAGCTGTGTATGTTGCTTTTAACCAATTTGAAGCATTTTTTTTTTCAGTTACTGTTACTGCACGTGTGTGCATATGTACACCCATCTCTTACTGTTGCACTTTGTCTGCAAATGGAGTGTGCAAGGATTTTTATGTTTTTTGCAACCTGTTTCCCTTTAGAAAACATAAGCCTCTAATCATCATTTCCTAAGAGTGGATGTCTTACTGTTAGCAGATATTTCTGATATTATCCTTTGCAGGTACATGTTTTGTGGGAGTTTGGTACCTGGCTTTTCACCTGTGCCATCTGTTACTTCTGAACAATATCATGTTTCCTTTCTTATCCTGTTAACAGTACTTTTAAGGTTTTTTTTTTCCCAATCTATGAATCCATTCCAAGATAAATCTTGCAGAATTTCTGTAATGTTCTAAATGACAATTCATGCCTTATCCCCCATCTCCTGCTCTTCCCCCCACCCTTCTCCCTTGGTTTTAGTTTTTGTTTTTTTTGTTTCTCATTTAAATGAAGTGAGTTTTGCTTTGTCAGTATTCAGGTGAGTCTCAACAGAAAGCTGTGTTAGTCCTTGGAACGCTTTTATAGCTGTACATGCCATGTACTGCAGCATTGATGGTGACTCACTGCTTCACCAGAGGCTGGTGCTCAGATGATTTACCTTTAAATAGGACTAAAAAGAGAGAGAACACTACAGATTTCCATTTTGCAAGAAGATACTAATTAACTGTTATTGCTAAATTTCCCCCTTTAAAAGTCTTTTGAAACTTCTGGAGGAACGTAATACTTCTGGCTTAAAGCACTGGCTCTGGGGAGCTGACTAATGTCGAGTCCGAAACAGCCACCCCACTCCATGGGCTGATCATCAGTAATGGATGAAACAATTCTTTTATGTTTCTAAGGTACTTTTGAGGTTCTCTGGAATGAAAGGTGCTCTGTGCATGTTTCTGGATTCCATAGGCCTGTCTGCCCGACCCTTACTTCGTATTTATGCAGCGGGTTAGTTCCCAAAATGTTGGTAATGCTTCATGTATTTCTCTTGCCTGACTTCCTTGGACTGTTTAAATTTATCTGGTTTATACTGTGGGGCATCTCTAGTATCGATTCTTCTCTTACTTTCCCTTGCCCTATAGGCAGATGGTTTTAGCTGCTTGCTCATTGGCAGTGGAACTGATGTGCAGGCTTGAAACTCAAGACTTGGTGTTATAGCCCGTCTGTCCATTTGTTACGCTGTTCCTACCTGATACTGTGCCCTTTTTGCCTGCTTTATGAACAGTTTTCTGGTACTTGATCAAGAATGTCCTGTTCTTCTGAATGTGTGTATCTATGCATATAAATAACTGTTTTCTTATTTATTCAAATTTGCTCTGGTTTTGAGCTTTTCAGTGCTTTCCGTAATCTTCCCGTAAAAGAGGAGCTAGTGAACTTTCTTCAGCATCTCAATATTTTTAGTTTTAACTTGACTGATTTCCTTGCTGGCTGTTTTATTTGCTGCTTGCTACTTTCTTCCTCCAGAAATGCGAACAGTGAGATGCTGTGAGCTGTGATGAAAATTCCACCTGGGAAAATCAATTACTTTTTTTGACTATGCAATCCTAACATTTCTAGAAACACAAACAGGCCTTAGAGCAGCACTGTAATGCTGAAGAAGTTTGTGATTTTCCCTTTGTTGGGAAAATCTTTAATAGAAAAAAAGTAAAAAAGAGATGGGGGGAACGAAAAAACCAAAGCAATAGTAGTTATTAAGCAAACATTTAATTTCTCTAACCACCATTACATCCTCATGTTTGCAGTGTGGCACTGTAGATAAGTGGTTAGGTACTTTAGATACTTATATTTGAAGCTTGTGGCTTCCTGCTCTCCTCTTTGCACAAAAACTAGTAGTGTAGAAGTTAAATCTTAACTTAGTACAACTACTGCTTCACTGGGAGCATTGGTTTCAGAATCTAGTTGTCTTTATAGCTGCCATTGATCTGCAGTTAAAAAAGTAAGCAGCAAAGGCCTGGTTGTAACTGCTCATGTAGTGCCTTTCATCTGGAAATCTCAGGCTGCTTCATAAACGTGGCTCTTAACAGCAGAAAACCAAGGCATGGTTGCCCAAGACTTGCATGCCATTACATGTCAAATTAGTGCCACACTTTAAAAATGCAGACGTCCTGGCTTCTTGTTCACTGAAATACTGTAAAAGACTGCAACCAAGGTTGTAAGAAAAAAAAGTCCATGTGAAAAGGGAGGCACTTAATTTGTGACTCAGCTTTCAGGGACAGGGATACATTTGCTGCAGGATGGAGGCACCAGCTGTAAACACCAGCTGAGCATTAGCTTAATGTAAACCAACAGAACACAGCTACTGTTCGAGTAAACTAACTTAAGAGTAGATGGAATAAATAGGGTTTTTTAATATGAAAAGGAAAACTGTTCTCCAAGTACCTTCGTTTTATGAAGGGTTAATACTGGCATGGGCCTCCAGACCACTTTAGCTTGGCTCTTTACCTTCCTTGACCTGGATTCTGATACTTACATAAAAATAATTGTGATTGTGTTTTCATGTTAGTGATTAAACCTCAGCAAATACTGCCAGAACACCCAAACCCTCACTGATACTGTGTTTGACTGGGTTTTTTGCATTTTCTGAACAGTAAAACCATTCACTTTGTTGTGGTAAGAATTCTCACAAAATACATCTCAGTTGCCCACACAAACTCAATCAGAAAAATGTGCATGTGTTGAATCAGGAAGCAAAATCAATATTATGTGATTATGCCTAATAGATCGTAGCTGAAATAACACACACAGTTTCAATAGCAAACTAATTGTATGTGCTTTTAAAGAGAGAATTCTTACTGATTAAAAATACAGCGGAGGAACTTAATTTCTTGCAGATACTCCAAGAGTTGAAAAGTTCAGTTATTGGACTGTTTGTTGAATATACTTTTTCAGTTCAGCTTGGCAAACTGGAGGTTTGCTCTGGTAAACCTGTTTTATTACCAAAATTTTTAGAAGAGTTTCATCTTTCATACCACAGTTTAATAGTAGCTTTTTTAACCTTAAACAAAATTATCCTTCCTGACCGAATTCAAGAAACAAACACGACAGAACAAAACCCTGCACACTGCACATCCATAGGGCTATTAAGATCTACCATATCTACATAGGACAGAAGATAAGATTATTGGACTGACTACTAGTCCTCTGCGGGGAAACAAGACTACTATTCCTCAGTGGATCTACGTGTGCACCGGAGATACCTATAAGACACAAAAAGAAGACTTTTTAACAAGGTTAGTTAGAGTGCAATCTACCTGCGGAGTTGCAAAACCGAGGGCAGACAGATCCAAAATGACTTAGTCCTTCAGTGAGCTGTGTGACGTTGCTGTGTGCTTTCTCCAAGCACCCTGCACTGGATGTGCTGCTGCAGGTGAATCCTCACTACTGGTGGTCATTAGGCAGTTGCCCTCATTTCTCTGTGGGTGCTTTACCCCTCCCTTTGGTGGTCTGTTTTAAAACAAAGAAGTTGGGATGTTGCTGCTCTTTTAAAGCTTAATTTCTTGCTTTGTCTTCTGGAATATAAAAGTGTGTTATGCCAGTCTAGGTGATAACGTTATTTAAAATAGCTTTTTCAGAGTGTTCGATCTGTGTGCTCCTATGTTGGGGACTTATATATTTCTATTTATATTATTTATTTTAATTGCCCGGATAGCAGGGAATAATCAGAAAAAAAGAGCATGAATGTTGTTCTGTATGATGACATCTGAGAGGTTGGTTTTTCAGATTTTCTTTTTCTCTCCAAAGTGTCTGTACTGATCAAAGGTTGGATGTTATGGTTTGAAATAATACAGAAAGAGTCAATATTTTTATTAAATTTGCAAATACTGAATTTACAGTTGAGGCACGCAGCTCTAATACTGAATGTTTTTCTTCCCATGGAAATATTTTTACTTCTGGCTTCCTTCCTTCTTTGAAGATTATTGAGGAAAAGATGAGTTTTTCAGCAGTGTAGCAAATCCTTCAATCTGCTTTCCAATCATGATAAAATTGTGGGGTCCTTCCCATCTTGCTGTTTCTTTACCTTTGAAAAATAAGTGGGTTTTATCTAACTCCCAGATTGTATCCCCAAGCCTTTTTAATGAGTGGTTTGTAAATAAATGACAGATGTTCTTATAAAATTGAGAACTAGTAATGCTGACAAACGTGCAGCTTCAAAGTTTATTTTGATTGTCACTGTTATCCCTACCTTCATAGCTGACAGTGCTTAAATATTGTTTGCTTGTTTCCACACGTATTTAATAGTTTGAGATTGCTAGTTTTTTAATTGGCAAGTATTAATTTCTTTGATAATGCACCTATGCATTGTCCCACCACTCTTTCCTAATTCTCTTTCAAGAACCGTATTTAATGAGAATTGTACACCAAAGAAGGCCATGCACATCAGACATTAAAACTTGGGGACCAGAAGAGTCCCACGATAAGTAAGGAAGCCATGCACCATAATTACACATTTGCCTAACCTCTTTACCCCCACTCTGTGTATTTTGACAGAGAACTGAGTAGCTGCCTCTGTTAGGAGGTCTGACCTTTCTCCTCTTTCCCTACCCCATCCTGTCCCCTTTTACCTTTATTTTGTCCCCTCTCCATTCCAGCATGGTAGAAGCCTATTTTTGTAACTTTTTGAGTACTGCTGTTATTGCTATAAAATTTAATTGTCCCATTTTGTATGCAATATATATCTCGCATGTGCAATGTTTGTTTTTACTTTGAAATCCATGGTCAATGTCTTCTTTCATGGCAGAAAAGAGGGGATCTGATGATAAAAAAAGTAGTGTGAAGTCCAGTAGTCGAGAAAAACAGAGTGAAGACACAAATACAGACTCGAAGGAGAGTGAGACTAAGAATGAGGTCAATGGGACCAGTGAAGACATTAAATCTGAAGGTGACACTCAGTCCAATTAAAACTGATCTGATATGACCTCAGATCAGACAGAGGTAAGTGCATTATTTCAAACTTTGATTAGGGCTTTTTGTTACTGTTTAACAGTGCAGCGTAAGTATGCACAGATGAAGATGGAACTAAGTCAAGTAAGAAGACAAACTAAAGAACCTTCTGAAGGAAAAGACAGTGTAGTCCTGCAAAACATTTTGAGGTACATTGTTTTGTCTCAGCTATTTTGTAGCAGACTCGTGCCCCCATTAGTGTGCCTCTTTGGGACATATTTGTAATATAGTCACCATAGAAAAATTAATTATATTTTTTTTAATTTTTAGGGATTTTGTTATCGTTTTTTTTAAAAAAAAGTTGAACTGTTTTTGTATTTAAGTCCATATTGTGTTGGTACATCAGCAGAAACTTTTGCTTTAATACTTAATATTTGAGGCACATGTTGGACTACTTTGTTTTCATATAAACTGCTAGTATTTCTTTGTCAAGGATGTTTCTAGTTTTTTTGCTTTATTGCCTTGCATTCTAATGCAGTTTGTTCTGTAACTCGAGAGCCAGTAGCATTGGATTGATGGAAGTGTAGGGTTTATGAATTATTGCAGCTGACTACCATACCTCACACAGCGTTGGTGTTGTGAGCGGCCCATGAAAAGCCAAATTAAAAATCAAGGATTCAGTCAAACTAAGCAGGTACTCATGCCAGGTACTCCTTTCTCTACCCACATCCATGTTTGAATGCTGTTGCCTGTAATCTTTAAGCTTACTGTTGTGTTTTTGATTTTGAAGATAGTGAAAAGGACTTTTTTTGTGTATTGTGTGAATACTGTAAATCTGATGTTAACAGAATGGAATTTTCTTTCAACTGTGTGTAGGGATGCAGTGCTGCCCAGAATTAGATATCTTTAAAGAGTTTAAAATGCAATAAACACTACATAATAATCGCCTTGTTACTTTCAATGCAATTCAAGTCTTTAAGAGGTATGTGCTTAATATTTCCTACTGTGTAGGAGAATTTGCAGTCAGCCATAGCACAGAGCAGTGGAGTGGCTGGTAACAGGCTTGTAAGGCAGATGTAAATGCAGAGACAGATGCCACCAAATGATTACAGTGTTGATGGCAGGAATGTATGCTGGAAACTCTTTTGTGGGAAATGAAGCAGCTAAACAATAGGCAATACAATACTGTATTAAAAGGAAAACGTGAAGTTTTTTCCTCACTCTTGACATAGCTTTCTTACAGAAGGTCTTTAGTTGTATTCCTGAAATAAGGAACTAACAGTGGAGAGTTCAGCTGATAAATGAGCTTCTTGCAACATAATTTGTTACTGTAGTCGCATTATGTATGCTAGGAACTCTTGAACACTTAATGTTGATATTAAACCATTAATGCTACATCATTGCTTCTAAAGCCAGTCATGTTCAATGGTGATGTTTTTGTAGAAGCTAACAACTGGGCCAATGTATAGGAGTGGTAAAAAAATGCTCATAATGCTGTCTAATCGTCTGTTTTCCCAAAATTTTGCATTATAGGACTACTACGTGAAGAGTCTGCGAAGACAGCGGAAGACAGCTTAAACTGAAGATCTGCTTTAAAATGAGGTGAAAGAAAGCTGTAGTGGCGTAGGAAAATATAAAGTTGAGTTAGAATTTTTTTTTTATAAAATTTAATTCAGGACTGGTGTTTCCTCCCAGAGTTCAGAAAGATGTGTTGATAATAGCACATATGCTACTGAGAATATAAGTCCTGTATCCTTTTTTTTTCTTTAAGACTTTTTAAGATAAGAAACCAACATAACCTGAACACATGGCTTGCTCAGTGTTTAATTGCAAGTTTTCATTCTTGGACTTTAAAACACAGGAATAAATGTTTAGTATTTGTGTGAATCGAACTAAAATGAATCCCATTTTTACAACTAAGCTATTCCTAGCTTCTTGATATACGAGAAATGGAAATAAAGTATCTTTGAATTTCTGTTACAAACTTGATTGTCTCTGTCATTGAACGTTTAATATTAAATAAGTTTCTTTCCTAATAAATCTACTCATGTCTTCAAGCTTAGTCCATTAATTTGCATGCTTAGTTATTCTGTGCTGTTTGTGGGTTTTTTTGGTGCCATCAATATTTAATGTCAACCTCCTTTTTCAGCAGTTAGATGCTGTTGGGTTCAGTGTCCCTTAAAAAGTGCACCTCATGCTGCAGTTGGTTAAAAAATTACAGAAATCTTGCAATAAAAATGGAGGTATTAAGTCTTTGTAAAGCAGTTCAGTGTTGACAGCCTTATCAGAAAGATGCCAGTCTGAGACTGCCCATCAGACTGCCCCAATTTGCACTGCAGTGTCCATTTGGCATATTAATTGTCAACCATATGTAGTTGGTGAGCACAGTCTGCATGTCAGAATGGATATGGGGGAAGGGAGATCTGCCTTATGGTTCTGTGTAAAGCTGTAGAGCACGCAGGGGTAGTTCTTGTTGGCAAGGAACTGCAGCCTGTACTAGTCAGTGCTGTGGCTGCAAGGCATTGAATTTACATTCTTAAAAAAAGCATTATCCCTCCCATTAGTATTCAGGACTGAACTGTACATGGAGCGGAAGTCAGACACAGACAGAGCACCATTGTAACTTGCTTGTGCTGATTGTGGCGTGCCTTGTGTGGTCTCTGTGGGGAAGTGCACTCAGAATCTGCATGTGGGTCCCTCTGCTGAGTAGTGCTGGGGTTTGGATAAGGGATACCCTTTTTGACTTCCTCTTCTAAAGCAGACACACATACAGGGGCACAGGGGATTGAGACTGGGTGTGGTGGGCATTTCAGGAAAAAAAGTAATGAAAGTAGGAGCAGGTAGAATTGTAACTAAGTTCTAATTGCAGACAGTGGATAAACCCCTTCCTTTTGAAACTCCTGAGACAGGATTCAGCCACTTCTTTCAGTGGCGAAAATGTTTTGGATCTTCTGCACACATTTGATACAGGACTTGCATTTCTCTTTATTTTGCAGAAGTAAAAATTATAAAATGAGGTACTTTATAGTAAATTAGACTGGGATTCAGATTCTGGTATGTCTGATAGTGCTTTGAAGATGAAGGAAAATTCTGTTTTGCAGAGCACAGGAAACATGGTGCCTTTCTAGTAACTACCTCCAGATGTGACTCTGCAAACATCTCCACCAGATTCATCTCTGTGAGACGTACAATCTTCAAGGTTTGAGCCCAGGATAAATACCATCCCAGATTTTCTAGGAATGCTAAGCAAAATGGAAGTAGCTGATTTAATTAAGCACCTCTTATGTGCTTTGTCTGTACTGGTTTTGGCAGCCTGACAGTCTTTTATTTGGTGTTAAATATGTACTGACCTGTGATTTTTCAAAGTTGTGTAAGTGTTCTGTCCACTCTAAAGTGCACCCCTCCATCCTATTCCCACCCATAAAAAGGAAGAGATCAAGGTACTTCAAACAACTGATACTTTATTATAAGTAAAGAGTAGCAATGTCAGTTCAGTACGAGTTTGTAGTGCAAACAAAAGTCGTCCTTGGAAGAACAGTAAGTTTTGCAAACTTAAGTCTCAGTTGTTTTATCTTGGTTTATTGTTCAAAGAAAACGACTCAACAAAAAAACCAGTTAACTAGTGCGCCTTAGAGTTTATCAAATTGCATAAAACATACAAAAATAGTTCTCTGAATGCATAGACTTATTACTGTTATTACAGTCAGATCATGATTAAAGTTTAAGTCTTAACACATTAACAGTTATTCTTGGTGGAAACTAGAGCAAATAAAGCTTTTTTTTTAAAACCAGCTGCTTCTATAGCAGAATGTTCAGTAGTTAGTGGAGACAGTCTTACACTGACTTCCTAAACAAAGGAACTAGAAAGAAATTAGATACTCATATTAATTTAGAACCATTTAACCACTACTGTTTTTCAAAGAGTTATTGCACATAATCTGAGCTAGCCTCCAAGCTATACTGGAAAGATAAGTACACAATTGTTAAAATAAAACCTCCTTTCCTGTGCTAGTAGGAAATTTTACTTCATACTGTGTTACAGTCTTGAGCTTCCCAGGAATTGAATCTGGCATTAAAGTAGCTCAGCTCCTGGCTGGAGAAGGACCAGGCTTAAGAATGGAGAGTTAGCAGAGTTGAGGTGATAAGGTGCATGTGGGGCAAAGGATAACTATTTCGAATACAATAAGCAGGGAATTTTAAGCCTAAGTAATTTGGTGAAATCCTGAACCCAGAGTTGGGCATCTCTGCTGGCAGAAGGGGTTTGTGTTCTCCTGGCATGCAGCAGATTTACAGACCAGGCTGGGGGGAGCTCCTGGGGTAAAGCAGGACACTGGGAGGGTCCAGCCATGCTTCTCCTACCAGAACATGGTGCTGCTACTATTTATAGTCTGACTGTCAACATTGCAGTCCAGATCAACAACAACAAACACAACATCAGCTGGGCAGACACTCTGCTGTAGTGCAGCTTCATAAAGCAGAGATGGAAGGAAAATCAATACAACTGAGGGAGGGGGGGGAAGAAAAAGCAGCTTGTGCAGAAAATGTCCCTCACCCCTCCACCCACCTCAGGACCCAATTAAGGTTTTTGGTGCAAAGGTCAGCATCATAGTTTTTGTTACAAAAGAAAACAAAAAGCCTCCAAAAGCATAGCTTTGCAGGCTGCCATGTTAACAGAAAAAGCTTCAGGCTGTTTATACTTCAGCAATGCTGTGACATAAATACTTCATTCAACCCACAGATGGATATTAACTGAAAAAAAGCAACAGCAGACTGCCTCATGTGAAGTTACACGTTAGTTACCTGCTTGTGCTAGGTCTCCCATTCAGGTTGACTCCTAAGAGCTTGGTTTGGATCCTTCACGAGGACACTGCTGTGCTTTTCCTGCTCCTCAAAGAGCAGAAACCACCTGTAACTGGTGTATGAGGGTGAGCCACAAAGAGCTTACCTGACTGACACCTGGTGTGAGCATTGCACAGGCTTACAGAGGTTGGAAAGTAAATGAAACCATGGATGCAGATTGGGAATCCCCTCCCTATCTCCTGAAACATAAGGGCTTTCTCTTGAAAGGACACTTGTTTTGTGACTTAATTATAAGAAGCATTTAAGAGAGGCTTCTGTATTTTTCAGTGGAGGTGGAGAGATGCCATCACCTAAGGTACCATATTCTCATGTGGGAAGGAAACATTTAATGTGGACACACTGCATTTATTTTCAGCCTAGTGAAAGTGTTTCTCCTCTCACTTCAGAGCATTAAGATCTCTAGATAACCGATTTTGGTGAGTCTTTGTGAAGGAGGAAGAGATTAAGAACTTTCACATTTTACATTTTTAGAAAGCAACTGTTCATTGTCTGCCAGATACCCTCTGACATTTAACTTAATCAGGAAGTTTAAAATATATACATATACACACAGAGACACACAGTTTCCTGAATCTCCTTTCCCTGATTATTACTTGGTCAGAGTGGGTGTACTCAACATACTTTTCGTATCAATAATTACATCTTTCCTGCCCTCTGCTGCCAAATAAAACCAATAAACTTCCTCGAGATACGCTGGAAGCATGTGATTTTTGTAGACAAATGAGGTATCCCTTAGCTGAATACAGTATCAAGTAAAAAAATAAAAGCAAAGGAGATATTAAATATAAAATATAAACTATTAGTTAAAATAGTCACCCTAACAATAACTTAAGGTTTTACACTTGCTTAAATCCCTGCCTTCCAAAGGCAGCAGCCTGTCATGACCTGGTGTTGACACCCCAGATGCAGCTCCAAGTCAGTAAGTCAGCTTGGATGCTCTGCTGTTGTAGCACGGCCTCTCTGTCAGAGCGGCTGCAGCGTTTCGGAAAGGAGAGCTGTCACTTCTCACAAGAACCAATTCCAGCTCTTGGAAGTCCTGGAGTCTGGCAACATCCTTGTCCTTTTAAAGAACAGACAGAATGACACATTACTCCTAAAAATAGCTGGTTGTTAGTGTTATAAAATAGCTAAAGAAAGTAAAAATTAAAATTTCAGGGAGGTTACAGCCAATGATGAATAAATAATGAGAGGGGAAAAAATCCTACCAGCACACCCTCTTGCTTTCAAAGCAGGCTTTTTGGTTTTTCTTAAAATGTACATTTTCTTCTTGAGCCTCATTATGATTTGCCAGTGTTCGTGTGTGTCACTCACCTAAGAGTTGTGATCAATTTCGTTTACAAACCTCCCGAATGGATATTTTTGGAACAGAAGAGTATGTTCATTTGTTATCAGCATATCTTTAAATTATTCATATGCCAATTTGTTGAGGCTTTTTTCCCCTTACTGTTTGTTCTTTTTAGGCAAGCAGAGGGTGAAGTAGTACATGGCAATTATGTTAAAAGCACCATAATGCACTGTTTCTGATACATTCTAAAAAAGTCAAGCTGTAATAGTTCCATGTGTTTTAGGAGCTGGAATGCTCTGCCTATTTTGACAAGAATATTTTTAAGTAAGCTATGATGAAGTTTAAGGAATGTCCAATATACTTTTGAATTTGTGAGTCTAAGTCAGTTAATAGAGGTGACATTTTACGAATCTTTTTAAAAAAATACCTTCTCTGATGTCTTCAAAGTGCAAAGTCAAGTTAATCTCCAATATCAACTCTTACCTTTCTTACTAGTGTATTGGGGAGTTTTCTGATCTTCTCTACTTGTTCTGGATTAATGCCCAATTCACAGCAGCTCACTCTCAGCAGATCTTGATAGGTCAGTTCTTGTCTGTCCAGTTCAATCTCAATGAAGTCATTGTCTCTCAGGTTCTGGACTCTCACCTTAAGCACAAGTTCTGACAGAGAAAGGATTAAAAGGTGGTTTTTAAAAAGAAACAACAAAACACCACAAAGGACAATCAACCCAAACCTAGCACTACAGTACTTGTAATTATCTTCTGAATTCAGGTTTTGTAATACAATCCCTATGATCTCACTGAGAAGTACTGAGCAGCAAAAATACACAAGGGAGCCATGTTTACACTATTTAAACTCTGATCCATCCAGTCACGAAGTCAAGTTGTTACCAAACTACCAGAGCTGCATTTGATTCTCTACAATACAGTGCAGAATTTAATTTTTCATGTTACTTGGAATGGTTTTACCATCAGTTTGCAAAGTATTACCATGGCTACAATACAATACAGCAGTCATTCTACTCTGCAGAGCCAGAAAAAAAAAATCAGGGTACTTCTGGCCACAGAATTCAATGTCTCTGCCTCTGTTCTACTTGAGTCTGAAGCAGAACGATTCTTTAACCTCACTGTTCACCCAGTAACAAAACCACGGCACACAATGCAATAGAAGGATGGTGTAAATGGCACCTCATTACCTTGCATGTTGTAGGGGAAGGTCCCGGTGAAGAAGAAGGGCTGGAAGGCCGGTGTGGGGCTGGTCAGGGAGGTGCTGGGCTGCAGTGGCCCAGCCTGGCTGGTCGTTCCTGGGGAGCAGAGCCCTGTGCTGGGGGGCACGGCTGGGGGGCACACGGGGCCATTGGGCACCCCTGGCCTGGCCGGTGCTGGAGCTGTGGCCGTGGGGGGCGGCGGGGCCGGCGCGTCCAGCGAGGGGGAATCCTCCTCGGTGCTGCATGGCGAGGGTGTGCACTCGCTTTCGACCTGAGTTGCTGATGGACAAGGACTGGTTTCGCACTGGGAAGCAGAAGAGATGGAAGCACTTTCATTCTGGGATTCTGCCAAGCTGCCTGGAATGCTTTCTTCGGTGTAAACGTAAGGGAATGGTGGGTTGGCCAAGTAGTTTGCAACAACTGGCAAATCTAAATCCTTCACTCCTTGGCATTCAGTTTCTTCCTCTACTAATGAAGTTCAAAAATGGGAGGCAGGGGACAGGGAGAGAAAACAAACCATCGTGTTACTGGACAGATCTTTCTCATTTTGAACAGTTTTCCTGTTGTGTCTTAAAACTACATCACGTTCCAAGGTCATCAAAGGATGACAGTAATGTACCATAAGCATGTAATACCCAGAAGGCAAGTAGCTGCCAAGTGAAAGAAAAACCTAGAAATGTCTACAGCATATTCTGTATTTTAAAAACAAAGTGGGGGAAAAAAGTAACCACTGAAAGACACGTAATTTTGAGCAGTGTTATTCCAGGGCTTTCAAAGGAATTGTATGATCAGTAGTTCCTTACTAAGTCTCATTTTACAATGCTTTTATTAGCACCTGCTGTAGATAGACTATGATTCAGGCCAGCAAATTCAACCCAGTATTTCTTCAGGCAAGTGACTATTTGCTGTAATACCCAAACAAACCCTTCTCTTGCTTAAAAGCACTGCAATAAGTGGCATTCCTGCCTGACTGAGGATTACAGGACATTAATAGCAATGTCAAAGCAGTTCAGAAAGATCTGCTTAATAGCACCACACTCCCAGAATAAAAACTAGGAGAATGTAAGCGATATATGTTTACTCCCTAGGAAACATAATGACTAATAGGAAATTAAGACAACTATGAACAATGTTCATCCACACATGCTTGACAGTTTAGATGTTAAAGTGAGTCATTTGACTCAAACTAAGCCTGAGAGATGAGCACCTTTGCCCAAAAGAAAACAAAGGTATCATGCAAAGAACATGCCATTCCTTCAGTGGTGACTGTTGGAACTCAAGTGATGATTTAGATGCAACTTCGTTTAAGATAATCCTGCACTATTGATGTAAATGCAATTTAAGTGCAATTAGCAGAAGACAGAATGCCAACATTTCCAAAGGTGAAGCACTTTAAAATTTTAATCTGGAGCACAGTACCCAGATTCTGATTGGCAACAGAATCACAAACATCTAACTGGGTTTGCTGTGCATATCAAAAGTGTAAGATGGCAGAATTATGGGGCAAAAACTAATCATACTGCAAGTTACAGTATAATGACATAGAAGCTGTAATTTCTGAAATGATGCAGTTGTTCTGAGTGGATTTGTAGTATCGAATATGGTCAGGCAACAGACAAATTGTACAAGTGTGAAAGCCTCCTGCACGTGAGCTTCTGCTTTGTGATAGCAAACAGGACTGCAGCAGCACATTTCCCACAGCACACAGCTCTCCCACCTCCTGGTGCCACAGCTCAGAATACAAGGCCTTCCCAGCTGAAATCCCAATGCCTTATTTCCCAAGTACCAATTCCAGTTACAAATCACAGCTACCTCATTGAGACACAACTGTCCTAACCAGAGTTCTGCTTCAGATAAAAGCACTACGAACCCTCCAGCGTTTAGACCAAGAAGGACTTTAAAAGCGCGGTACCTCCGAGGATCCTCCGTATGTGCGGTTTGGATGTCAGCTGTGCGGGCAGCTCTCCCCTGGCCGTGAGGATCCGCCTGTCTGCGCCGGCCTCCAGCAGGCAGGACACGACCCGGGCATGGCCGCGCTTGCAGGCCCAGTGCAGGCAGGTCCTGCGGGACGGAGCACAGCGGGTCAGGGCCCGGCCCGCCGCACACGGGGCTGTACGCAGAGTTAGGATAACCGGGGTTAAAGTTTCCCCTCGCTGCGCCGCTGTTTGAGGCTGTGGCTGTGCGGTGCGGGGCGGGGCAGGGCAGGGCAGGGCAGGGCAGGGCAGGGCAAGACAGGGCCCCGCAGTGCGAGCGGCCCCCGCAGCGGCCCCGCCTCGGGCAGCCACAGGTGCAGCCGGCTTTTATCGTGATCCTCTTTACCGCTAAACCCCCGAGCCCTGCCGAGATTAGCTTTTCCTGTCCCGTAAACAGGGGAGCTCAGGGAGCAGCGGAGAGCCGCGACCCCCCTCACGGCCGGGAAACCCGAGCCCCGGCAGGGCGAGCGCCCCTCGGCAGGGCAGGGCAGGGCAGGGCAGGGCAGGGCAGGGCAGGGCAGGGCAGGGCAGGGCAGGGAAGGAGGGAGGGAGGCGATCCCCGCGGCGCCCCGGCCCGCCCGGCCGCCCGCAGCCCCTCACCAGCCATTGATCTCGTTGCGGGAGTCGATGTCCGCCCCCGCGCCCAGCAGCCGCCGCACCTCCGACACGTCCCCCAGCGCCGCCGCCTCCCGCAGCCGCTCCGACAGCTCCTCCCGCGCCTCGGCCGCGCCGCTCATGGCCGGCTCCCGGACCGCCCTGCCCGCTGTCCCCGGTGCCGTGCCCGGTGCCGTGCCCGCTGTGCCCGGTGCCCGCCGTGCCCGCCGTGCCCGCCGTGCCCTGCCCGCGCTCCGGGCCCCGCG
>JAWWEE010000041.1:5767047-5811216 GCA_035221455.1 Xenops minutus | reverse complement strand
GGGGAACTGAGGGGAGAGCTGAGGGGGGAGCTGAGGGGGGAGCTGAGGGGGAACTGAGGGGAGAGCTGAGGGGAGAACTGAGGGGGAACTGAGGGGAGAGCGGAGGGGGAACTGAGGGGAGAGCTGAGGGGGAAGATGAGGGGAGAGCTCAGGGGGAACTGAAGGAGAGCTGAGGGGAGAGCCCCGGTCAGGAGAACTGAGGGGAGAGCTGGGACAGGGGAGAACCTGGTTCAGGGAGAACTGAGGGGAGATCCCGGGACAAGGAGAACTGAGGACGATCCTGCTCCCTGGGATGTTGTGTCCCGATCGGTGCAAAAACAGACTGGAGAGAGGCCAGCGGAGGGCACAAAGATGAGCAGGGGTGTGAGACTGCGAGCTGTCTCTGCAAACTGGGCCTGTTTAGCCTGGAGAAGACTGAGAGGGGATGATTAAATCCATGTATAAGTATCCCAAAGGGTCAGAGGATGGTGCCAGGCTCCTTTGAGTGGTGCTCAGTGACAGGACAAGGAGCAATGGCCATCAACTAAAACACAAGGAGTTCCACCTCAGCATCTGGAAGAACTTCCCTCCAGAGCACTGAAACAGCTGCCTGGGCAGGGTGTGGAGCCTCCCTGGCTGGAGCCATCCCAGACCCCCTGGACATGTTCCTGTGTCACCTGCTCCAGGTGACCCTGCCCTGGCAGAGGGTCACACTGGGTGATGTTCACAGGTCCCTTCCAACCCCAGCCATTCTGTGATTCTTTGTGACCCCTCCTGGGCACTGGGGTGGGATCATGGGCAGGGTGAAAATCCCAAAACCTGGAGGATTTCCTCTGACAGGCTCATCCCACCCTCGTCCCCCACCCTGAGCCCTGTGTGGAGCCTTGACGGGAGGGGGAGAAAGCTGTGGGTCAAAACTGCCTGCCTGGCAAAGGCACATCAGAGAATCATTTAGGTTGGAAAAGCTGTCTTGAGATCCCTGAGTCCAACCATTCATCCATCACACTGGCCTTTCCCTCTTCAGGGTGTTTACAGCTGGCAGCCTGGCTCCTGCCCTCGAGCCATGGGCTGGGGGCAGGGAGGTACCACAAGGATGGGTTCAAATCCATGGACCAGGAGGGAAACCCACCAGGAGTTTCCCCAGACACTTCCAGCACTGGCACCCCCAATTCCCAGCCCTTTCCTCTCTGGCACATTGCTCACATTCTTAATTAAATCACTGCAACCTGTGCTGGGGAGCTTATTTAACTCCAGGCTTTCTGTTTTTGCATCTGCCACCAAGGAGAAATTTGTACTAAACTGTTTGGGGTTTTTTGTTTCATTGTCTCTTTTTTATTGCTTGCTTTTCTTATTAGTGACATTATTTTTAACCTACCTTTTAATTTACAACTTGGGTTGCTGGTGCTTTGGTGTGCTGTTCCTGCTCTGGCAGTTGTGGCAATTAGGTGAAGATGATGCCTGCAGCATTACCATCCAGACAGTTCCCAAATATCTCTCCATATAAATGAAGCTTCAAAACACAATCATCGTCCTTTTAATCAGTCAGGAGAGACAGAGGCCCACAGGCCAGACATTTCTGTTTCTGTAAGAGAGAAGCATCTCTACAGACTGCCCTTGTGAAGGCAGGAGGGACAAGCCAGTGATGGATTTTTAGCTGCTGTGGCAAAGGTTACACAGTGACTCAGTGGCAAGTTTTTCACACTAGATCACATGCTATTCATCCCATGCAACAGGCTGCAACACGCTGGGCAAAAGTTTTGCCCAGCTCATACCAAAAGACTCAACCAAACTGTATGAGAAACAACCGGATTTAGAGAATGTTTTGTAAACAACATTTACCCAGCAACAACCTTGAATTCCAACCTGGAAAATCAGCCTTCAACTGGACACTGCTGTTACCTGGATAGTTTAACTTGCTTCCTTTTTCAGTAAAAGCATCTTAAATGATCACTTTTTAACTCGAATTCCTTTTATCTATTTTCAGTATCTGTGGCATAAAGACGTAAAACAAAGCACATAAAAGTGGAGACCTGGAGATATGTTCTAGGAAGCAGGACACTCTTGCACACTGTGAAAGCTTTAAATCCCAATTTGTTACATCTGGAAAAATCCAGTAGGATAAAGTGGCAAAAGAGTCCCTTCCAAAGTCATACAAGACAAGTCTCAGATGGATAGGGAAAAGCTGCTTGGGAGGTGAGTGCAGGAATAGGCCTAAAACCAGAAATACCATTCCTAGTTCTCCAGTACTGCTGCCACTAGATGTCACAGTGGAACAGCAAGAGGAGCCCGAACTGTGGCTTTGTGCTTCTTGCTGTAATCGTAAAATGCCTTTAAATTTGTCTCGGCACATCCATAGTGTCTCCATACAGCTTTGATCCTGGGCATTTCAAAGCTCTGTGCGGTGCAGAGGGACATTATGCAACGTTTCCACACAAGCACAGGGGAGCCAGTGCAGGGAGCTGATTTCTGGGGGTTATTGGCTTTTTTTTCCTTTTTTTTCCCCCTCTACTTGATCTCCTCCCTCAAGGCCACACAGGGCTTTTAAGGACTCGAAGCCGGCGGGTGATGCACTGAGATGCTCTCTCTCACGCTCTCTTGGGATGAGTATCCTACTCTGCCGTGCTGGTGCCAAGCCCTGTTAAATGCAGCTTGGGCTCACCATTGCCTAGTTACACAATGTACTTCTCCCCAGAGTCATAAGATCTGCTCCTGCAAGCAAGGCTGTGTGGAAGAGGATTAGCAGCGCGTTCACTTGACTCACAACTCCCCAGTGCCGCCATGAGCCCGCCTGTGGAGCCCCAGAGCCCCATGCGCATTTATTGGCACTAATGCTGCACACACCAAACCCCGGCAGTGCCAAGAACTTGTCCCTTCCCTGCTCCTTTCCCATATGGCAGCTGGGTTTGTGCCCGCGCCCGCCAGGCCCCCACGGTGCCGTACCTGTGCAGGGCACAGGTGCACACGCTGCCCCATCCACATGGATCTGGGTGCATGGAGGCAGGTGCTGGCTGAGGGCTGGCCATCCCCTTTGGAATCTGCTGGGAATCGTACACGGTGCTGTGTCCTCATGGCTTGAGCAGCTGCTTTTCCTCCCAAATGTTAAATGCTCTTGGCCTTTAGTGGGAACACACTGAGCTCTGAGCCACAGCGAGTATGTGTGTGTGCATAACCCAGGTTAGTGCTGTTTTGTTTTTGCTGTGATTTACAGGTGCTTGGTGCTCCCTGTGTGTTCACCACCCAAGGGGGAGCTGTGCCCACCCACCCTGGGCACAGCTCTGAGCGCATGGCATCACCAGGGCTGCTGTGCACGCCTGGCACCAGGGCTTAGAGTAACCACAGGGACCATTCTTTGTCCTCAGTTCAAGTTTCCCAGATTTTATTGGTTAAGTTTTAATATCTGTCTTTTTGCAAGCTTCCGACTGCGCCCAAATCTCTGAATTGGTTCTTTTCTCCTTTTTTGGAGAAACCGTGGTCTGTTTGCTGTTTGCTCCTGGTTTTTTCAAGGCTTATGAAGTTTTTCATTCCCTTTGCATTTCAGATTTCATTCCCCGAGTAACTCCATTCCTCCTCATTTAACCAACACCTCAGTCACTGAAAGTTATGATTAAACATCTTTTTAAGGGCTTAATTCCCAGTTACATGGTGATAGTTACAGCTGTACAATCATATTTGAAACACCTGGTCCACACCCAACCCACCAAAAATAGTATTTCTGGTAATGTAACTCACACTGCACCTGTGCATTTGTTATAAATAAGATTTAGGGATAGTCAGAAACCTTAAATATGATACTTAATGCCCATACACAGAGAGAGAGATTTAAAGCCATTATGGGATTAAGGCTCAGAGAAATGGAAGAACTGGTAGAGAATAAAGATGGAAGGAGTTAAAAATCAACCCAAATATCCACCTAGATTTAAACTAATTTATGCTGCCCACTTCGGGCCTTTTAATGAGTGTTTGAAGGCAGAGGAGACAATTTCAGAGGAGGAAGTCAAAGTCACATGTGAGAAGCAATTTATATTATACCATTTTTTGTGCTGGCCTTGTAATACCCTATGTGGGAGTTTGTAGGTGAATTAGGTTAAATTCAAAACTCCATGTTGTCGGCTCTGAGCCTGTGTCACCCAACGCTCTCTTCATGCCCATGGGAAGAAACATGCAGCACCAAGCCTGATTCATCTCATTCCAGGACAGGTTCTATAATAGCACAGCCAAATCATCCTCTGGAGATGCCTCTTGTGTTCTACCTGCTGTCAGAGGATCCAAAGGGAATGAACCCAATAATTTCCAGCTCCCTAGTGCCAGGCAAGATGAGCACCTGAGACAGGGTGGCTGGGGCTCTACTCAACTCAGGAATAGTTCCTCTGTTCTTGATGAGATAAATAAATGTTTCCAGTGAATTCCAGAGTTGCAAGGAACTCACACATCATCTTTCTTTTGACTTGAAATCCCAGCTTTTTCACCAAATCACTAGGCAGGAATTGCAATGCTGATAATGGTACAGAGGGCTGCAGTTTAGGCCAGGCCTTATGCCCTCTGGAACATCCCTAAATTGCAGTGCAACCAGCTCTCTTATGGGTTTTCAGCCCTGCTGAGAGTATTCTGCAGGGGCTCAAGGGCAGCTGAGTGCCTAAAAGAGAGACTTTTTAGCAGATGTGAGCACATTCACGTGCACACAGATGCACACACCTGAAACACGGAGTGAAATTTGATGGGGAGGGATTGGAAAATGGCATTGATATTTGGGGGAATGATGATCTCCAGGGGAAAGATCTGCAGGGGAAAGATCTCAGGCAGCCAAATCCCTTTAGAAATCAGGCATAGTGTGTGGCTGTTTTGGTTTTTTTCCCTCTCAATTGTTAATTTAACATTGTTCCTATTTGTAGAACAAATAAATAATTTCTGAACAAACAAGTCAGAGAACTGGAACCTGAGGGGAGTGGTACATCAGCTCAGGGACTCATGGTTAAGAAGTCCAATAGATTTTGATAACAACTGAAAATTGTTCAGTGGATTAGTGTCTAAAGCCAGTTCGGCTTCAAGTAATGACAAGCCTGAGCTGCAGTGCTGTGGATCCAAACTTCTCCCCCTGAGGGTGATTGCTGTAGTAAGGCCCCCAGGTGTGAGCCCAGTCCCCTCTGAGCTCAGAGACATCCTAACCCAGAAAACTGTGCAAACAAGAGCCTGCCTTTTCTTTTTCTCCAGACAACTGGCTGCATTCCTCTCTGCCTGTGTCTGCAGTCTGTTTCTTTGCTCTCCTAATCCATGAAACAGGCTCATCCTGGGAATAGGGGGCAGATATATGTAGTTGCCTTACTCCTGCATAGGGGCATGTCCTATTTAGGCATTTGGAGTCAAAAGGCTTCTTTGGATCTTGTCCCATTTTATCTCTTGCAGGAGCTGACTCCTGTGCAAAGTTCACAAGACAATGGGGATCGTTCACCTGCATGTATAAGAAAAAAACTATTTTGCCAAGACAAGGTCTATATTTATTTCTGCAGGGATTTTTTCTTTAGAAGCTGGGCCCATGCAGGAGACAAGATCAAGCTGTTTGGATTCTCCTTAGGCTGTGTTTTGGCCATCAAGGACAAAGCCACAAATGCAAATCGTAACTGGTTACACTGATGGGGCTATGCCCTGTGCACCCCTCGTGGTCCTGAGACATGGCCAGTCAATTTGGAACTCTCCACTGACCTGTCTGGGCTTTCAATCAGGCACTTTACAATCCATCAGAGTAATTAGCAAAGCTGTAACTAAAGAGGTCTCCATGGAGATCGACAGCATCACCTCCCAGCTGGTACATTCTCTGCCTCCTATTCTAAATTTGTTCTAACTGTCTCCCTGGCTCTAGTCCATAAGGTTAGTGAAATCTTCCAACATTTGTGACACATCAGAGCAGTGGAGAGAAGGACAAAGGTGGTTGGGAGGGGGCTGAGAAAGAAATAACCTGGTTGGTGCCTCAAGGAAAGCAGCAGAAACTGTTCAGACATATATAGCCAGAGTTTTGAGAATGGGATTAGGCAGAACAGCACCTCTGCCTGCCTGTCACTTGCAAATTCTTGCTAATACTTTAGGAGCTTATTGGAGGTCAGCACCAAACACCCAAACAGACTAATCTGTATTATAGACACATAATCAAAGTCACAAGGTTTTACATAATATATATCAGTGACACAAGAAGTGTTTGTTCGAATAATTTTGTCATCAAGATTAGTGGCCATGAAAGCCTCTACTGTGCACTAACCTGGTTTTCTATGGCTGTGGGCACTCCAGATTCCTCAAACTAATCAAAAAGGAGCCAAAAAAGTGCAAGTATATGTTCTGAAACAGTTACAGTATTAGGTTTCTGGCCATGGCAAAGTTTAAAGAAAAAAAAAGGTATGTGTGTGTGTGAGGTAGAAAGGGCTGGACTTAAACTGCAGCTTAAGGCACACGAACAAATGGCTGGAGATACGATTCTTGTGTTCGTCATTTTTTCCTGACAGTTTTGCAGTTGCAGCAAATCACACCTCAGACTCACACATGGCTCTGTGGGAACAGCAAGAGGCTGGGATTTGGAAGATAAACTGATGTCACTTGACCCACTTGTGAGCTTTATAGTCCCCTTTGGGAAGGTGGAGGCTGTGGTGCAGAGGGAGTGAGTGGTCTGGGCTCACAGAGTAAGGCAGAGGCAGGGACAGGAATGGGTTCTGTGGAGATAACAATTCCATACTGACAAATCTGATTGACTACAAAAGGAAATTAGTTTATGGAAATGTATGGAAAAGTCTGATTTTCCACCCTGCGTAGAGGTTTGTAACTATGGTGTTACAGAAAAACAAAAGAAAATGTGTAAAATTATCAAAGAAGAAACACCCCCTTCCCATCCAAAAAAAAAAAAAAGAAAAAAAAAAGAAAAGAAAAAATATTCAAGACCATTTTCTCTGTGCTGGGAAGAGACAAAGCCACAGCTCATGCCATGGGCTGCAGAGATAATGTAAAGATTTTGCAGGCACAGAGACCAGCTTGTCCTCCTGGCTGATGTGCAGCAAAGACAAAGGTCTTGTGAGGGTACCCCAAATCCTGCTGTGCCTCTGCAGGAGTTCACCGTGCAAACTGAGGTACCTCAGTGGGAATCTCATTGCCCTAAACTCTCCCACAGTCAATGAGGAGAGACGAAAAGCGATGCCAGCCAGACATCTGCAGAAGTGAAATCAGAACTTGGGAGGCCTGAATCGTCCTCTAGATTCGCCACAATTCACATGCTGCTACCATGTGAACCCAGGGCTAAAAACACTCTGGCAGCTTTTCCAGGACTCCTGAAAGCTCCTTTGTGGAAGCAGAGCTGACTGAACTGGCCTTCAGGTCAAGAAAAATCAAGCACTGGGTGAGATTTCCAAGAGTATTTGGCCGTAACCTCACTCTGCTCCCCTTTGAAGTCAGCAGAATATTTACATCGACTTCAAGTGGAGAAATATCAGGCCAGTACAGAGCGTTTGAAACGCTCACCGCTAACGATGCTCCAGTCCCTTTGTACCCCTCAGCTCAAAGGCCTTTCCTGTGTCTGTGATTAAACACAGTCCCAGCAATTGGTTAGACAGCACGATGAGCCCAATGTTATGGCCCTGGAGGCACAGGAAAATTATAATTATTAAACCATGTGGATCTCCTGAATGTTACCTACGATTGCTCCACCGGCCGCCATCGTAACGGGCTGGTTACCTTCAAAACTGCCATGGAAAACAAAATGCTGTGTCTCAGTGAACCCTGCCACAGTGTTGGCTGCTGGTGGCCTCTTCACGCTGCAAGCAATAAAAGATTGAAATAAAAATATATGTTGAATTAGCTGGAATCAGAAAGAGCAACAATGAAAAAAGCCATTAAATGCAAATGTCCCATTTGCCGGAAGGGTGGGCTTGCTCCTCTAAAGACCAATGGAAGCAGATCATCACTCACACCTCCAGCCAGTGTTCAGATCTGCTGCTGAATGAATGCCAGGAAAGGAGCACGTTTACTACCTGATCTTCATTTCAGCTCCTTTGGGCATTTCAAGTAAGGGAGTCAAGTAAATGGCCTGGAAGAGCTGTTTTGTTGGCCATCATCTGAGTCTGAGCAGTGCAGACTGTATTATCTTGCATCTAGTGGTAAGAGAGTACACAGGGCAAACTAAAACAAGGGAGTTTACCTCTTGGAAAGACTCTTAATGTGTCCAACTTACCAGGCAGGGACTGCCCTGGTAGAGGTCACCCTCTGAGCACAGGCAGAGGATGTGCTGTGTGACAGCCAGGACTGCTAAGAGCCAGCAAAGCCAAACGAGGGCAACAACTCTTCAGTCAAAAAGAATTTTGCCCTAATTTAGATTTAAATTCCAAGAAGACAGAATTGACGCTAAAAGGATTTCATGGTATTTGCAGAAATGGAAATAGCTCCATTTTGTGGAAATTAACTTGTTTATAGAGAAGTTTTGAATACCAAACCCTCAGAGGAGCTCTGGGACTTCCAGGTTGTGTGGAGAAGCCAACACTCATTGCCTGACGAAAAGCCCAGTTGCTGGGAGCTGCTCTGCATCTCCTGGAGAGGTTCCCAGCCACAGTGAGGGTTCCAAACTTCAACAGATTCAGTGGTTTGGTAAAGTCTCACAATGAAGCACAAAACCAAGAAAATCTGCAGCAGTTTAACCTCATCTCACGAACTTTCCTCCACTGAAAGGTTCATAGAAAGGTTCATAACCTTTCTAAAAGGATTAGCCCCGAGTGATGGTGAGATGGTTACTTCATGCTGAAATCACAGGGAATTAAGGCTTGAAGGAGAAACTCTGCATTTTCAAGGAAAAAAGAACTGGAGTGGGTTAAATTAAATTAACATGGCAGTTTAAAACCTTACTGTTTATGTAAGATGAATCAAATCACAAACAAAAGCAACGTGGCTTTTCTATATTGAACCCACTTTCTGAGAGGGAAATGGTGCCTGTGGGGTGGAAGCAGGGTTTCAGGACCCCAGCCTTTCCTGGCTATTGCTGTGTGATACTCATCAAGTAATTTCCTCCCAGCTTTAAATTCCTAAAAGTAAATACAGGAGGTTAAATTAGGATGATTTGCAGGTTGAAGTGAACCTGTGCAATGGGTTCAATAATACTCATTAGCCTCCTACATGGGGAAACTAAATTAACTCGTGTTCCTGGAGAAACAGCTCTGTTGAGAGATGTGCTGAGCACTCAGCCCGAGCACATGTCAGGCCTGCACCTTGCTTTTACTCTGAGCTTTCATTCAAATCGAGCTGGAACCAAGCAGAGAAACTGAAAATCATAAAGAGTAACAACAAATGTACCAGTTCCATCCTGAGGCTTTCATGCTATGGCTCATGCAGCCACAGCAGTGCTGCAAGCCGTGGGAACATCTCCAGTTGCACACCATGGATTTAGTGCCAGTTTTCCAAAGTGCTGCTTTCAAGCTTATCACAAAACTAATCACTAGTTCCCAAAACCTGCAACAAAGCAAGGTGCTCAGTCCTCTGTGCTGCAGCCCGTGGTACCTGTGCTTACCATGACAGTACCTGGCCCAGCCTCTTCACCATGGGAGCAGAGAGCTGAGAGGGCCCAACACAGAAAGTGCTGGCCCTGCACTGATGCCATTGTGGCTGTGATTTCTGTTTCTTGGCGTTCCAGCTTGCATTCCAGATCTCAGATTTCCCTAACTCAAAGCTTAATTGATGGAGCAGGTCTCACTCCTCATTGAGGGTGACAGAGAGCAGGGCTGGAATGGACTTTGGGAGGTGATTTAGACCCTCCTGCTCTATGCCAGGATAAACCCATTGCCAGCATTTCACCTTTGCAATCTCAGCAAGCCAAAGACACTCCATGGCTTCCCCAAATTATCTACAGGATACCTAAGGCTTTGCCTCTGAGAGAGAGACAGAAAGAGAAGGGCTGATGAAAGACAAGCTTCTGAGCTCAGCTTTTACCCATATCTCACTGATAAGGGGTTGATTATCTTCCTTTGTACCCTCGGTGGCTCTTGCTTTGCTGTTTCAGACAGAATAAACCGAACAATAATGAACCATCATCAAACTGGCAATTGCTTCCTGCCCAGCTTACGTTAGCAGAGAAAGAGAAAGCAAATGATGATTAGTCGTATGTCTGCACTCAAAGATAAAACCCCCGAGCAGAAGCCATCTGCCGAGGCATAAAATAATAATTCTGGCGCTAGCCCTGTCTGAGTGCAGTGCCATCAGCTCTCCCCGAAACACAGCACAGTGCAGCCTAATGCTGAGTTCTAGCAGGTGGCCCATAACCCTGTAATAAACTCCCTGACATTATTGATTTTTCCCCCCCAAACTGAGCCCTTTTGTCTAACTACATTAACTTCTGCTTACTGAGCAGCTGCACGTGAGGCAGCGAGCACATAAACAGCAGCTCGTTTGGGTGAGCAATCACCACGCTATATGTTCCCCCTGAGCCTGTCCCTGCACGCTGTGATCTGCTCAGATGGGTTATTTCAGAAGTCAGAACCAGCACTTGTTAGCTCTGAGCACTTCCAGGGAGATTTCTATCTTAACGTGGGGAGAACTGAAATATGCCTCCACTGCTAATTGTGCACATGAAGAGCCCTGAAACAGGACCCAGGCGTGCCATTCCCATTGCAAACCCTCAGCCAAATCTGCCCTGCCCATGTGTGTGTGCTCCCAAAGCATGGGCCAGCACAGCAGCCTTTGCCTGTGCTTTGATGTTCAGAGGTGCATCTCACACTGCCAAAAATCCTGCTCTCCTGGCCAACCATCCAGGCAGTGTGAGCTGCGAGCTCTTCTGGGGGCTGTGGAAAGGCCCCCGGGCTGGGATCCCTGGCCATGCCCTGAGCAGGTCCTGCAGAGGTTCGTGGAAAGGGGCATCACTCAAAGGGAAAGCTTTGACCCTTTGTGGTCCAAACCAAGCTAAAGCCAAAGCATTATTTGTATTTCTTTGTGTGTTTGGAAGCAACGTCCCTGCTTGAGACAAGCTGGGCTCCAAAAGGGATCTGGCAGTGACGTTCCCTCTCAAATGCCTGGCTATCAGCTTTAAGAGCAATAAGTTTTACGTACAGCCTGAAACATCAGCACTGTCTAAATGAGACAGGGGTCTTTAAAGTACTCTTCTGTTCAGGCATCACATTGTGATCTGTGCCACCTGCGGAGGGTGAATGATGACGGTGGGGCTGAAGAAGAGCACAGCCTTGGGGCTGCCTGCGTGATCAGGGTCCTTGTGGGCAGGGCATGTTTTGGTGTCCTGTTTGGAAGAAGGGGCCAGTCGCTGCTGTGGGCGGTACAGGGAGATGGTACCAAGCCCTGGTGTCCTGTGGGAGGAGGAGGAAGAGGAGGGCAGCCTCAAGGAGCAGAACCCATGCTTTAAGCTAAGCTCAAAGGCAGAAGATGTCCAGCATCCAGCCCTCACCCCTGGCCTTGCCTGCCCAGCAGGTGCTGGGGGCAGCCCTTACACGGCAGCACAGAGCAGTGCCCACCCCAGCCCAGAGCCCTCGTGTAGGGTCTGGATGCCACAGGCAGCAAAGCGCCACCGGCAGCGATGAGGCAGAGCCTGCCTGCAGAGGGGCTGGCTCGTGTTTGTGTTGGCAAAACCAGCTGCGAGTGGCTGCGGGCCCAGGGAGCACGAGAGGCTGAGGCTGGAAGGGCCCCTGTGCCGAGGCAGAGATCAATGGGAGATGGAGGTTTAACATCGCAGAGTGACGGGCCCTGCCAAGAGCCTTCCACAATAAAAACCAGCAAATCAACCAGAGCTGAGCGACTCCAGATGAGGGCTGCTCGTTTCACCCAGTAAATATGATCAAGAGTTTGTTGCTCCTTTAACAGTGCTTAAGAAAAAAACAACTGAATACAATTAGACTTTTCTGTGCACCAGAGAATCCCATTTCACTCCTCAATTGAAAGGGGTCACACCAAACATTGGGTCAATGCTTGGCACAGCAGAGAAGGGCAGGGACAACCCATAGAAGCTTGGCAATAGTAAGAAAAAGGGCAAAGAAATTATAATTTACAAAAAACCCTCAGCAATAGTTAAGCCAATTCTAGATCAATGGCCTAACCAGGGCTCTGGGCATCCTAGGAGGGCTTTTCAGGACTGGTGTGTAGTTGGATGGACGTCTGTGGAGCACAGGCTCATCAGAGACTGCATGTGCCCAGTGACAGGAGCAGGTCCAGGATGTTGCTTTGTGCCATCAGGGCTCAGGTTTGTCCATCGGAGATCCAGAGAAGCTCATTCCAGCTCCCCATCCAGCACACTCAGTTCAGCACCTCGATCAGAAAGGGCAATTTTGGGGTAGCAGTGGGGTTCCTTCTAAGGCTTGATCTCATTTGGGAAGATCTTTATCACATCACTACCTGACATGGATGAGAGAAGATAAGCCATAAATTTCGTTTTCATAATAGAAATGAGGCTTACTTTATTGCTTATATTAAAGAAAAAATTCACAGTGCTTTGTAAACAAAGAGGAACAGAAAAACTGCCCAGGGACCTTGACAGAGCCCCTGATTCACAGCTGGCATTAACTGGTGGTGTTCTGGAGTCCCCAGTCACATCCACTGAGGTGAGGGGACTTCAACTAACTTAAACCAGGCAAGAAAACAGCCCTCAATGAATCCAAGGAGACACTAAGTGCATTAGGTAGAGCTTGGCTGTCCATGCTGGGACAACCAGGGTCTTGGCTGTCCCCAGGGTAGCCTGTGGTGTCCCTCCTGGATGTGCTCCTCAGGTTGGGTGGCAGCATGTCTGGAATGTCCTGGCAGGGATGGGGCAGCTGCTGAGGGTTGTTCAGAGTCCCCACTGCCTTCTGTGCCCTCAGGAGCTGCCTGTCTGCATTCACAGGGAGATTTATGGCAATGTTTTCCTCTCTCCTGGCTGTGTTCAAGTGGCCAAGGGACTGATCCAGGAACATGATACCTAGGAGCTGACTTGCCTGTCCCTGGAGAATATTCCTCTGCATGGAGGACATAGCAAAACAGAAGACTGCTCTGTCTGTCTGATGCAAACCAGTGTCTGATTCTTCAGAGCCCCACTCTGCCCTCCCCCCCAGCTGAAATGTGCCTCTGGGCAGGGGATCCTTGGTCTGGGAGGGGTAAAAAATAAAATAGTGATCTTTTTAGCTCCTTGGAATGGCTGGTCCACACTGGTGGTCAGTCAACATGGCCAAAGCTAGCAAGGAGGTGACTTTCTGGCACCAGGAGAGGAGATGGAGGTTGCAAGACCCACCTCTGGCCCAGCAGGTAAGGGGGTAAAACAGCCCCACAAGGCTGAAGGTGGAAGGGAAAAATCACATCCATGGCTACACTGTGGCAGTGCCATGGATCAAGGAAAATTCCCTGCACCTACAGTGGCTTTTGAGGTCATCACAGCAGCTTCCCCAGCACTGAGGATACCTGCACTCCCCAAGACCCACATACAGCTGGATTCAAAGCTTATCTGTAGTGAGTTTTACAATATAAAGTGTCTTTGTTTAGTAAACGGAACCACTAATACATGTGATTTTGTCGTTAATAGAGCTGTAAGAATTTTAAGTACCTCTTGGGAATGTGTCATTTTTGGTTGGCTTTTTTAGGCATCACAGGGTGCTGCGTTTGTCTTTGTAAACAAGTACTGAATAAAACATTTAGCACACAGCCGCACTTTGTACAAGTGTCATGCAGGTTTCTAAAGTTTCAGAGAGAATAAATCAACTGCAAACTGCTGCCTGGCAGTTGACTCCGCTCCTTATAAATAGCTAATTTGGACAACTTTGCCCTGCACGTCCCATGAAATTCAAATACTGTGCATATCGTTAATGCAGGCACACAAATCAGAACGGCAACAGCCCCTTTTATAAGCCTGGGTTGCCACAGAAATGCCACAGCCAAGGGCAGGTCAGCTCCAGGTTGCCCGCCCTTTCTTCCAGAGGAGATCCTGGGAAACACCAGCAGGTCACTGTGCTCTGCTGCCTGGCCCCAGGGGAGGAGCAGGAGCCCCATGGTGGCCCAGTTCCCTGCTGGTTGTACTGGTTGGCAGCCATCATCACTCAGAGGAGAGTTAGATCTCAGCCATGAAAAGCAACCCTGGTTTAATACACCCAAGGGAGAAAAGGAAGGGCTGATCGTGCCTTGGTCTGTCTCCTTTGCAGCACCCAGGGCTGGGCACAGGGGGGATTCACACCCTTCCCTCCTCCCCAGGCACAGTGCTGCTGGTCCAGCCCTGCAGAACCCCCACGTGGGATGCAGACTTACCTGATCCTCCCAGGAGGCTCTTACCAACACGCAGGGTCCACCCAAGCTAGCCCAGAACTCAGCCCACAGGCTCTAATCCTGGAAGGTGCTGAGCAGCTCAGACTTCTGCCACTCATATCTGGATTTTGGCACGTGTTCAGCACGAGCAGGATCAGCCCCTTGCTGTAATAATCAGGGAATGAGGAACTCAGCTTGACTGAGTTTCCCTCCCACCCCCCAATGCAAAAATGCTGTACATTCCTTTATGCAGGTTTCCATAGTGTTGAACTTCTACTATTTTTTTGTTGTTGCTGTTAAAGGGGTCAGCAATGTACTGTACAATGGGATCTGGCTGTCAGTAAATGTGGAGGAATTCAGGGACACTTTTAACATCTTCCTGGTGGGGCTGCAGGGCAGCATTAAATGTGGCATCCTGGAAATCTCCCCACCAAAGAAGAAAAAAGCCTGGAGGAGCCCTGGGAGAAGTTATGGAGACATTCTGCTTTGTCGATCCTAAGTTTAAATAAGTTATTTCTTCCCTACTTCCTTTGTTAAAATATGATATTCTGGCTTTAATTGCTTCAATCCTATTACTTGTTCCTTTTAGCAAGCGATTGTGTAGCCCCTTGCCGTGGGGAAATCCCCTGACCGTGGGTCCCTGTTATTTAGACAAGTCCCCTTTCAGAAGTAAATGCCATTCTTAGCATAGGGAAGTACTTTAGGTCTAAAGGGGTTAAGAAGGCCTCCCTGCATTCAGAAACATGCAGGGGTCCCACCATGCCAGTTCCAGCCTTTTGAACTCTTTCCAGCTTTTTTTTCTTGCAACAAATCTGTCTGACTGCCACCAGGACATAGGAAGCGTGTGCCTGTCAAAGAAATCAAGTTTACTTTTTCTGACTTGTTAACAGAGGCAGGGTATAAATAGAGCTAACTCTGCTCAGACTAGTAGCGTTTCTCTTAAAATAAGGGGATAACTTCCTAGGACCTTTAATCCAATGAGGTCCAGACCAAACTGCACTATCGACAGAGGCAGCAGAGGAGCTTGCTGAAGCTTTTACTGAGGTCAGGTGCATCTGGGTTCCTCAAAAATTTAATGGTTTGCAAAAAAAAAAAAAAAAAAAAAAAAAGGCAACCCCAAGCAAACAAGAACTACTTCCAGCTCGGACACTGCCACTGCCCTGGAGAAGTTCTGAGATGCTGTTGGTGCTGTTCACTCGGTGGATGTGGATCTTGCTGGGGAAGAGCAGTGTCCTCTTGCTTCTGGAGGTCTCTCTGAAAGGGAGAGCTCTGCCCCCAGTGCGGTATTCCCACGCTGGGATATGCCCCAATGACATGAACCCCAACCTGTGGGTCGACGCGCAGAGCACTTGCAAGAGAGAGTGCGACGCTGACCTGGTGAGTGAGGCACATCTTTGTCTCTCTGCGTCACGGGCGATGAGGGGCTTTGTCTGGGGGTTGTTTGCAGCTGCCTGTCCCAGCTAGAAGGGTGCTGGCACCGTGCAGCACTCCATGCAGACAGTGCATGTGTTTAATTGACCTGTGACCTATATAAAATAGGAAAGGTTTTGATGAGTTATCGTTGAGTGGGGAGGTGTGTGGTAGCTGTCACTTATGCTGATGTGGGTACAGGGCTCGCTCTGTTTGATCCTTTTCCTTGCTTTCATGTCAAAAGAAACCTCTGAATTTGATACTCCAGAACTCAGCATGCACTGGGGCCAATCTGTAGTATTTTAGCAGTGTCACTGTGCTCTTTGTTGTGTCACCCTTCTTTGTTGTTGGTGGCCATCATCAATGTTTTATATTCCTGGGAGGAATCCTGTATGAAATTGTTTGATTTCACATGTAAATCATCAGCCTTTGCTGCACTTGAAGCACAAAGTATGCTTGGGGTGCAGAACAGGGCATGGCTAAAATGACCAGGCACATGTTGTGTGGGATGCTCCCAGCTCAAAATGTGTTTAGCTTACAACCCCAAAATTCATTTTTCAACCTGTCAGCACTGCCAGCTCAAGCTGGCATCTGAAAATACCTGCTTGTCCTGCCTCTTACATCATGTCCCACGACAAAGCTCCTGCAGCCCAAACTTGACTGTGCTGAAAAAAAGTGTTTGGGTTTGTGCTCTGTAGCCAGGTTGTTTCTGCAATGCTATAAAGGGGAAAAAAACCAGAGAAAAATGCTGGTCATAAGTAAACAAAGACATTTGCTCAGATGGATCCCATGTGTTAGCAATGAAGGTGCTCTTTTTACTTCTGCCATTCTCAAATAAGCCTCCTCTGTTCCAACTACCAGGTGCAGCAATGAATACTAAAACACTTGCAAAACCCCACCAGCAGCAGCAGCAGATGATGTTTTAATAATTTACCAGTCAAAAACCGAAAGCCAGAAGCCACTGGCTACAAATATTCACTTTTGCTTTGTGGCAGCACAGAGTCCTGGGACGTTGGATGGAGTGAGTGGTCTGCAGACAGCCAAGGACTCAGCCAAGCCACACTCCTTAACCCCAGCTCCAAACCTCACCCACCCTGGTTTCTAGCTTTGCTTCTGAAACCTAGTAACGTGCAGCTGGAAATGGGGAAAGAGTTCTGGTATTAGGTCATCTTTTTCCCAATAAGGAAAGGATACCGGACTCAGGGGAAGCTCTTTAGTTTGGTAGCTGAAAAATCATTTTGTCCTCACTTACAGAGAGAGCCGATGGATTTCAGGGGGCTTGTAGGGGTTTAACACACGGTGGAAGTGTGACCTGTTGGGCACAAGGTAACGGTGTTCATGGTCCCCTAAAGTAGTCCATAACAACCCAGCAGCCGTGCTCACACGTATCAAATACCTTTTCTGCACAGAAGATGAAAATTCTGCTAAAATTAACCACAATTTAGAGCTGACTGTAGCCGAGGCGGGGTGTAATAAATCACTAGAAGAGCGATGCTGCATTTGAAAATAGGACTAAAATAGGACAGAGAAACCATAATGAGCTGTTTGGGGTTTGTTTTTCTAAATACCATAGAAAAATTATTTTTGGAGCAAGAATTACCTTACTTTTGAGATATTCTATTATTTCCTCTACAATGTGAACAATTACAAATCCTTGGCAGTTTCACCTCCAAGAGCAGGCTGTTAGTCTCAGGGAATTCAAATAATACTTTACATACTTGTGTGGAAAATAAGAAGGATTACTGCCTACAGCCATATGATAAGACTTTCCATCCGCTCTTGTTTCTCAGGCCTTGTCCTCAGGCATTTCGGAGTGCGGAAGGGGGGTGGTTGGTTCGGCAGTCAGGCAGTCCATGTGACTCCAGGGTAAAGACTTAGGATGAGGTTTGTGTTTAAGAAACAGAATTACATTTCCCTTCCCGAGAGTCTTCTCCTGAAGCACTTCAGAGCCCGCAGTGTGTTTAGACACCTCTGGGGAGATGCTGAGATGTTTCTGCTCATTGCCCGTGGGGACACTGAGTGTCACACCACAGATACCTGTGGCAGACCAGGTCCCCTGAGTTCCTGGGCTCTCTGCTTGCTGAGTCTCTAAAGAGGCCAGTAACAAGTGGGTTATTTTCCTCCCCCACAGGAGTGTGAGACCTTTGAGAAGTGCTGCCCCAATGTCTGTGGAACCAAGAGCTGTGTGGCCGCTCGGTACATGGACGTCAAGGGGAAAAAGGGGCCGGTGGGGATGCCCAAAGAGGCGACCTGTGACCGGTTCATGTGCATCCAGCAAGGCTCAGAGTGTGACATCTGGGATGGGCAGCCTGTCTGCAAGTGCAAGGACAGGTGTGAGAAGGAGCCGAGCTTCACCTGTGCCTCCGACGGGCTCACCTACTACAACAAGTGCTACATGGATGCAGAAGCTTGCATCAAAGGCATTACACTGAACGTAGTCACCTGCAGGTACCATCTCACCTGGCCAAACACCAGCCCTATCCCCCCAGAAACAACAGCTCGCCCTACCACTGCCTACTCCGAGACAACAGTTGTCGACATCCTACCGCCCGCGCTGGTGAACAACCCCGTCCATCAGTCCGTCTATGTGGGAGAGACCGTCAGCTTCCTCTGTGATGTCACTGGGAGACCCAAGCCAGAAATCACGTGGGAGAAGCAGGTCGACGGGAAAGACAAAGTCATCATGAAGCCAAATCACGTCAGAGGGAACGTTGTGGTCACCAACATCGCCCAGCTGGTCATCTACAACACGCAGCTGCAGGACGCCGGGATCTACACCTGCACCGCCCAGAACAGCGGGGGCCTCCTCAGGGCTGACTTCCCTTTGTCAGTCATCAAAGGAGAACCCACATCCAAAGAAGCTTCCCAAAACAAAACGCATTTTCCAACCGATGAGTGCCTGAAGCAACCGGACAGCGAAGACTGTGGGGAGGAGCAGACCAGGTGGTACTATGATGCAAAGAAAAACAACTGCTTTACTTTCATCTATGGGAACTGCAACAGCAACCTCAACCATTTTGAGACCTACGAGAGCTGCATGCTGACGTGCATGAACGGCCCCATCAACATCTGCAACCTGCCAGCCCTCCAAGGCCACTGCAAAGCCTACGAGCCCCGGTGGGCCTACAACAGCTTGACGAAGCAGTGCCAGTCCTTCATCTACGGCGGGTGTGGAGGCAACGAGAACAACTTTGAGAGCCGGGAGGCCTGCGAGGAGATGTGCCCCTTCCCGAAGAACACGCACTGCAAGGCCTGCAAGCCCCGCCAGAAGCTGGTGACGAGCTTCTGCAAGAGCGACTTCGTCATCCTGGGCCGCATCACGGAGCTCACCGAAGACCAAGACTCGGGACACGCCCTGGTGACGGTGGAGGAGATCCTCAAAGATGAGAAAATGGGATTAAAGTTCCTGGGGAAGGAACCGCTGGAGATCACGCTCTTGAACATGGACTGGAGCTGCCCGTGCCCCAACATGACCATGGTGGATGGCCAGCTCATCATCATGGGTGATGTCCACAACGGCATGGCCGTGCTACAGCCAGACAGCTTTGTGGGGACCTCCAGCATCCGGCGCGTGCGCAAGCTCCGTGAGGTCATCCACAAGAAAACCTGTGAGCTTTTGAAAGAGTTCCTGGGATTGCATTAACCTCCCTCACACGTGTCAGCCGCCCCGCTCCGTGTGTTACGTAGGGCTAACAAGAGCTAGGCTAGTGCACAAACTAGTGCTGTTTGAAGATACACTGTAGGAATTATGCAGAACCCCTATTTTAATCCATTAATGATGCTTAGCAACAATGTAGTTTGGTCTTTGGCAAGCACGTAAACCAGCAGCAAAAGGCTATTAATCTTGCATTGAAATCAATTCGTCCATATAGGAGTGCCATTTAACTAGGTGACTCACTGCAGTAATTATGCAATTTTTATGTAGCTTCCATCATAAATGACGGAATTCATAGTATTTGTTTGGCTAGTTGGTACACAGCTAAGTAACATCTAATGTCAATTTAATCTGTCTCATTTTCAGTCTGGAAATGCGATGGTATGTCATTGTAAGTAAGTCAGATGCTTGGCTCCCTATAGCAGCACTAATATTTCAAGAGAAAAGCCTGTAAATTATTGTCTATATTTACAACTGTGCACATTTAACCAACCTATGCATTAGGAGTTTGCTTCTTTTAATTGAAATTTTCCTTTTTTCCTTTTAAAAACCTCATTTTTAAACAGCAACTACTACCTATCTTGCAAACCTTTTTTGGAGGAAAAACTCCCTTGATTCTATGCCCAGGACAACAGGTCCCTGTAGAAGCTCAAGGCACAGTCTCACCCTGAAATGACTTTTCTGTTGTCAGAACAAGGTCAGCAAACAGCCTCATTCCCTACTTTAGTTTCAATCAATATATTATCTATCACAGAAACTCCAAGGCAGAAGGATGGCAGTGTGCTGCCAGCTGTCTTGCTTTGGAAAATCCTTTCCACCTGAGCATATGCAGCGATTTATTGCTTATTTTCAGTAGAAATTCTGCTTTTATAGGTGAGAGAGCAAAGTAAGAGGGGTCAGAACAAAATTCAGCCTAGGAAAGTGCAATACACAGTCTGCAAACTGCATTAGGCAGACACAAAACTGCTGAATCTGAACTGCACAGACACAGGCAGAGCGGACACTTTAAAGGCTTTTATCAGTGTGACCCTTTTAGAACCTTTTTAGAGTGTTTCAAACCTCAGAAAACACTTTCCACCAGGCCACTGGATATATGTGTATGGATAAATTCCCTGAGAGAGCCAGCACGGGCTGTGGGTGGAGAGGGTGTGCATACACATAGGATCATTTTAACCTTTGTGCGTCCAAAAAAATGTAACATTTGCCTGTGCAAAAAATCCTTAAATAAAGAAAAGGCTGATCCTGGAAACATCCTGGCTCGCTAAGGACTGTGATTGCAGGGAAGAGGGGCGAGCGTGGCGAGCCTTGTCCTCGCTCCTCCTCCTGTGGGCTCAGCCCAGTGACTGTGGCAGAGCTCAGAGCTTGCTGCCCTGCACAAAGGGCCAGTTCAGGGCTGGAGAAGTGTCAAGACACGTCTGGGTAAGAGGAAGAAAGGAAAGAAGGTGTAGGCAACGCTGCCCCGTGGTGCCATCTAATGGGATTGCTGTGGGGTGGCAATAGGCATGTGGGGGCTTCTGCAGGCGTGTGTTGGGGCTGAGTATGGTAAGGGCTGGGGAAGGAGATGAAACAGGCAGCTGCTGGGCTCCAGCATGGTGTGCAAGGCTCTAGACCCCCCAAAGCACGTGCATTTTGGGTGTTTGGTTGTTGCAGGGAGGAAAACTAACAGAGAGGGGACTGGAATTGAACGTGAGGCCAGCTGTGGTTCCCCTGAAGGCTTTCCATGCCCTGCACCTGCAGCTGAGCCACGGGCAGAGACCACAGCAGGATGGAGAACTGGGATCCTCTCCCAGTGGTCTGGGCTTGGGTTATATTCGAAATGTTCCCGCAACAGGAATGCATCTAAATCTCCAGCTATCTGTACAATTTCAGCAGAAGCTGAGTGGGGAGGGAGAGGAGTCTGGATCAGACCTGCTGACCAAGAAAACACCTGCTGGGTTTTGTGTTGTACCTCTCCTAAGTGCTTGTGAAAAAAACCTTCAATTAAAGGTCCTCAGTGTTTGTGTATGTTGTTGTGAAGACCATTTTCTGCAGATGGGAGGTGCTGGTCTCTCTGCCCTGCAGAGCAGCCGGGTCATTCCTGGCTGTGGCAGGTGCTGCTGATCCCACGGCTCACTTCTCACTCTTCCAAGCAAGCTGTAGGAAGTGGCACCTTATTGCCATACTGACACAGAGGCTTTGGAGGATGAAGGTTTAATAGATACAGCGTTTATATGGCTCTTTTTTCTTCCCAAAAAGCTAAAGGACTTTGCAAGTGTGGGAGTGTTAAAGTGACTTGGGAGACATGTAGCCGTTTATTCCAGAAGAGCTGGGATGCAAATGTAGCTGAGAGCTGAAAGCAGAGGGCTCTTTGCTGCTCCAGTCAGCACAGTGCAGTGCTGAAGCCTGGGCTCTAAAGTGCTCTCTTGGCTTTCCCTCCTGGTGAATCCCCTGGGAAGGCAGAAGGCACTTAAAACAGTGAGTGTGTAAGTGCTCTGCGGTGCTGAGACCCAGAGCTGGACAAGGGACAGCGTGTCTGCCAGCCCCCTTCAGGCATGCAGGCCTGGTGTGTGAGGGATTACCTGCACGGGGGACTCCAGGGCACATTCTGGGTCAGTTTTCCAACATGGTGCAGTGAGATGGATGCTCAGCCCAGCCCAGCTCCCAGACACAGCACAGCCACACTTGTGTATCTCCTGTCCTATGGACATGACCAGCCCTGCTGGAGGTGCTGAGCCATCCTGTGAGCCCCTCGGGGTGCACAGGGCTGTGCTGCACCACAGCTACCCCGAGGCAGAAGGAGCAGCACCACGGGCATCCCTCACCTGCTCACTGGGGTAAAAACCATCCCTGGCTATGCTGGGAGCACTGCACCTCCCCGTGGCACGGCACTGACCCTAACCCCCAGCCTCTCCGCCTTCTGACCTTGAAGAATTCAGCTCTCCACTCACAGCTTGTCTTTTAGTTCAGCCTCTTATTAAACCCTTAAGAAGCCTAAGATTCAAGTCTGACCAGCCCAGCAGGCTGGGGATGCCGGCGCACAGGACCAGCACTGGAGGATGTTGCTCCAGCCTTCACTGGGATAATGGGCACGTGCTTGTGGCTCCTGGTCAGAAAACCCCTTCTGTGTTGCCCATGAGCTCAGGTTCCATCCTGCTCTCTGGGGTTCCTCTCTCAGGCTGTCAGAAAGCTCGAAGGAAATGCCAGTATTTAAAGTTTGTATAAAATGTATGACAGGAGAGAGAGAAAAGGAAAAGCCTGCTTGATTCCTTTCCCTGCATGCCAGCAGGCTGGGAAGGAGCACCAGTGCCTGTGTGATCCTCCAGGGAAGAGCTGGAGGAAGGATGTCACCTGCAAAGCCACGTGGCCATGGCCAGTGGCTGATGGCAAAGCTTTCCTCCATGTGCAGCATTTCCCACAGACAACCAGCCTGGGAAGCAACACAGAATCACAGAACCTCAGGCTGCAAAACAGCCCTAAAGCCATCGAGCACAACAGAGAAGGTTGTATCAAGGCAGCAGACCCACACTAGCCAGGTCTCAGACCTGCAGGAGCTCCCAAGGGCGCTGGGATGGATCTGCTGCACCCCTGACAGTGCCAAGCCACCAGCAGGACGTGCCCACCTCCCAGTCCGGGGCGAAGGTGAGAAGTGCAACACGTGAACCTGCGGATCCTGCAGCCCGGTGGGCACCACCCAGCACATGGATCCCAACAGGAGGCGCGGGTGGTTGTGCAAACAGCCCTGCTAGCAGGGCACAAACAGCAGCAGCGAGGTGACAGCGTGTGGCCGCAGCACGGGGCCCGCAGGAGCACGTCCCCATTGCACACAGGGTGTCGGGGAGCTGACGGTGCAGGGCACGAGGGCACGGGCAGCTGGCTGGGCCATTACTCAGAGGCACATCCTGCACCACCGCAGAGCCCGGAGCCACCGAGGGCAGAGGAAGGAGGAAACTGAGCGTGTTCTCATTGCAGGGGCTCCAGGTGAGGTCAGGCAGAAGTTTTAATGGGCAACCGGCTCCAGAACGAGGAGCAAACAGAGGTGATGACGCCAGTGAAAAATGATTCAGGCAGCAAGGGTATTTAAGAGCTTAGTTCCCAGTTGTTTTAAAGGGAATTAGGGACCCCTGTGAGAATTACCCCCTGGCCATGGGGCTCAGTTCCTGAGGGAGATGGTTGGGATGAAGGTCATGCACAGCTCCAGCCAACACTTAATGATTTCCTGCAAAAAGGAGGGGTAATCCAGCTGGCACCAAATGAGCACCTTGCGCCACAAGACCCACTTCCTCCACCTGAAGCACCTTGTGCCCTGGTTGGCTGTAATTTGTGTGTGTGCACGTGCTGTGAAATTCCCCCTGTGGATAATTACCAGGAAAAGATCATGGCCAGGCTGGGTACCTCCACCAAGGCTGGATGGAGCCAGGTTTCCGAAGGCATGGCTGCGAAAACATCAGCCTGAGCGAGAACTTCCACTTTAGAGCCTGTTTTAATACCAAATATTTAGTGTTTTGCCCTCTGCCAGGGCTGGTTACTGATTGACTACAAGTGACCTCCACCCATTGTATTAATTTACAGCAGTTGTCAAAGGGCAAAAACTGAGCCCCATGCCCAGGATCTGAGAACCTCCCTGAATGGAGGTTGCACAAGTGAATGAATGTTCTGCCAGCTCTTTAAATCTTGGGGGAAAAAAAAGTCAGCTAGAGCTCCTGATCTCAAATGCAAACACAGTGGGGTATGAAGATAACGCTGCAGCACTAGAGGACATTATCTATTAGCCAAAAAAGCAGCACAGTTTGTTTAATTCACAGCTATTTATGGCTGGGCAGATGATATGACATTCAGGCTTGAGAGTTTAGAAAGCAAATGGAAAGTCTTCCAGAGGCTGGTAGGAGGGTCAGGTCTCAGTCAGGGAATTCTCCAGCTCTGGTGTTCTTCTCTGTGCCCATCCCTTTATCCACCTTCCTTCCAGCCAACCCTTCCTGGTGCCAGCCCACACAGCACGTGTTGGGGGTCATCTCCAAACCCCTCGGGACCTGCACGTGCCAAGGACCAGCTCTGACGAAGGCAATGAGAGCAAAAACCAAGAGAGATCAGTGTCCATGATTCAGGATTAGGGCCACTTTGAGGTGGGGACAAGCCTCCTCCAGACCCCTTGTACTGTCCTCTGGGGCATGAGACTGGTTCTCACAGAATGGAAAGAGCCATGGAGCTCGTCCCACCTGGCAATTCCCAGCAATGGTTAGAGATACAGGGGGGAAGGAGAAGGCTGGAGAAAAGAGAAAGAGGAAAAGATTCATCTAGAAGAGAGTGGGCATTTTTTCACCTTAAGCTGGTATTACAACACAGTAGTTGGACTGGATTAACTGGAATAAAAAGAAACTCCCATAAAGGGGTTTGTGCCTTCTCTCCGTCCTCCACTTTGCTCCTCACACCCCTGAACTGAGGAGGGTTGTAACACATGTAAAGGACATGGCTTCTTCTGCTGCTTGAAATAAACAGAAAAACAGTAATAAGTCTCCAGGATCAGAAGGTTTTCACCCAAGGGTAAAAGTACTTACATAAAGCATTGCTTAACCATTAACTGCAGCAGATAACCTTTGCTTCAGTCCGAGGCAGGACCAGAGCACAGAAGGTGGCAAACACGGGGCTAATTTTAGAGGAGGGTTCCCAGGGGCTGGGTATGGAAACTCAGCAAGTCTGGTAGAAACTGTGAGAGAGCATAAAAGTCCCAGCTGAATGGTAAATAGGATGTAAGGAGGAAGAGTCTGTGGATTTCAACAGGGGGAAGTGATGCCGTGTAGCACTTTCTTTGAAGCAACCACAAGGACAGAGATAGCCCAGCTGACAGAGCTGACTTGGACCAAGGCCTTAGAGCTCTGACTTCCTCACCCAAAGCTTTTAAAGCCATTTAGCTGTCCTGCAGGAGGGACAATAGTCATGGGCACAAACCCAGCTCTGGAGCCCCAAGTCTCTTCAGAAGGTCCTCACAACTCCTGCAACTATGATGCTTGGGGAGGGCTCTGGAGTTCACAAAGCTCTGTCTGGAAAAGACTCCAAAGCTGGCCTTGGCCAAATCCTTCCATTGCTGAAGGGAAGGCAAGGTGCAACCAGGATATTGTGGAGAGAGTGGAGGGGTAGAGCAGGTCCCACCAGCCTCAGCAGGACTCACCACATCATCCAGCTGTGGAATCATCACATGCCTTGGGTTGGAAGGGACCTTTAAAGAGCATCCCTTTCCGACCCCGTGCCATGGGCAGGGACACCTTCCACTGCACCAGGTTGCTCCAAGCCCTGTCCAGCCTGTCCTCAGATGTTCCCGGGGCTGTTTGCAGCATCCAGCCCCTCCCTGTGCAAACACCCAGGTTGTCCCTCCAGCAGTGCCCGGCACAGAACTGTCACACGAGCCACAGTGTCACACACGGTCACTGCGCTCACCGCCTTCCTCCCACGGCCACGGCTCCTAGGTTGGCGATATCTGGAGCACCGAAGGGACAAACTAAGCAGCGTTATCCCCCAGCATCGATGGCACAGGCGGCTCCAGCCGCTCCCGGCGCCCGACACGAGGTGGCGTTTGGTGTCGCGACATCGGCGGTGCCACCGCGTGGGGACCCGCGCACCTGGGGAGCATCCCCCCAGCTCATCATGCACCTGGCTGCATGGTTTATAGTGCTTATCAATGAAATTATTCATTCTTTCTAAGTGGGAAGCAACAACATCCCGCCAAGCTGTTTCTCTGATTTCCCCCCTTGTCTTGTTGGTAAAACAGGAGGAGAGATTTTAGGTTAATCGGGGGGGGGGAAAGATCTAGTAGGGAGTGTGATAGGGCAAGTAAATCAATTTCCAGAGCTGCAGGGGAAAGCCACGATTTCTAATTTATTTGAGGCTTTCTCTCTCCGTGTTTGCGTGGTGCAGTTTCTAAAGGTATTGGTCCAGGTATTCAAAATTATTCATTAATTACTTCAGTGAATAATACTCGATCTGGAGATCATAAAAAAAAAGTGAATATTGCAGTAATATTGTAATCAAATTCTCTGTTTCTGCTGTGATTTGCTGTCTCTAACAGATGTGTACAACTCAGTCAATTAACTCACGACAAAACTCAAACTTTATATTTGATTATAATATTTGCAATCCCCAATTTTTACTGTGCCAGCCTGCTCCAAAGGTCATCTTATCATGGGATAGGCAGAAGTACCTGATCTCTGACATCATGGAATTGCTATTTTATCAGTAGGTTTGGATTTCTGCGGGATCAGAGAGGCAGAGCTGGCAGGGCTGTGCACAGCTGGGCACAGAGTCAGCAGAGAGTAAACACAGATTAAAAGGAAGAAGTTAATGCCTGCTCAGATCTACTCATCTAACAGGTGTCACCAGCAGGACTCACCCCAAAATCTCCTTACCTGTTGGGTCTCTGGTGGTGCTTTTCCCCTGAAACACCAGGAGCAGGGTGGGGGGGCATTTTCTCCTTATTTGTCCAGCCCGTATCTGTGGTTGGGATTATTCATTGTGTTTGTGTTCTGGGGCTGCCTGGAAGGGGCCACACTCCATGGACAGTGATGGAGAGCCCCCAGAGGGTGACAGGAGGGAGCCACATCCCAGCAGAGCTTCCTCTGCAGGGACTGGGAGGGCCAAACCACCTCTCTGCATTTGTTACTTGCTGTTCCTTGGGTTATGGAAATATCCAAGCGTGGCAACCCAAAGATGTGAGCGTGAGTCACATCTCCCAGTGTCACAGAATTGGCTTTACAATCTTGATATTTCTTTTAAATAAATAAATCGAGGGGTGTTTTGGTTGTTCTTTTACTTTTCCTTTCAGACGGCCGAGCCTTGCAGCAATCACAGGTTTGCTCTGCCACCACCAGAATTAAACAAATAACCTTTCTCTCACTGTTCTTTGTGAATGGAAGTTTAAGGTCTCAGGCACAGAACCTCCAGAGCAGGAGCTTGCAGAGATCTCTCAGCCAGGACAAGGCTCCCAGGAGGGTCCAGAGGAGCAGTGTTGCCACCTAGGGACTCCTGAGAGCTCTAAAAGAGTTTTCTCCAAGCTCTGATGCATTTCCCTGGGGCTGTGGCTGTTTGCCTGCTCGCTGGAGGTGTCCTGGGAGGGAAGAGGGATTTGGAGATGGTCTTTTTGGCTTGGCTTTTGTCTCCCTGCAAAGTTATTGGCCCTTGTGGCTCAGCACTGTGTGCCAGCCAGAAACCCTGCCACCAGCTGCCTCATCAAGGCTGTCACAGCCCCTTCATGGCAGCCTCCAGGAACACATCCATCCCCAAATGCACCTCCACACCTCTTGCTTAGCGATCCAATTTTTCATGTTTCGCTACAGAAGTTTTTCAGCAGACAAAAACTGAAGGAGGATTTGCTGCTCCTGCCCTGGCAGGAAGATTTACACGTGAGCAAATGATTTGTAGCAAACACTGTGTAAGATAGATGGAGCTGCTCCTCTTGTTCACAAATTATTCACACACCATGGGCTTAAAAAGGAAGAAATTTTTCCCTTGCTTTGTAAAGTACACACAGACACATTTCTTTATTATTATTTATTACAACTTTCACCGTAAAATACACTCCTGAGAGCGTCTTCGCAGAATTATTGCAGCTCACAGGTTGTTTAGTTGGCAATCTAGGCAGAGGACAGGTTTGGTTGGGGATTTTTTTCCCCTTTTCCCTTTTTTTAGCAATTGCCTTGACCAGCAAGATTTTTGTCTGAGCCTCTGGGCATTACAAGGTCACAAAATTGAAGTTCCTGGCCTCCCCTTTTCTCAGCAGCGTGCTCAAGGGAGCATATCACCAAACCAAGCCCTGGGTTTTGCTGGGTGAGCACAGCTCTTTAAATCAGCTCCAGGGCAAAGATTGAGCTCTGCACGATGGGAAAAGTGCTGCTTTTAGAACTGTTTCTGGGAAAATAGGGTGTTTCTGGAGCCTCAGGTGCCACCACAGGGGGAAAGAGGGACAGGCAACCAGAAACGGGGACCATGGACACCCTGAAGGGCTCAGAAAGGTGTTTCTAGGTGGAGCCTTCGGGTTTGCTCCCATTACATATTTCCCATATAAAGGACTGGATAAAACTTTCTTTTCCCTACTTCCATAGCCAGAATTAAAACGCACCACCATGTCCTTGGCAGTGCTGTGAGCAGGGGTGGATCCTTAGTCCAGCTGTGCTACATTCACATGGAATGTGAAGTTTTCCTTCTTGGCCAGCCAGGTGAAGGAAGCAGCTCCCAGTCTTGGGATTCCTCCTGCAGGGATCCCACAGCCCTGTGAAATGGGCATTGCCACAGTCTGCCTCACAAATCCAACAGTGCATTACAAAAAATAAAAATAATATATATATGGTTTTACCTTGAACATCCAATGCTGCCAGGTGTTAACAAGGTCATTATTCAACTCCAGTCTTCATGGCTCCTGTGTTCCAGCTGTAAACACATGTGTCTTGGTGCAAATCATGTAACATATGTAAAACCTGCTGGCCTGTGAGCTGAGCATACACACAATTGCTCCGTGAATCCATTACTGGTAGGAGCAGATGGGTTTCTCGCTTAAATAAATGCATTTCAAACTCTAGGTCTGCTTTCAAACCCACCAGTTTGTTTATCTAACATGGTGCAGCCAGGCTCCTACACCCTCTGCTCACCAAACCCTCCCTGCCCTGCAGTTCAGGTGCTTTCCTTTCTGCATAAAGAAAACCAAAACATGAATACAGTTTTGCAAACATAACTAAAAAAATATAAATAAAGCTCTCTTTTGATTTGTAAATAGGAGCAAAGCACTGTTTACATTCAGGCACTGTTAACTGGAAGCATCCACAATATGTCACTCTGAGGCAGAGCAAAATAGACACAGAATAAAAATATCTCCAGTGACCTGGTCCTGTAAACGCTGAGTAACTTTATGCTCTGGAGCAGAAGTGCCTTGAAACAAAACAATTCTATTCATTCCTCCTGGCACTGGCTGGAGGCAGCAAGGGAGAGAAAGGAAAAGCTCTTTCCCCTTTTTCTGCTGCTGCGTTCTCAGGTGAGCAGAAAACCTGAATGGGCTGGGGGGAAGCACGTCCTGTTTGCTTTGGGGGTGCTTGGGTGGAACCTGAATGGGCTGGGGGGAAGCACATTCTGTTTGCTTTGTGGGTGCTTGGGTGGGTGCTGCTCATTGACCAGGGGAGCCCCTTTGGACACACAGGTTGTTCTGGCACAACCTGCAGCTCCCAGGAGACCTTCTGGTGGGGAGGAGGAGGAGGAGGAGGAGGAGGAGGAGGAGGAGGAGATGCTCACGTGGCTCCTGGGCTGCCCATGCCAAACCAAGCCCCTTGCCCAGCAGCCACACACGGTCGCTCTCAAAGGCCACCTTTGTTGGCATCCCTGGGCAGGAGCCTCCAGGATGCTGACGTGGCACCCGCCGTGTCACCTTGTCCTGTCCCCTGTGCCAGGCCTTCTGCCACACTCAGAGGGCTCACAAGACCTCCTTGCTAATTTTTATGCTCGCTTTTATGCCTTAAAAAGAAAACAAAACGAGGCAAAGAGCCCGGCAGGGGAGGGAGGAGGGGGAGGCATTTCCCCTTCGCTTGGTCCTTCCCTTATTTCTCCCCTTTCCAATCTCTTCCCTCCACCTGCTGACACGTGGCTATCACGATCCGATGAGGGAAAAGCTGCAATTTTAATGTGTGAAGCTGTTAGAATTTTAAAGAATTGCTTTACAAACAACAACCCAGAGCAAGACCCCATCTGCCCCATCTCTGCTGTGCCCCCAGAGCCCCCAGTGCCACTGACCACCCTGTGCTGGCACTGCAGGGCACACACACTCCCACCCTGCCAAAACTCACTGTTTACACTTGTCACGGATATTTTTAGTCCATCCTAGACCCAGCCGTGTCTCAGCACAGCCTTGTGGGCCCATTGCCCTGGTGAAAGGCACCTCCCATGGCGTGTTGCTTCATTTCTGGAAGGACAGAGGAAGGAACAATCCCCAGTGAACCCTGGCAGGAGCTGGCTGCAGGTCCCCATTCCACCAGTCCTTCAGGTTCTTCCAGTTCAGGAGGACAAGGTGCACAGCAAAGGCATTTGCTCTGCAAGTGGCCTCCCAGCACCTGACCTCTGTAAACCCAAACAGGTAGAGCAGCAAAGTGTCTGCACAGACCCCTCAGCCCAGGCTGACTGCACTGCAGAGGCACCACCAGGGGAATTCCATTGGGTTTTGGTGGGCTTTTGGGGTCTCTTTCTAAGAGGACCTCAAAGAGTCAACAATAATAGCAACCAATTTCCAGTTTTCCTTCCTTTTGTCTCTGCTGGCTTGTCCTTGTACTGCTGGGGTGCTGTTGGGTGTTGTACCTCAATTAACATCTTCACTGGGAGCACCACAGAGCCCAGGTCACCCCCAGCAGGAAGGATTTGTGCCCCTGCCCACATTAAGTGACAGTCACTGCTGCTTAGTTCTGCTCGCCATCAGCTCCCTTGAAAACATCCTGCAAAGCTGCTGTCCCCAGTTCCAGGACATCCTGACCAAGCACAGGACACTGAATGGGTGGAAAGCAAGTAATACTTTCTCTTTTCCCGTGTGGTGGGAGGGATGGTGCATTTCACAAGAGGGGAAGGTGGTGCCAAAGCCCACAGCTCACCTGGTCCCCACCTGGTGGCTCCTCTACCTCTCCTCTGCTCCATTCCCATCTCAGTGCTGGGGAAAGTGATACCACAGGCAGGGTTTTCTAAGGATAAAGGTCTGTGGATGACTAGGAGGTGCTTTAGAACAGCAGTGATACTGTACCCCGGGGTCACCCAGAGCTGTCAAGCAAGAAGGAAACCTCACAGCTCCTCCACAGGGCAGAGGAATGGGGTTACACCTCATGCTGACAGGGAATGGGGGCCCAGAGAAACCAGAGCCACTGCTGGAAGCCAGGAGCAGGCAAGCAGGTCATATGCTTCCATGCCCAGCTCTCCACAGCACAGTTTATCGAGTGGTTATGAAAGAAAAACCAACAAAAATAAGGAAAGAAATAAATAACTGGTTGGAGGTTATACAGCCTGGGCTCCCCTTTGTCTTCCAGCCTGCCTGGATAAATGTCCTTATGGGAAAGGCTGGAGATCAGATACAGCCCTCAAGTTCAGGAGCTCTAATGGGCACTGAGAGATAAGACTCTGGATGAAGATAACTGCAGTAGTTACATGATTAATCCCAACATCTTCAGACATTTCCCCCTCTGCCTGTAAGAGCTGTGTGAGCCTAAACATCCTTAAGGGAAACAACCCCATTCTGGCTAGCAGATGACTAACTGCTTGCAAATAACACAGATATCTTTTTATATACAACAAAAGACCAAAATATCCAAGCTGACAGTGCCCCACAGGAGTGCTCAAACCAGGCACTCCAGCCCAGCTCTTTCCAAAAAGCAACTGGGAACCGGACAGGGCGAGAGCCCAGCCACAGCTCCAGCCAGAATGAGCCTTTTGTTCGAGCAAATGCAAATGTCAGGAGAGGGAATGGGCCAGTTGCCACCCTGCAGCAATGCCCCCAGCACCAAGGTTGGGCTGGAATGCCCCAGACCTCTCTGGAAAAGAGGCAAAGTCAAAATCCTGGCTCTAACCACTCTGGCTTTTGGAGAGAGGCATCTCAAAGTCAGTCTCACAGACGATCCCCATCTCCACTTACACAGTGCTCATTTTCTAATTCCGTCAGGGAGATGTTTAAGTACACAGAGTCCATTTGTGCAGGCACCAAAAAGCCAAACTCACTGGAGATCTCAGACCAAAATGCACTTTAAAATGCATTATTAGCCACACATTTCCCCCAGCACATGCATAGCTGGAAGTTTCAGTGATGGCTAAAGGCAGAAGTGTGTACTGCATGGTTAAGGTTTCCCTCCCCACCTTTGCCTCTGTGGGATGTGTGCAGGGTGATCCTTCTCCCCATCCATCCTCCTTTTCTGAGCCTGGATGGGCATGGTGGGAGAGCTGAGTGAGCAGGACTCTTCCAACAGCAGCAGCAGAGGCCAAGGAAATCAGTCTGGGAAAAGCTTTGGGATGCTGTAGGGAAGGAAAGGGCTAAAGTTATGATATTACTACAGCAGCACTGCTTACAAGGTTATAGTCCTGTGTTGTCATTGATAGACCAGCAGAGAAACATTATTCTCTACCACATGCACCTGTATTTTCAGATAAATACATTCCACAAATGCTTTGTAAGGGAAGTTTCTTTGCCTAAAGGATCCACTGCTTCCCAAGCCTTCAGAGATGCAGCATAAACCACGTTACTAACAACAATTGTTCCTGCGTTTGTTTCTGGAACACAGATCACAAAACACAGTTTATTTGGGAGTGTCTGTGTACTCTTCTATTTCTGTCCTTCTTATTAAGCCTCGTAGAGTAAACCAGGCAACTGTGAGTCCGGAGCAGGACACAGCCCTGCCCTGGAGAGCTCACAGTGTCCATCAGATAATACACTGCAAATTATACATGGTGAGGTACAGACCTCAGACAAGCAGGAGGGGGAGAACAGCTTGGTTTGGGAAGGAAGCTGAGAAATCTGAGTTTTAAGGAAGACCATGAAGGAAAACAGAAAGAAAAATCGGGAGGGGGAAACCTAGGAATTTCAAGGACTAAACAAACTATGAGAGGTTGTACAGCAGAACACTGAAAATAAGGACTGAGTCATAGAGATGAGATCCAAATGCTGAATTTAACCAGATCTTCTGGTATCTGCTTTTGGGCAGGTAAATGACTTCAAAACCTGAATTCTTAAAAGCACACAGACACCAACAAAAAAAATGAAAAGCAACTTTACTGACCTCCAAAAGCTCATCACCCCCAAGTGCGTGCCATCTAACGAGATGATCATCAGGCCAGCCTTGCTCCCTGGTCTCCAGTGTCCCCAGCAGCTTCCCGTGCAGGGACAAGGTGGCATGGGTGGTTTCCAGACTGAGCAGCTCCACCACACGCTGCCTGTGTCCCCCCCTCCAAAGTGGGCCAGTAGAGCACCTCCCACAGCAGCTCCTCGAGGCTGTGCCTTGGTTTTGAGGCTGAGCAGAGCAGGAACAAGCACAGTGGTGCAGCAGAGGTGTTGCAGTGAGGACAGTGTGAGATGTAAGTGAGGCAAGGGCAGGGAGAGGGGACACCGTTTATTGGGTCAGATGGAGCACTTGGAAAAGCTACACATGCTTTCAGGCACATTGGGCTGCCTTGGGTCTGAAATAGAAGCAATAACCTTAGAGCTAAATACAGGTTGAGAATAATTGTTCTGAGTTAAACTTCATTATATTAATGAATTAGGCAATTTGAGAGAAAGGGTGATTGGTTCCTGTTGATCAAAGGGAGAATGCTCGCCAAAGGACAGCTTATAATGTCATTTATGGCACAAAGAGAGGGTGAGAGAGACAGGAATAATTATTGCCTAGGGATGTCTGGTGGTAGCAAAAATCATAATGTAATATGCAATCTATATCTGCATGATTTCGTCCTGGAGTCAGGAATTTTAGTACTTGGATTGTCTTTTGAAGCAGTTTTGAAGACCTTCCTTGCAGGTCAGGAGTGAGAGGCCAGAGATGCAGTGGATGATCTCTTACCGAGTGTTTCTGCCCCTTCTCAGTTTGTACAAGTTAATTTGAGGGGGTTGCCTGCAGTTGTTGCCAGCAGCCTGTCAAACCTGTCATGTGAAGTGCACAGGCAGGAAGGCACTGGTGGTCCTTCTGTGTCACTTAGAAAGCTGATTCCATTAAGCAGCTGTGGTTAATTGCCAGCACTTCTGAGCTCATCACTATATAGCCCTTCCATATTGTTTCCTGTGAAGTGACAGTTCCAGGGGAACTGTTATTTCCTAAGGACCTAAATTTTCACATAAATTTAAGTTCTTAGTGGACTTGTGGAGAAAAGCTAGAAAATTCTACAAGCTATTTAACTCTACAGCCAGAAGATAAACTAATATGGTGGAAGGTGGTTTATTATTTACAATTACCTCATCATTTCTAAAATATTCTTGGAAGACTGAATCACAATTTCTCGAGTGATTTGGCTTGGAAATACTGAAATGATTCTTTAAGGACAGCACTGTAACAGTCTAAAGGCACAAATGGAGAACATCCATATGTGTTACTCAGAAATTAAATAGCAATTATTCTCAACTAAAATATGAGCTATGTCTCAATTAATAAATATGAGATTCAATATGCAGTATTCAAACACCTGCCAAGCAGGTAATTGCCCCAGGTGTTAATATTTTCAGCAGTAGCTGAGAATTCTGCATTCTTCCATAAATTGCAAACAGGTGCTGTATGTACCTGGCTAACCCCAAGACACAGACAGACCAAACTCCTGTGCTTCAAAAATACATTGCAGTTTATCTACAACATCTGGGACTCAGCAGGGAATTAAAGGCTCAAGTGTGGGCTTAAACCCACCAAAACTACTCTTGAGCAGGCTGAAGCCATCGGTGGAAGATTCTGCCATGGCCCAGCAGCCCCATCTCTGTGCTGGCACATGGCATGCTCAATATTAGGGTCTAACAAAAATCAAAGGGGGAATTTGTTTTAGTTTGTAAAATCTGTCTGAAAGTCTAATTTTGACCAGCAGCAACTTCAGTGAGTGGGCTGGTGCAAAATTTTCACATGATTTGTACTGGAGGAATATATACTTCCATATCTATAGAAACACCCACAGACATTCTTTTAGAGAACCACAATAGTCAGAATGTGAGATCTCACTGCTCTGGAGGCCTTCTGCTCGGATGGTGGATGAATCAGACTCCGTGTACCATGGACAGTAAGAATCCAGTGCCTCACGTTTCTATGCATGCCTTATTTCAAAACATAAAGGTCACCTAATCCATGTTAAGTGAGCTGTGTGATGGAGAAGATGTTCCAAGGCCACAGGGACTAAAGGCAGGAAAAGGAGGCAATGGCAGGTCAACCTCAGAGGATGCTCGTGTGGCACGAAGGAACTGGATGAAGTTCCTTATTGGTAGCAAACAGCCTGTGATAGCCAGCTAATGTCTGACACTTGCTATGAGTGGATTTCAATGGAGACAGAGGAGGAAACGACACAGAGAAGGGCAGTGCCTGAGTTGTCATCCCTGAGACCATGATCTTCTCTAACCTGCCACCTCTCATTTCCACCAGCATGACTGAACACTCCTGGGCTCTTGCATTTACTGTCCAAGGGTGCCCAAACAGCAAATTCAGCCAGTTCTGTGGGACTGTGAGCACCTAATGCAGCCCTTCTCTGGGTTCTGACATTCAGGAGTTCCTTACACTATGTCTTTGAAGTGAAGTCAAGCCAGCCTTAGCCCATGAAGAGGAGGGAGAGGGCACCTCTTGGGGGCTGGAGTGTCCCATGGCACAGCAGTTCCCAGCACTGAGCTGAGCTCACACAGCAGTGGAGTCTGGGTGAAGAGAAGAGCAGCATGAAAGCCTGGTGCAGCTGAGGAGGTACAAAGAGGTGGAGCAAGGGAGCAACACACGAGTGGGTCCTTCTGAGCGTGCTGTGGGAGGCAGAAAAGTCATGGGAAAGGGTTATGGGTGTAGCAGAGAATAAATATATTCTGCCAAGGAAAGGTGGTGGGTTTCCAGGCCTGGTTTTAATTTTATGAGCCAACTCACATAAAATTCTCAAGAGAAGCTCAGAGGGGCACTAGACAATAATTAAGGTTCTACATTCCCAGAGTCCTCTTTTATGCTATGGGCAATCTTGAAGCCAAGGGGACAAAGGAAAGCAGTGCAAGGAGCTCCATGGCTGACAGACTGTTTAAATGTAACTGTGTCCCAGTGCTCAGAGGAGAGGAGCTCTATTTTCAGAATTCTGAAGTGATAAATTACAAATGAAAACTACAGCAAGTTCCATCAGCCACTGATACTACAGACTGTTTCTAACAAACAAAAGCTGACAGAATAAAGGATGGGGATTGAGGGATGTCTGCACTGTACACCAAGGTTTATCTAAAAATATTTTACACCTGCCATTTGTTCTGCACACTGATCATATTTTGTCTATGAGGTAGAGAACTCGTAGTGCCAAAGGGAATGTGGTTTATGTTCCCGAGTCTTAATGCCTTTTCCCTTCTGTAAGGCAAAACTCCTTACTACTGTCACTAAAACAAAGCCAAGAGGACAAAAGTCACACACGCGCTACCATGGTCACAGTTTAACTGTTCCTCTTGCTGATCTTTGGAAACAGTCCCTTCAGCAGGATTTTACAGCTTTGGCACTTCGATTTAGCAAACTTTTTATGCAACTCATGAGAGGAATGCAGCCAACTCTGTACACTCAATTTAAATCAACTTGCTGATGATATAAAAAAGAGTGCTGAACCACCGGTTTGCTTCATCTGCTCCAAAACTACCAACACAAACCCTGAGGTATTTATTCCTGAAACGTTAATAGAACAGTCTGGGGCATCAGATCAGTACATGAACTCTGCTTTGATCCCATGTCAGTCCAAAGAGCTGATTTAACAACTAGTTGTTTGGTTACTTGATAGTTCAGACTGCAACTGGGCTGAGGTCAACTTTGCTGCCACCAGGCTTTTACATGGGAGCAGAGGGAGCAGCTGGGCAGGCTGTGCAGCAAGAGACTGTAAGCCATGTAAGCAATGTTTAGTAGCTTTCTTTTTGCATCAGGAAGGAGGGATGATCCTTGTGCAGCTTACAGAATCATAGAATTGTTTGGGTTGGGAGGGATCTCCACAGCTCACCTAGACCAACTCCCCTGCAATGAGCAGAGACATCTCCAGCTAGATCAGTTTGTACAAATTCCCTTTGCAGGAATAACCACATCAATTCAGTTTGGGTGGCTTCTACCAGAGTGCTGATCAAGAGTGAGGTCTGTCCTCTACCCACACAGCCAGTGCAGGACAGACCATAGCTGTCCACTGAACCCCTGCCCCACCATCCTGGTGCCTCTGAGCAGGTTCAGAGATCTTAGACTGCAATTTTCAGAAGTTATCAATTTGTGCTGAATTGAGTGAGCCCTACAGACCAAAGTGCTTTGAACTTGTGCTCGGGTGGGGGCTTGGGGTGCACCAAGCAGCACTGAGGGCGTCACATGGCTATGGCTCTACCCTTTCCTTCACTGTAAATTAAAGAAAAATTTCCGAGGTTTAACTTACACCAGCAATTTTAAGGAAGTAAAATTGCATGTTCACATGAGAAAATACAAAAGAACTTGCACAACTGAGCAAGTGCTTCCTTTTTCCCACTTCACTCCTTTTTATGTCTGTCCTATGAAAGGAACTGCACTTACCTGCCAGCTGAATACTGGGTGTGTGCAAATGACCCCTGCGATTGACTCGGTGCTGGGTGAGAACAGAATGGTGCAATGTTTGATCTTGGAAATTCAGCACCAAACTAGCAAAAGATAAATAACTGGGTGAAGTAGACTCAACACAAAGCAGGCATCTCTCATTTCTGCAAGGAGGAATTAAAAACATTAAAATGTTCACATTTGTGTTGAGGAAACTGGAAGCTCTCCTACAGACTCAGCTCCTTGCAAAGCACAAGAACCAAAGCCTGGTTGTTAAATCTTTATATTAAAAGGTGCTGCAAAAAACAATCTTGTTTCCAGAGATTTTTCCTTGCTGCAAAGAACAGCCCTTCAGATGCAGAGCTGGTTACAGTGGAACAAATCAGCCTGGGAAGAGGATAAGCTTGATGACCTTTAAGACAAATGATCTCAGTTTAAATCACAGGAATAGAAATATTACAGAACACATTGAAGAGTCTCCACTCTCAGAGTTGCTCAACCTCCTAGGCAGTTTAGGTATCAGTATTGTGCTGTAAATAGTAGAATTGTAAGTCTTAAAGCCCAGGCACACAAATAGAAATAATACACAGAGCTAACATTCTCTGTTTTCCAGTAATTGATCCAGTATTTTTCTAATTCCTCTTAAAAAGCAAAATTATCCACTTAAAATTAGGTACCAAATGATGCGCTTTTAAGGACCATTCTGTCCACGGATGTGCCGTTAGTGGAAAGATAAACCAGATGGCAAACTCAATAAAAAGGAGCCAGTTAAACAGAGACAGATGAACGCCTAAAAAAAACCCCTTTGCTCCATTATTGCTTTTGAACTGGTTGTCATGGCACTAGAAATGGATACCACTGTCAGCCTCCCACCTCCACCCGGCCAGCTCTTCCCAGCCTCTGTCCAAAGCAAACAGCTCATGCTGGTGTGAAAAACATCCTCTTCCAGCACCAGGCTGCTGCCACAACTCTGCTTCCACCAAGCAGGGGTGTGTGTGTGGGACTTACACCTCTCGTGTACCCAGCAGTGCACCCAACAGGAAAAGACTGACCTTCAGGCTCAAATTCCAGTTTGAGAACGCTAAAGTTCAAATCATTTTAATCCTGTGCTCCGTCTGTGGCTTACAGTTCACTGCCAAGAGCCAAGGACTATCCACTTAGCACTGGAGCTCTGTACAACTGGAGCTGCCATAGAACATAAGCTGACCTTTGTCAGATTTACACATTAAAGCAGTTTCTCTTCCCCTTGACAATGTCCATTAGCAAGGAACACTGTTTGCCAAGCAGACGGAAAAGAACAAAGGAGGCAACTTCAAAATAGCCCTGGAAAAGCTGAGTTGTTCTGTCAGCCTCTGAATTCTTTCTCCTCCCACACAGTTCGATTTTGAGGATCTATTAAATTGGCAAAATCCACTAAAATAAAAACCTTAGAATGTCACAGTGCAGTTGCATTACATTTCTCTTTTTAATAGAGCATATAAAATGTGAGTTTACAGTGAGCTTAGTAAGCTGTAAATCAGCACTTTTATTCAGTTTCGTTTCTGAGCTATTAATCCCTAACACAGAGAGAGAACGCTGATGTGCTGGTCCAGGACCTCCCGAGATAATAGTTCAAATAAGCCTGACGACAGGGGAAGGGAATTTCATTGAATCACCTGAGGCCCTGCTAGACACACCATCACCCCATAACTCAATGTTCACAGAGCTTATAGTCTTAATTATCAAGGAAAAAAAAATGGAATTCCCTTCTGGCTTCAGTGAGCAGCAGTTCTGGAAAACAAGTGGAAGTTTGCTCAAATAATTGAAGACAAGTCCTTAATGGGGTTCTGTGTCCTGCCCGTGGTTCTTTGGGTAAAGAAGGCCCTGTGTGGTGCAGCAATGCAGCCACCCTTGCACTGCTCCTCTGAGTCAGCCTTTGGTGCATCCTCGGCGCTGCCAGCATGAGGAACAGCAGCGCTCGGATGCTCAGCGGGACAGGAAAAACACACACCACCACAGCCAAGTAATTTTAAAGAATTTTAATACAAACTTAATATAAACTATTTCAGTCCCTCTTAACATGTAAGACACTGACTCAAAATACTTTTATACCTTTTTTCAAGTATTGCACAATGTAGGTACAAAATTAATATTTACGATTACATTTTCTTCCATAATATATAGCAAAAATCTTTAAACTTTTAACAGAAAATACAATTTGTGTTTCTTTTGAAAAAAGCAAATATTTCGTACATTTTAATTCCACCACTAAGGAATATTCTGTACACAACTTTTTAACTTTTTTTTTTTAGAATTGATGTCTTTAAGATGGATATCTTACAATTTCAGTAAAAAAAATACAACATGAAGCTGCTGTAGCTGTCACAGATCACTGTAGTAAAAAGATATAAATGCAATACCATGTTGTAGAAACAATATATATACTCTGATATTTTACAAACTTTGTACTAAATTAAATTATACAATTAGAAAAAGACCAATAAACCCACCTATTAGTGCCAATTTTTTTAATATATATACATATATGTCTGTGTACATATATATATACACATGAAAAAATTAGCCACGTCCTTGCTATATCTTAAATACTGTAAGAGGCCATATTCTGAGAGTATATTTTTGTAATGTACAGTCAGTATAAAATAATTTTGTGCTTGGTTGGCAAATGAAAAAAATGATGCATGTTGTATTTATCTAACCAAGCCTGAATGTATTCATACTACAAGCCTTAAAAAAAATCTCAAGAGGTGGAAAAAAAGATACACCCTTGGGTACGTGCATTTTAACTTGTACAATAGTATTTACTTGGATTTCACTTTCGGTTTATTTTTAGTTAGCCATAACTGGCTGGAATTGCTGGTTAGAATACTGCATGTTGTTTAAACTAAAATTCAAGCCATCCACAAAAGACTTCTCATTTAGACCTCCATAGGCTGCAAACATATCAAAGGCATTACTGTACTGGAGAGGACTGAGGTTAAGGGGGCTGTCACCAGGAAAGATGCTACTGGTACTACCTTGACCCTGCATGTTGGGGAAAATGAACTCCTTTGCGTTAGGAGACAGGGCAGAAGTCTTCTGCTGTTGCTGTTGCTGCTGCTGGCTGCCTAGGCCAAGCCCGTAGAGAGAGTGCATGGAGGAGGAGAGGGCTTTCTGCTTCAACAGGTCATTGACATTCAAGCCAAGGTTGGTGGGAGAGGTGCGGGCGACCTTGTTGCCACGGCCGCTATTCTTCATTTTGGTCGAGCCAAACTTGGTGGCAGCAAATGTGGCAGTGGTGAAGGTTAAAGGCTGAGTGGAGCGGGGCATGAAAGTTGGGCTCACAGCAGCTGAGTGACCAAAGGGAGGAGAAGGAGAACTAGACACTGAAGATGCTGGGTCACTAATTGGCATGAACACCTGGGCCTCTGGGTTAAAGCTGTTCTTGATTTCCTTATCCAACTCACATCCATTTTCATTATCATCCACATAAAGCACTTTCACTGGTCCCTTTTCACCGATTTGGTATGAAACCTCAAACGGGTCAATCCAAACACTAAGATCCTGAGGCAAGTTGCCACGAACATCATCAATGTCCAAACCACTCTCTTTGGATGCTTGTTCTATGACTGGGTCCACTTTCTCCCCTATATGAATACATCTAAACCCTGATCCTTTGTATGGCTTTTCTGGATACCAGTGCCCTTCATACTTCTTCTTAAGAAGTCTTTCAAGCTCTTCACCAAAAATGTTGACACGTCGTCTGGGAAGCTTATTGTACAAATATGAAATAATAAAATTGAGTGCTACTTGGATTTCAAGCTGCATAGCTGCTATGCCACAGAGTTATAAGTCTGTTTCAAAACCCGAAGAAAAGTGTTCAAGACGCCACAGGGAAACAGAATTTCATTCAAAGTGCTGATTCGAGTCGATTATTATCCTTCACCTTGAGTGCTCTTGTTCCTTTAAGAAAAAACAAAAGCAAACACATCCAAATAAGGAAACCATAAGATAAAGCTCCGAGGCCTGTTCTTTCAGCCTCACTTTCTGCATAAAATAGGTTACTTTTCGAGTCAAAAAATGTGCATCAACCTATTTCTGTTCCTGCCTGCGGAAGGTGAGGATGTCAGCTCCATTCAGCCTGACTTACAAACAACACTGCAAAAGATGGGCCTGTGTTTACATATACAGCATGGGGCACTTCCAAATCACATGAGCTGGTTGTTTGGTTATTCACAAAGCAGCAAGGATAATTTTTAAGGCATCACAGAACTGCCAAGCCTGTCAAGGGTTCAATTACCAACCCGTATTTGGATGATTTATAGTACTCAGCTGCAAAATTTAGCACCAGACCATTAGTTTAGCCTGAGAGGTCTTAGTCCAAGGGTCATTTATCAATTTAAAGTTTGCAAACGTATCGACTGCTCTGTAGGCTGCAGAATTATAAAAATGCTAACAATCGCTTTAGAAGATTTCACACAAATAACTAAAATTATGCAACATTTATTTTAAGTCCAAGCCAATCTTCTGCATAAACTGTGCACGGGTGAAATGATGCAAACTGAGGAGAAAATGTCCGCTGTGCACATCCAACAGTTCTTCCTCCAACAGCTCCAACTGAAATGCAGGCAGCACATACAGAATAGAGGCACATATGTTCTGTCATAAGGGTGGCCATGACCACGAAATTCTTGTGATAGATTAATTCACAATTTTTTAATAAAAATTATTCTGTGTTTTCAGATGTAAGATACAATTATATATATTCAATTATTATATGGCACTGTCTGTAGTTCAGATTTCAAAAAGTTACAGAGCTAACAGGGCTTTTTACAGCCTCAAACACAATTGCTTTTCTCCTTCTCCATGACTCCATTTTATATTTAATGTAAGATATGGTTGCCACTCCTTCACAGAGGACAAAAGAGAAATTAGCTGTCTGAAGTTAGCGAAGGGACAAGAATCAGGTATTAACACACGTACTGCTAACACAAATCCTGCAGTACCTTGGTATAAAAGTGCTCATCTACAGCACACACCTTTGTCAAAAAGTTCCAATGAAACAAAATAAAGGTGTTTGTTTTTTTTTCTGGCTCAAGTTAAAAGCCCCAAAGAGAATTTCAATTAACAGTGGATTTTTCTGCAGTGCATCACCAGGAACAAAATTTAGCGTGGCTGTCACTAAAGATTAGAGAAATCAAACTCAGTATCAAAATCCTTTAACAATGTGGCTGCACTGCTTTTTTATTTCCTGCTCCAAATAATCTCCTTTTAAAGTCTGGAACCCTATTTCCAAGCCGCTCGTGTTCTCCCCAACATGGTATGGGAATAGTTTGAAAGCCTGGACGATAAGGCGACCTTTAAACGTTTGCTGGATCAGCACCGGGTGGGGATAAGGAAAAGATCAAGGGCAAACAGAAGATATTTACAAAAGGGGCACAATCAGTACAGAAAAGCTGATTGGGTGGTTAAACGGGGCATTTAAAAATGATTTATTAATCCATCTGTTTTGTTCCCCTGCCCCCATGTCCTTTAAGAAAAGACACGATCCTCTCCAGGCGCACCGGCGCTGACGATACCAATTTTTCTAAGCGAGACCGACCCCGAGCACAAAAGCAGCTGATCCAACCACCCACCCCGCTCCCTTCCGAGGCTGGTTGTCAACGCATTTTACGGGGAGAGGGTTTTTTCCCATGCCTTTTGCGGGTGTTTCGGCGCAGGGGGGTGCCCGAGCCCACCGGCGGCAGCGCCCTGGCAGAGCCCTCAGCGGCAGGAGTTACATAACCAGCCAGTCGGCTCTCATTAGATTTCTGCTCACAGCCCCCGAGCCCCGGCGGCGGCAGCAGCAGGAGGAGGAGGAGGAAGAGCATTTTCCGAGCCCGTAAGAAGAAGGAGGGCAGGCCGGGCGCTGCCTGCGAGGGCCGGGCCGGGCCGGTCCCTCAGGGCGGCCCAGGGGCGATCCCCGGCCGGCCCCGCTCCCTCGGCCCCGGCCCCGGCCCCGTCGGGCAGGGCCCCCTCGCAGCCCCGCCGAGCCCCCCGGCCCCGCCGCTCCCTCACGGCCCCTACTCACCCGGCGCTGTGCGGGAGGGCAGTGCAGGCGGTCCCGGCGGGGGTGTGAGGGGCTGAGGGAGGAAAGGGGGCCGGGGGTGCGGGGGGCGGCTCAGCACCCGACCCCCATCTCCGAGCGCCGGCTCCCTCGCCGACGGGTGGGAGGGGAGAGGAAAGAGGTGGCCCGAAATTTAGAAAAAAAAAAAAAATTTAAAAAAAAATAAAAAAGGGAGGGGGAAGGGTCGGAAAAAAAAAAAAGGGGGGGGAGGGAAAGGGGGGAGGGCAGCGCTGCTCACACCCCCACGGCGGGCGCGCTCGGCCGCCGCAGCTCCGCTCCCTCTGCTTCTGCCCCGCCGCCCGCCGCGCCCCTACTTATACCCTCCCTTGCCCCGCCCACCGCCACGCCCTCCGGACCCCGCCCACATCCACACCAGCCACGGACTAGCGTCCGCTGTGGCCACGCCCACCTCTCCAGGCCCCGCCCCGCCCCGCCCCGCCCCCTGGCCGCGAGCCGCCGCGCAGCCGCCCCTTCTCCCGGCGCGGCGCGGCGTGCGGGGCCGCTCTGACGTCAGCGCGCTGCTCGCCTCCCGGCCCCGCTGCGTCACCGCCCGCGTCAAACCCTGCCCCGGCGCCCCTCAGCCCGGCGGGGAGCCGGAGGGAGCCGAAGGGCGGGGGTGGGCAGCGCTGAACTACATCTCC
>JAWWEE010000041.1:5712483-5766947 GCA_035221455.1 Xenops minutus | reverse complement strand
ACGGGAGGGGGTGGGCAGCGCTGAACTCCATCTCCCCTGACCGCGGCGGCCCGCGGGGGGCCTCGGCAGCGGCGATGGCGGGCGGTGCCCGCATGGCGGGGCAGCCGCGGCCGCCCCGGCGCAGGGTGACACACACGGACGCTGCCGGGGGGACGCGGGCCGGGCCCGCACTGACATCCCCTTCCCCGGCCGGCGGCTAAAAATACTCCCCGCAGGTAGCAACGCACGGCGATTGGCTGCCTGCCCGCCAGCCCGCCGCTGATTGGCCGGCGCGGCCGCGGGGGCGGGGCCAGGCCCGCGGGTCGGGGGGCCTGAGGTGGGGGGGGCGCGGCCGCCCCTCAGAGCGAGGGACGGAGGGAGGGCGAGGGTCCCGGAAGCGATCCGGGGGGACACACCGCGATATTCCTTAAAATATCACTGGCTTTCCTCCTCAAACACCTCTGGGCGCGTTCGGGGTTGGGGCTGGGGCGGCTTCCCCTCACACCGCCAGCAGGACCCGGCTCTGGAGGACAAACTGAAGGGGGCTCATTCTGGTGTGGGGTTTGTTTTTTTTTTTTCCTCTCTCTCTCTCTCCGCCTCCTGCTCTGTTTGTATAATAATAAAGCATTTTGGCATAAACGCTGCATGGGCCCCGGGAGAGATTTGGAAATGCCAGTTGGAAGAAATGCCAGGCCTTTTAACCCTTTGGAGCTGAGAATATATATATATATATATGAATGTATATATATATGTATATATATGAGACTGGGAGGCAGGAGCCCAAAATCTGAAATCCCAAGGGAAAGAAGGGGATGATATTTCGGATTTTCAGATGTGTCAATGTTGATGCTACTGGGATGATCCCAGTATTGCAAACAGCTTGAAAGTCTTGTTTAAGACGCAAAATATTTACCATATCTCACCCATTTTTTACCATAAAGGGTTGCACCCAGTGAAAACTGGGTCACCTGCAATCCCTGTGGAAAATAAAGTGTGAAGATTATAAAATCCCAAGCACTGTCACCTGTGAGATTAGTGGGACCTGCATCTCTGGGGATCCCAGTGAGAGCCCTGGGTGTTTGTTTTGAACAGAAAAAGACAACATGAAACGGCTCCCTAAACAGAGAGGCTGAAAAGACAAACAGAGGCAATGGTTTTGCTTTGTTTTTCCTGCCATGGGAGCTCAGGAGTGTCCCCGAGCACCCCTGGGAGGTGACAGCAGCCCCGGTGCCAGCTCTGTGTCTCTCTGTCACAGATTGTCCCTTTGAAGGGAAGAGCTGCACAGCCCCAGATCCCTGTTTGCAGGTGACATCCCCTAAGGAGCTTTACAAACCCAGCGACTGCTGCCGAGCTGCTAAAAAAAGCGGGGTTGTAAAAGCAGAGACTTTCTTTTAAATGGCATTAGCGCTACACGAGAAGCATTAGGAGCTGAATTAAATGTGCAGAGCCAAGGCATTGGTAATCAAGGCAGCCATGGGATCCTTTAAAGCTCTAAAAACAGTGGCTTTTCTGTGGCTTATGGAAGGGAAGCTTCTCGTGCAGTCCATGCTATTGAACAAATCTGATATTAAATGGAACTAGATCATCTTTAGGGTCTCTTCCGCCCCAAACCATTCTATAATCCTAAATGTTAAAGACAGGTGACTGGCCTAAGAATAACCTCTTCAGGTCTGCAAGGATCAAGGCTGCTTCTAGTGGTCTGCTGAAAGTTTGATTTATCCTTTTTTGTCTGAAAATATTTGCTTTTAAACTGCAGTGATCCACATATAGCACGTCAGAAGTAGGTGGCCAAACTACAGTACTGTGAAGTTATTAACACCTTAAACCCAGAGTTTAGTCTGGGATAATTTGTATTCTTAAAACCTTGACTGCCTTTTTGATCCACAAGGGTCAGGGTGGGACCTGCAGTGTTTTTCAGTCTTTTTGATTAATACACAGCAATAACAAAATGTCTGCCTCTCCCTGCTAGAAAAATCTTTAAAAATGTAATCAATACAAAATAACTCCAGCAGCAAAATTTTACTCGTGTTGTCAATTCTATTCAACTGGAAGATTAATCTTAAAAGAAAGGAAAAGAAATATATATTCTCGTCTTTCCTGACAGACCTTGACAAGTTTTCTCCCCAGCAGAGCAAATCAGCACAAGTATTTCAGAGCAGGGCAGGAGGCAGGAGTGAGATTAGAAGTAAGAAGACTTTCTTAATCTATATTAAACGAGAAGGGTTTGATCTCATGCCCTGTTCATAGCCAGATCCTGCAATGCTGGCCAGCAGACAGCAACTGAACTACAATTTCCATGGTCTGGGTCTCTGTAGAATAATCTCTGGAGCCAAAATCTCCGCATTTTAAAACAACTACATTACCACAAGACCTTGTAGAGACTACATACTTTTGACAAAGGAACCTTCTTTTCTACTAAAGCAGTCTAAATTTTGTTCCTCTAATAATTACTAGTGCTCTTTAAAAATCTAAATCAGCATCATTTATTGATCAGTACAATATCTAAAACCAAAATACAGTTTGTTAATCTTAAAAATTCTTAGAAGGAATTAGAAACATCTAAGAATATTTTTACTAATTATGTCAACAAGGACAAGAATTTAAGAGCAGTAGGAAGAAAGGCTCAGAATTCCACCACCCATCTTTGTCCTTTCAATAGAATCCTCTTCTCTGCTAAATTAATGTTGCTGTACAGAATATATAAGATTTATCCTGACGGTGGACATGAAGCTTTGTATCATACATTCCCGAATATAGCACAGTCTCTTTTTTAACATTTTCCTATTTGGGAACACAATTCTCCTTTTAGCGTGGGAGCCTGGGCTTTGACTTTGAAAAATGGAAAGCTTTCCCCATTGTATTCATCCCTCCCTAGCCCAGTTTTATCCATTTGCTGACTTTAACGTGTGTTCCTCTTCCCCACCATCTAACAGTGGGAGCAACCAGGCCTGGCTGCTCTCCAGCACATATCTTAGCACTGAGTTTGAAATTTAGTGTAGATTCTCTTACATTTCACTCCAGCAGCTTAAGCACTGATTTTCCCATAAATATAGATTATAGAGGATGTTTGGACCTACCAGGTGTTGCCCAGCATCAGGAGCTCTCTGACCACAGAGGTTTTTTGAGATGGGAAGCCACAAAATTACCTTGTTTCGATAGAGTAAGACTAATGAAGAACATAATTCAGCCAGAACCACCAGGTCATCTTCTAGGAGAGCCCCGACTCGTGTCTAATCCTGTTAGGGGCACACAGTTCCCTGGGAGGGAGAGCAGCTGGAGGAAGGGGCTGCTCCCCCAGCTCGAGCTGCCAAGGGAGCACACACAGCAGGATGTGTGGGATAACTCTGGTGTGCAGATTCCTGCCCCCAGGGCAAACAGCCACACTCAGAGACTCCCTGCAAGCCAGGCTGTGCCCAGGCTTGTGCCTCTGTAGCTCAGGGGGCTGAGGAGTGGGATTAGTGTCCTGGCAGCATGCAGGGAAGGGATGGAGGCAGGGCGACCTGGTGGTTGGGTCTGTCAGTGGGGACAGAGGCACAGTGAATCTTAACAGAGAGGGAGGAATAGCCCTTGAAGTGCAAGGGGGGAAGTACTGCAGTAAAATGGGGAGAATAGAGGACACAGGGTATGTAGTGATGGGCTGTGACCATGAAAACAGCCCTGCACTGTTCAGCTGATCCTGGGAGACCTGAAAGCCCAGGTAGCAATTCCCATGGGATGCTCGGGGTCTGGCCTGTCCCACAGCTCAGCTGGGCAGGCAAATCCAAACAGCAGCAACAGGAATTGCTCTGCTGTTACAGTGCCTGATGGCAGTGGCTCCAGTGATGCCAAGATTTTAGAAACTTGGCCATCAAAAGTTGGAGCTTGTATGCCGTGGATTGAAAAGCAGTTTCCAGATCTGGGTATCTATAGTTTGTGCAGCTGAAAAAACCCCACCTTCTAAGCTGGTACTTTCTTAGATATTAGTGAGTCTTCTAAAAACCCTCCAAAAAGCCAAACCCCTATATCTTATATATAATATATCAATATTATTTTGATGGGACAACATCAGTAAAAGGGACTGATCTGCAGCAGCTTACAGCTCACAAGGACTTCACTCTCTCCTAAGTGGAATGCTCCTTATGTTATAGCTTACCTGGCAAAAGTTGCTGGAGTCTGAGAGAAACACAGAAGGCAGCAGCCGGTAAGAAGGTAAAATAAAAACAGGAATAAAGATTTTGCACCAAATCTTTCCCCTTCCCAAAGTTTCCCCTTCAAGGATGAAGTAAAACTGGGGTTTACATTGTACTGAAGATGGTATGAGGCAGGATCTGTTCTTGAAAAGGAGCCTGATAGGCGACATTTTGAGAATGGGATGCAGATTCCAAGAAGTCCAGGTAAAAAGAGTGAAATGAGCAGTAACAGATCTAAAATTACTGCAAAAAATAATGGTCACAGGTAGATAGATACTGTAATAAGAGAGGGAGGGAATGGGAAATATTTTATGAGCATCAGAATTTTCTATAGCTGTGAATAAATGGGCTGAAGGAGGAAGGAAGATTGATTTCATACCTTAGAGAGGTTGACCTTTGAGGAAAGTTTTATTAAAATTCAATATAATTTTTTCCTCGAGTTCACCTTTGTGCTGGGATTCTGCCAGTTTAATGTCAGTTAGTTCTGCAGTATCTGTTAATAGATAAAATTATGAGGTGAGGACTGTCCTAGCTGATAGCCATGTAACTTCTAAGTTAATCAGCTTCAAGTGCTTTACTACACTCATTCCAAACCATGATTCATAAACAGTTTTAAAGAGACAAAAAGCTGCTTTTTAAACTGTGAGGACTTTTATGGGGATAAAAAATAAACAGTGAAGATGAAGGGCTGATCTTTTGCCCTTTCAGTTTCTGATAGATGAAGGTAGCTTGAAAAAGTCTCATAAAGAATTTACTTAAGAATTTTGTGTACTTAGCATTTTCCAGGAAGACTAGTCAATCTTTTTTTGTTGAGAAGAGAATTCCAGGAAAACTATTCAGTCTTGTTCAAGAGAGATACTGACTGTGAAAAAAGACATAAATGGAAAGAAACTGATTTGAAAGAAATAAGTTAAATTCAGTCTGTATACCTGAAAGAAGGAGCAGAGGAGGAGTGACTGTTCACCAAAAATGCCTGATAAACACAGAAGTTCTGCTAATTGTTTTACATTCTTATTATCATGAGTTAGGGAATATGCCTCAGTTTTTGCAATAAAACCCAGAACAAAATATAATTTTAGCATCCCCAGAAGATCTCCCATAGTTCTCAATGAAGAATTTAAAGCACCCAGGAACAGTGCAGGTCAGTAAGAAGCCATCCATATTTTAAGCTTTCAGATGGTAAATGATCAGGGTTTTGTGGAGCGTGTGTCTGTTGACTGGGTTTCTTATGCCCTTCTGTAATACTATTCCTATCAGTAATGGTGTTTTATGGTGAGCCCAGTAGTTGCTCAGGACTGGGAGACTTTAATTAGTGACTGCTCAGTGATATGCAAAATATCACGTTTAGGAAAGCTGGGTGTTGATATTGGTCTGAGAGCATCAATTTGAGAAACACCAAACTGACCTGCTGTGCTGTCACATTGTGACAATGTGAGGGATGGTGACTTCAAAGTAGAATGAGTTCAAATATCAATGTCTTGATAAATACAGTCTGATAATCCTTCAACCTTCCACTATCTGAAGGGGGCCTACAGGGAAGCTGGAGAGGCATTCTTTGTCAGGAACTGTAGTGATAGGACAAGGAGTAATGGGTACAAATTGAAGAAGGAAAAATTTAGGCTAGATATTAGGAAGACATTCTTTACTGTTGAGAGATCCTCAGTCACAGGTTGCCCATTGAGGCTGTGGATGCCCCAACCCCAGCAGTGTTCAAAGATTGGATAAGGCCTTGAGCAACCTGGTCTAGTGGGAGGTGTCCCTGCCCATGACAGGGGGGAGTGGGACTAGGTGATCTTTAAGGACCCTTCCAACCCTTTTGCATTCCATTAATGATTCTATGATTCATGTTAATGAAAAACCAAGGGTGTTTCTTTTCAGATGAACGGAAACCTGGTGACTCTGCACTTGTGCAGACATGAAGAACTAGTTGAGTGGAAAGATGCCAGCTTATGACAGCTGAAGGTTTGACCCTGAATATTTCAGGGTATTATCCAGGAGGGGGAAAAAAAGCCAATGGAAATTTCTTTTTGAGCTTGCTGCACTCCAAATCTGGCCCTTACTCAAGCCCATTGAGTCATGGTGACAGGAATAATGGAGGGGAATGAGGACTCACACTGTGTGTTTGCTCCCCAGACATACAAAATGGATTTTACACTCTTTGTGCATCCTGTTTTAGCACAGTTCTTGTATCCTGTTCGTGTAAGGAGTAGTTCATGGAAGACTCAGTCTGTCATTGGCATTGAAAAGATCATTCGGTTTAAATAGTAAATCACTCATTTCCTCTCCAGTTCTGATTCCTAAAGATATAATTGCCAAAATAACATAATAAGTGCCTTAAAAGATAAAGCAAAAGGTCAGATTAGCATAACATCTTTCCTGAATTGATGGCAAAATGCTGTGTAAAGCTGGAGCCACACCTTGAAACCCCTCTGGACGGTGCCCGTGGGACTTGCCAATAACACAATCTCACACAGGTTCTCCTGTTTCACAGGTCACAGCCCTTTACCCTGTGATGGTCAGGCTGAGCAACCCTCACCTACCTACAAATATATGACCCACTTCATTGTAACAGAATGTTTTCTCTTGAAGACACAGCCCAGTAGGAGCCATTATCTCATGTGCTATTATTAATGCAAAGACTTCAGACTGTATCTGCACACAGCAGTGGATCTGTCTCGTCTCAAGAGTAGCCGTAACTAAGAACTTCAGAAGAAGGGATGAAACAGCCATGTCGCACAATTACATTGAGTTTGGCAATGGGAAGAAGAGATTTCTCCTTGATCCCACATGATGATAATCTTATATGCTGGAAAATGAGCACTCGGAGTGACATACTTTTTATTGGAGCTAATGTAACTCGGATTTGTAAGGAAGGTGATTCTGCTATGTGACCATATTATCTAAATTGCTTTGTCGCCAACGCATAAAAAACTGAATATAAAATTGCCTGAACATAATTGAGTGCTGACTCACCCTCACATTAGGGTAAACGGTGCAGCGTTCCAGGGCATCTTGGAGCTTTCTATAGCCTCACAATCCTATGTGAAATCTTCTGATTGATTTTTCGCCCCTCCAAGCAAACTTATGTTTCATGCTCCTATTTGAGTCTAGATGCTACAAATCCAGCTGCTGTCACAAGGCATCTTCCCCCTGCTTCGTTATCTTGATCAATTTTCTGCTGAAACTCTCATCTTTCATCCTGGCTGGTGCAGTTGCCTCCCTTGTGATTATTCCAGCTCCTGGCTCTCCATATTCATAGCCACTCTTTGAGCTCCAACTCCAGCTCTCTAGTTTCTAAGGCTACATAGCTGTGAATGTTTTCTCATGAAAAGCTTTTCCATAAATTCTCACCGTTTCATTTCAGCCTAATCTGAGGCTGCACACACACATGACACTGCTCAGAGCAGACTCTTAAAGTACCTGCAAACATGAGCAAGAAATCAGGGTCCCAAGTATTTTAAATGTTGGGGTTTTTTTTCTTGAAAACAGCCTCATATCACAAGAGTCCATTTGGAGGTGTAACTGTGTGGCTATCCTTAAAACCAGAACAATTTTTGGGCTTTGAAACGTAAGTGGAAGAAGGGTAATCGTAAGAAGCAATGCCAGAGACCCGAGGTGAACTGAGCCATAGATACAGGGCAGAGAGCTCAGATTTAGCTGACTGTGGCAATAAGTCAAACCAGCACTTGTGCCTTGGGTGATCTCTGTTTCAACTCTCACTCAGGTAGTGAAAAGAAGAAGCAGAAGAAAGGCCATGACCTAAATAATTGGGAGAACAGCAATTATTAATCAGCAATCCCACCTACGAGGATTTGCAGAAGATGCTGGCCCTGAGCTGGAGGATCTGGGAGTAAAATCAATCATGGAAGGGACAGAACTTGGTTTAGTTTCCAGATAGCAATGAGCATCTCCTTTCTGGCTGACTGAACTATTGCATGAGCAGCTGCTGAAAATCAGGTAGGAAAGAGGCAGAAATTTGTTTCCTTTATATGTGGGACTGTTTTCATATCAGGTAATAACTCAGAAATGAAGAGTAACTCCAGCACACATGTCAGGCTTAGATTCTCCAGAAACACTTAGCACTGCACAGCTCAGCATTGTTCCTTACCAGGAATATTAACTTTTGTTCTCTGGTAAATGCCTTGCCCCAGAGGATAAATCTCCTTTATCTCCAGCTCCAGAGAGATAATAACAAAATTGCTCCTTCACACCAGAAGACTGGGCATCTGCTACCTGGAAGTTCTCTTCTGAGTTGGATCATATTTTCTCCATATACTTCCTTCCACAGAATAAGGAGAGACTCAAATGAAAAGTATTTCCAGTGATGAACCCCTAAGAATAAGACTGATTCTAAAAAAACCACCATAAATATGGTAGGGAGGAGTAAATCTAAAATTCAGAGCTGATCCAGAACTGGTTCAGAATCCAGCCAGAATTAAGGATGTGATCTCTTCTGATTGATCTGCACAAAGGTTGTACCTTTGCAAAATAAAGGCACATATAAAAGACATAATGAAAAAAAGGAATCTCCAGTGGTTAAGAAAACAACACCTTCTGAGAGAAAAAAAATGACTGTCTGAACCCTTCAAAGATAGCAGTGAAATATATAAAGGCATCAGTGGCTTCCCCAGACCTGTTAGGGTTGGTTGTTACTCCCAGCCCCTGCTGCACTTGACAGCTCCCTCTCACTGATATTGCCAGAAGTGTGTTTTCCAAGGGGGAAAAAACAGATTTTCAAGCCCAGTATTCCCATCCAGATTGTTCTTGCTAAATGTTTGACAGCAGCCTGTCCAAGTGACATTGGGGACAATTAATTGTTAATGTGACTACATGACAAGGAAGAACACCACCAGGAAGATCCGAGGGAGCCCCCAGAGGATTTGCAGCAGGGGGAGATGTATGGGATGTCTGCATCACAGCAGCCATGCCAGTGACTCCAACATTTAACCTCTTCTACAGCAACTGGTAGGTCATTTACAGCCTCTATTTACTGTTGGGCTGCTGGTTGGAGTGTGGGCTGAGCACCCTGGGCTGCAAGCCTGAGCTAATTCTGCAGTGGAGATAAGCCCTTGGATAGAAATTATTCAAAGGGATGAGACTAGGCAGACTGTCACCATGGGCAGGCAATCAGCCCTCCCTTTAATAAATAGAAGAAGATACAAGATGATCAGGGAAGAGTACACTTCTTAAAAGTGTTGGAAAAACGAGGCTGAAACATCTGTCATTCCTGATCTACAAAGCCATGGAGGTTCCTGAAGAAGCACTAACGCCTGCACAGTCAAACAGGAGCAGCTATGCAGGTCCTGCCCTGAGGCTTGTGCTCCAAACTATAACTGATGTGTGTAAAGGCCCTGACAAAAAAAGCTTCCACAGAATCCCTTTTCTAAGGCCTTTGATTTTACTGGAACGTGCACAGCAGTAAAATTCATATAGCCAACGGGAAAGCCATGTCCTGGCCTGACCCTGCCACAGAAAACAGCAAAACAAAGGGGCAGGGATTTGGGGTCACGTTTGGGGAGGATCCATGATTCAGCATGTCTGTTTACTGAGATCTCCTCTAGTTTGGCACGCAGGGAGGCAGTGGAGCAAACACCTGCAGCTCCAGCCTGCTGCTTCATTGCGAAAAGGTATGACCCAGGCAGCGACGAGCGTCTGAGGAATAAATGACTCTCAATTAGGACAGTAGGTCAGAAAGAGCAAGATGATTCATACCCAGGACGTATTTCAACCATCCACAATAACACTCAGCTATTCTATTCAGCTTTGCTCCTTCAAACAAACACCGTCCTTCCCACGGTGCTGGCAGGTAACAGGCAGTGGGGCTTGAAATGTGTGCTGACACCTGCAGATTGGTGGCCTGACTGAGCTGAGCTGGGGAGAAGTGGCTTCCACGGTCCCTCCAGCAGTAGGAAGGGATGAGACGGCTCTGTTCTGCTCACAGCATGGCACTGCTGGTCTAGAAATCAGGGGACATGGAGATCCACCCCCCAAAGTTAATAAATAAGGCACCTGGAGTTTATAGCCTCTTTTAGGGAGCTGTCTGCATGCAGTTTTCCCAGGAGTATGCAACAGGTCGTGACAGATGGGGTTTAGGATTGCTTGGCTCCTAGGTTAGTGCCCTGACAATGCCTCTGCTCAGCTGTGCAAATCGTATTTTACTTGCTTGACTGTGAGTTGCTGGGCAGTGGGATGTAATTTTCCATGCTTGCAGTTGGCACTCGGTTTTATCTTGACTTGTATTTTACAGTGCAAGCTCTGTCAACATTGTTTCCCCTCTTAGAAATAATAATTAAGAAGCCTGGGTGATAGGTCTGTATTAGTACCCAAGAATTTGTGGCCAGCTGTATTTTAACCTAGTCACCACGGTTTACTACTCTGCAATAAAACATGTTTTCCAGATTTACCTGAAGACTGGGATATCAGAAAACCTCAGGGGTGCTAGACATACACTTGGTTGACTTTGATCTCTCTGAAGACAAATCTTTTAAAGTTTAGATCAAGGAATCTTTTAATGAAACAAAGAAATCGTGCCACTTGTATCAGTTCCAGATATAAATAAATCAGCTAGAAATAAACAGGGGCAAGGCAAACGTAAAGGAGACAGCCACGCTCTGCAATGTCAGTCCAAAGTGACTGTCTGATGGATGATAATGTGGCTGGCTCAGAAAAAAGTCAGTTTAGAAGTCTTGCTGCCAGCCATCTGGCAAATCTTCAAGGGATATTGCTGGAGAATGGCACTGATTTGGTACCTGGTTTGCATCTCCTGCTATAAAGACAGTCTATGTGCTTTTTAAATGTGATGAGGATTTTGAAATCACTAAGTCTCTCCTTAGGGACTCATTGTAGCCCTCCCCACAGCCAGTCCACTGTTCCCTCCTGCCACTACTCTGCCATTTATGTGTGATCTTATCCTAGGGTCGTTTGGGTTGGAAAAGACCTCTAAGATCATCGAGTCCAGCTATTAATCCATCACTGCCAAGGCCACCACTAAACCATGTCCCCAAGTGCCACACCGACACATCTTTTAGGTACCTCCAGAAACAGTGACTCCATCGCTTCCCTGGGCACCCTGTTCCTGTGCTTGACAGCCCTTTGGGTGAAGAAGCTTTTCCTAATATCCAACAGAAACCTCTCCTGGCACAATCATCACAAACTCACAGTATGGTTGAGGTTGGAAGGGACCTCTGGAGATCATCGAGTCCAACCCTGTGCTAAAGCTGGTTCACCCAGAGCAGGCTGCACAAAAAAAGATGTTTTTTAAAAGGTATTCCTGCAGTAAAGGTGCTGTTAGACCTTTAGAGGGTCACGAAGACACTGAGCAGACCTGACTCCACTGAGGCTGCTGCAGACACAGAGCCTGTTCCCAGCTCAGAGGTGCTGTTCCCTTGTGCTGCCAGGGAGGCAGAAATTCACCACACTGGCATTTATAGCACATCCATCCTCTTGCTCCAGAAGCATCATTACTTCATGCTTGGAGCTGAAGGGCAACATTTCTTACTTCTAAACAGTATAGAGCTTATTTTCATAACTGAGTCATTTGGACTCTGTGCCTCAGAAGGCAACAGTAAGTATTACCACTGGCTATTTCCTAATATGCATAAAGCGATAAAAATTTAACATCACTTAAAAAGAAAATCCTTATCCATTCCATGAAAACTAAATATATCCTTAAAGAACAGGCTGCCTGGACAGATATTAATGATTTTTTCCCCTGTTTCTCCAGCTCCTCCCACCTGGTCCATAATCAGCTGTATCTGAGTCCATGACCCTCCTGAATTGCCATGAAGTGTAATGGCTTGTGGCCATAGAACTGAGAGTCCCAGCATGCAGAGAACCCCAACACGCTGCCCGAGAGGCAGCTGGAGATCCTATCTGGTGACCAGACACTCCTGGGTTGTAACTTGGACTCAGTAAAAGCTATTTTCAGCTTAAATGATCTTTGATACTGAAACTAGAGTTAACCTGGATGGTGAGTGGAGGAGATCATCTGCTCTGAGAAATAAACCAAAGGAGAAGGGAGAGGAGGAGAGTGGGAAGATAACAAAGGAGAGGGATTCTTTAGGGAGAGGAATTAAACTGAAAACATGCAGTGGTGGGAAAAGGAGCACAGGAAAAATGATGTTGCATCTCCCCATCGCTGCTGCTCAGATCCCTGTCCCCCCTCAAGTGCCAGCCATGTTTGTCATTTGTAATTCTCAGCCTTCTTAGATAGATGGGGCTAAGCAGCAAAAGCTGTCTCGTAGCAGCTCACCTCACCTTTGCTACAGCCAGTTTTAGTCATTTTTAGTCAATGTGGTTTGGTTGTTAATAAAGACTTGATTCCATTTTCACTGTGCAGCAGTAACTTGTTAACAAGCTGCTCCAGGAGATCTTTATAGGACAGTGGAAACCAGGGAAAGGAAATAATTACAGCGTTTCCACCTATGGTAGTCTGCTCCAGAGCAAGTCGAAATAGGTTTGTAAGTGTTTGTTCACTTAAAAGTTCAGCCCAACTGCTTTCTCAATTGGCAGCAGCAGAATTAATGGATGGGTGTTTTTTTTCTTTAAAAGATCATCTACCAAATATCACCCTCTCTTCTTCCAGATTGCAAGTAGTGTTTAAAAAGTTTCAGTGTTTTTACTAAAACCAGATGTTGGGTGTATGAAAGTATGGGCAGTTTTTCAAAGCCATTCTATTTCTTTGGGAAGGGAGGGATAATTAGATCAGAAAACTCAATTCAGCTTCAGAACAGAGGAAATTGATGAAGAAAAAAAAATCACAATTCATTCACTCTGGAAAAGCTCTGGACTGATGCATGCAAAGAGTAACTCCCTTTGGAGTCCCACCACAAGTTTTGAGAAAGCAGTTACTGAAGTGTCTGAAAACACCCTGCTTCTTGTCCTCTGTTCTCTGAAGAGCAGAGGGGGCACAACACAGTGCCCAGCTGGGATGGTCCTGAGGTCCCAGCAAGTTGTGGGGGATCCATCTGTGAGCTGGGCGGTGGGACACTGGCATCCAGCTTGAGAAATAACCTACCTGACACAAAGGAGGTTTGGAAGCCTCTCCGAAGGGCCCAGTGGTGTGGGAGGTAGAGGAGCCCAGTGTGGGTGGCCATGTGGGTGCCCCAGCCCTCTCTCCTGGAGCAGCTCTCCCACAGCTCCATCTGCCCGCAGCTCTGAGCCCAAAGCCCTGCCAACACCCACCTTGCCCTGCACCAGATTGTTTCAATGAACTTCCCCACTCTCTGCTCACCGAAATGCAGTGAACACTGTTTATGTGGGCTCCTCGGGAGCTCAGTGAATGGGCTGGTTGGAATGGCATTACCAGGGCTTTCCAGGCCAATTTGCTGTTCTCTGCCTCTGGCCTCCCATGTTGAAGCCTCACCTTGGACTCTGGAATAGCATAAAGCACGTACCCTGCCACTGCCTATTGTTCAAGCTGCAGGTACTATATATAACCAAACAATAGCTAATAAACACAAGACATTTTAAGTGGTTTGTGGTGTCTGCTGAGCACCAGCTGCCCTTTTTGTGTTCTACTGTGTCTTCAGTCCCGATGCTCAGGTCTCTTGGGTCCCATTCAGCTGCAAAAGCCCAAAGCTACAGTGAGAGGAACAAACTAATCTGATAGGGAAATAAAACAATTGATGACTCATAAAAGCAAAAGGGACACATCTTTGAAAAGGAAAATAGCAGAACAGATTCAGATCTAATTGTGAGTCCTAACACAGGAGTGCCATAGAAGCACATTTGTTCCCTCAGCCAACTTCCCCGGAGCCAAGACTCCAACCTGTGGTTCCAGGTAGCCTTAATAAGGTTTAGGTCTGAATTAAACCACTCCTCTGCATGCCTGGGGATGTGATTCAGACCTCCAGTCCTGTGGCATGTGGCAGCCTTGGTTGCTTCAGGCTGTGCTGAAGCATCTGGAGGTGCATGTTTGAGTCCCAGCCCAAAGCACTGGGACAGAGCTGTGAGCTCTGCTGGAGTCTGAGACAGCCCAAGGGAGGGAAGGAGCTGCTCCCAGGACTCCCATGGGCACTTGGCTCCCAAATCAACTCTTCTGAAGGCAACAACAGCACAAGCCCCTGGACAGCACATGGATCTGTGTGTGACTCTGGGAGAGGAGGGCAAAAGGCTGAGCCCACTTGTCTGAGCACCCACCTTCCCTGGAAGGGCAATGGGTGCAGTCAGCTGCTGCTCCTCGGGGGAAGGAGCACCCCCAGCCTGGCTCAGACACCCCTGTCATGGGGAGTCATTGCTGGGGCTCATGAGACTCCCTCCTGTCCCTGCTGTGGGGCTGTCACCTCCCCAGCCCCTCCTCTCCCCCCGGGCAGCATAATGAGGCCAGCGGAAACATGAAGTAGAGAGATTTACTTTACTCAAGGATTCCTATTCAAAGCTACAGCTATTGGCACATTTTTTCTATTCCTACGCTCAGCGGAAGCTGATAGTATTTATTAAGCTGATCTCAGGCACCAGAGCTGGATCCTAACTCCAGATATGCAGGCAATCATCAGAGCCTGTTGTGTTTGCATGAATATACTAATCCTGCCTGTGCTTTCTGAATGCATAAAGTGATGTATAGGACCATTCATCTCTGATAGTCTTCTAGATGGCTGCAGAGGGCGAGACAGTATTTTTAATATGGAGAACTCCATGGCAAGCTATTTTAGTGCCTTAGGATCATTAACATTTTTGAATGTCTGAGAAGCTGCTAACATTTCTAAGACACTACAACCAAGATTCATTCTCCCAAATGGAGAAAGAGCTCATATTTTTCACATACACTTTAGATATTGATAATTTTCTCATTTTCTGATATGACAGGGCTTGGGGATTTTTTTCCCCGTTGAGACAAGATGACTGACAGAAGGAGATGAGAATTTCTCATAAAGAGAAGCAATGCATTTTTACACAGCCAAGGCTGGAAGAAAGCAATAATTGTCCTAATATGCAGGCACAGCCCTCCGGAATGGCTGATGATTTATTTCAAGTCAGTCACCACTGACCAAAATTCCAGGCATGTTTTCCCAAGCCAGGATGGGAGCTGAGATCAGTTTGAACAAACCCTCATCCTTCTGCCCACCTGGTGTGCTGGTGTTGGGTGGGCAGAAGGCTGGTCCTGGGTGGGTGTGGTGCCAGCCTGGGGTACCCTGACCGTGGTGGATGCAGATTAGCAGAACTTCACCAACACCTCTGCCATGGCAGGTCTAGCCCTCTGTCACAGAGGTGGCACTCAGTACACATTTAGTTCAGTTTTAGGGTCATTCTCATTGATTGTTGGGCTCTTGGGGTGCCCAGGGAGCTTTGGGCAAAAGTTAGAACTGCCACTGCAGACCCCAGATGGACTCTGTTTTTAAAAAACAACCAAAACGAAAAACCAAAAGTCCAAGTCAGAGATGCTGCCTCCAACACTGGGGCCAGGACAAAGCCTTGGAGCAGGAGGGATGCCCATCCTCAGGGCCAACACTTCTGTCCCCCTAGAGCAGCCAAGCAGCTTTGCTTTCTGCTGGGATCCTCTGGGACCCTCCACTTTTCCCATGCTCGGCCACATCTTGCAGGGTTGTAGCTGGTTCACTGGTGCACACAAGCCAAAATTTACCCTCCCTCCTCTACCTACTTTCCTCCCATCCTCCTCTTCCAGCTGTTCTCTCTCTCCTCTCACTATTTGCATCTCTCGTTCTCTGCTGTTCCTAATAGCTTCTATCTATGCCAAGTCCCATCCTACTCATCCCTCATTAAACCCCAGACCTTGTGCAGAGCTTTTCTGCATTGATCTCTCAGCCAGCTTTTGTCTCTTTGACGTCTAGGCTCTCTTTGTTTGTGCTTCTCTCTCTGGATCTGGGAATTATTCTGCTTCTATTGATGTATCAGATCCAGGCCCTGATCTTTTATTGAATTCCTTGGGATATCTCCTGCTTGGCAGGTCTGATGGTGGGTACAACTGCTCCTGGCACCATGGGTATTGCCAAAGCCTTGAGAGGCTGATGTGTGTCACAAGCAGTAGGAAACTTATCCTGTGCTAGATACTGGCTTGAGAGAGCAGATACCAGCTCCAGAGAGACATTTTCCATGGCATCCCTACCCAGGAATAGATCCTGACTTCATGTGAGAGAGGAGCCGGAGCTGATTGTACAGGACTGGCAGGATGGCACGGCCACAGCGGATGGGCAGAGGTGACCCCTGTCATCCCCGTGGGGTTCTGCCTGCTCCTTTTCTGGTGATGTGGTTTGCTCTCCTGATGCTTCAGATCAGTTTCTTGACAGAAAGCTGTGGATCTGAGCAGCCCCTGCCGGCAGTGAGTGCTCCCTGGAGCACAAGGGGTCCCCGAACCTGTGCTCTAAGCAGATCTCTCATTTGGAAAAGTAGATGCTATTGACTATTTATAAACCTCAGCTTAGAACAAGGCAAGGCCAGCTGGAAAATACGCCAGCATGGGTGAGGGAAGGTGCTTAGTGAGGAGCAGAGCACTGAGGGTTTTCAGCCCCAAATTACAGGGCAGCAGTGAGCAAGTGGCTTTGCCTTTTCTTTTTTCCCTCCCACTGATTTAGTTTGGAAGCATTTTAGAGGGCACTTTCTTCTGTTAAATGGTGATAAAACCCTGGGCTCAATAACTGAGATCTGCTGTCTGGCATTGGAGCAATATAAATAACAATAAAAGAAACAAAATAGTGGTGAGTCAGGCTGGTTTTGACTTGGAAAAACATCAGTTATCCTTATTACTCACCAGCTCTGTCGTCTCCTCTGGGGGACTCTGCCGGCCACTGGGGAGGCTGCAGTCATAGAGAGGCTGTATTTAGCTCAGGCCCTCCTAGAAATGGTTCTCCCTGGGGTTTTGGAGGGTCAGTGGTTGTATATCCACGTCATCAGGACCATGAACAGCCTTTCTGCAGAGAAAAAGCCTTTTGCAGGTGAGCCCAGCAGGGAACCACAGGGCTGAAGACACAACACGGCATGGAAAAGCCACAGTCCGTGGGGGAGCTGGAAAATCCTTGAGACCTGTGCCTTTATCTGGGTGGAAAAAACAGAGGAGGGATCCTGGAGGGGGATCATCCTGTCCCCAGCTCTGGCTGTGGTCACCCATGGGTTCCTGAGTGATGTTCAAGCTGCTGCTCTGTCATGACCCTCAGAGCATCATCACAACAGCCCAATGCATCCAAAACATGCACGAGAGTCCAAGTCCAGCTGCAAGTTGATTTCTGCTATCAAGACTTGTATTTATTAATTTGTAGCCCATTTGCTTTCTTTTGGCACCATTTTTCTCTGCAAGTGAAAAATTTCCCCTGAATCACAGCATGTTATTTCCACTTGTCAAGATAAAGGTTAATGAAATACCAGTAACTGCATCACAAATCCAGCTCTGTATCTATCTGGGATTTTATATGGCAAGTTCTACTGCACAGCCTGTTCTTAGAAAAGGCTATGATTAGAAAAACCAAAACTGTCAGAGGTCAAGAAATTCACGGTTAGAACAGCCGAGCCCCTGCCTTTCACTCCTCACCTCTCGCCTGTGGGACAAGTTAAAAAACCTCCTGGAACTGGCACAAACAAGTGTGGGGTGAGATTTCTTTCAATCCACAAGATTCTGCAGGACTGCAGGATTTAAACAGCATTTTCCTTTGAAAACGTTGTCTGCCTCTGGATAATGGTTACTTGGATATTTATACCCTATGTAAATAATACATAAATACACAAATACCATAGAATTGTAGAGTTGGAAGGGACTACTGAGTCCTATAAATATATATAGGATTTAGAAGCAACGCAATGCTATAATTGACATATAGCTCTCTTCAAAGGCATTTGCACCAGAGGCATAAGGAGAATTTGACATACTCTCTATAAAGAGTTTTTCATGCCCTAAACGTGCAACCACCAGGGCTGTCCAAAGGACACTCCGTGCCCAGGGATGGGGGAGCTGAGACCAACTAGAGCACTGCAAAAACCCCTTCAAGATCTGCCAGCACAGGGCCAGACCCCAAATGAAACCCTGGGAAATACAGAAGGTGCCCCCATGGAGCAGCAGCCTGGGCACGTGAGCCTGCAGGAAGGAAGGGAGGAGCTGCTTTGTTTTCTTCCTAGGGAAGGCCAGCAACGGATGGGATGAGTGTCAGGAGCTGCCGTTTGGGATGAGTCAGGAGATCGGCATGGGGCGGTTTGCATTAATACTGCCTTGAACACGTGCCAAAGAGGATTTCCAAAATTCACAGCCAGTTATTTCTTGTCATAGAGTTAAGAGATCCTATAGCCTGCTCTTCCACTCCGAGGCATGAGATCAAAAGCCTGCGGAGATTATTCTGAGAAGGTTTGTTTGTTCTGTAAATATGTTTTTAAAATCTTGAATACAGATGACGAAGTTTTGAAAAAAACCCACAAAACAAAACAAAAAAAACCTTCTAACAGAGCAAACACTCTCATGGAGAATCTTATCCCTCCTTGGAGGTGGATTAAAAAGCATTGTTATGAAATCCCGCTGCAGATTTTATTATGGGCTAAATCAAAACGCTTTGGAGTTTTTGGAATTCAGATCTGAAGTTCAACGTTTCAGCCCATATGCTCCATATAAAAGTAAGATAAAGAAAGGGATGTACTTTTCCTTCCTTTTGATATGCAAAGATTGAGATGAAATGCTTACTTTCCAATTTGCTTTTTCAGTAGAAATTCACTAGAGATCATATCAACACGAAATACCCTGTGAAGCCCAAGGAGCTCCTGAAATGATGGATGACATCAAGAGCCAAAGGAAGGTGTACAAAGCATCTGCAGAAAGAGATCCTTAATCACTCTGTGAAGCCTGTTGATTTGTTGCCAACTACTTAACTTAAAGCTTGTGTTGTCATATATCTAACTTTAAAATCGAATGAACCAGTTGGAGAAAGGAAATCTCTGTTAAAAAATTCAGTCCTGTCCCTTCAGCTGCGGAGTGAGCAATAACACACTTTGCTGGATACTCTCAGCAAGTCCCTTGTTAAAACAGTAGCACCAGAGGAGATCTAATTTTCCTGATATTTGTAGACTACAATGTAAGAGGAAAAATATTTGAGATTTTATGTATTCTTGAAGAGTATTAAAACCCCCCCAAACAACAACAGTGCAAGCTCCACCCCCAACCCCTCCTATTTGCTAAACTTCTATCTTTCACAAGTATTTTACTCTTGAAATTGAATATCAATGCTATTTTTATTTTTTTTTTTTACAAAATCATTTGCCCACTAGATGGCTGTAATTGTTATGTCCATGCTTAATTTTTGGTATCAAATTCCCATCTTTAACAAAACCTGTTCTTCCTTTTTTGCTCTTCTGCAGCCTGTGCTCTCACTCTCCAGTGTGGAATTTGAAGTGATGGGCTCCTCACTTGGCAAATTTCCGCTGTTTTTACAAAATTTAGGCGTTCAAAATGGCTGCTGTTTGTCTCACATCTGAGGCACAGGAAGCCACCACCATCTTGAAGGATAAAGCGGGAATTCTTCTTCCGTTATTGAAAGAAATACTTTGTTTTCTGCTAATACAAGGAACGGGCAAAGGCTTGGAGCCCTTCAGAAAAGGCTTTCCAGTAGTGTGGCATTTAACACAAGCAGTTTGTGATTCCTGTTGCAGCACAAACCCATTGTAAATCTGATGAACGAGAGCCCAGAAGGCAGGATTGAGCATCTCCCCCGCCCTAGATTCAGTTGAGGAGCTGATGTGAAAAAGAAGCAGGATCTGCTGGAAGGAAAACTCAAACGATATATCACAGGGAATACAATTTCCCTGCTGTTTGCACAGGCTCTGGTCCAGGAGCAGGAGTGGGGCTGGGGAGTGGATTTGCAAAGTGTTTGCTGGCTGTGGCTCCCTGTGGCCGCAGTTTTCCAGAAGCTCCACCCAAGGGGAACGACTGTGTAGGCTCAGGTGCAGAGAAAGACTTTCCTTATTCAGCCACTGAGCAGGACACTGATGGTTCCTCTGAGCAGAAATGCCTGAACACAAACATCTCCATGTGTTTGACAGCTCTTGACTACGAGATATGGAAAGGGAACTGGCTGTCTTCTTTTTTAAGTCAAACACAAGTTTTAAGCAGCATGCAGAGACATTTGTAGGAACTCTCCCCTAAGTGTGAGCCAGTACGGACTCAGCAAGGCGTCACTGCAGCCCCTCTGTGGTGCAGGGTGCTGCCAGCAGCACAGAAATCTGCCCCAAGGGCAATTATTTGGTATTCAATGAGGATTTTGCCCCTCACTTCAGCACTGCACCAAAGGGGCAATGAGGGGCCATCAGGCTTCATAATGTTTAAGTGCAACTTCTCCATTAAATCCCTCTGAAGAGGGTTTGCTCAGCTGGACTGTGAGCAGCTCATCTGGGGCAGTGTCTGTGCCTCAGTTAAAATCACCCCACACCAAGCTCTGCAGATCTTCTGGAAGAGAAAAGAAGAGAGCACCTCTGGCAAAGGATGTGCCATGATTAGATTTGGTTTAGAAGAAATTCAGGACTGCTGCAGCGTGCCAGTTTAATTCCAGTCAAGCAGATAATTTCACTTATTGCTCACTCTTGCAGAAATACCATGTCAAGATGCTTGGGAGGTCCAGCTGCAATCAAACCAGTGCATCCCTCTGCTTTACCTGCATTCCTTCCCAGTTCAGTGTAACTGAGCACTCTTTCTGTGTGTGCACATGAGTCCCCTGTGCCGTGGGTTGGTCAGCAGAGGCTGGTCCCTGCCTCTCCAGATCAGCACCAGGCCTTGTCCCCAGCCCCACCTTGACCAGGCTGCCTTATCGTGGTGGGTGTGGGGGTCCAGTTTGTCTTCTGTCCTTCCTGCCACATGCAAATCCAGCCTACCTGGGTATTTAAATTGAGTTCATTGCCATGCCAGCTGAATGCCTTATAAAGTGATGCTAATCAAAAAAGAATAATGAGCCTTCAAATTCCCCTAAGTTGTAAGTAAGGACAAAGTGCTCAAGTAAAACATCTCTCATTCTAAATGGGTCTTTATTTCTAAGTCTTCTGCAACCACAAAACAGGATAAACACTCTGAGATGAATAGATGAAAAGACCAAGTACTGCTCAGGAGAAGGGACATCTGCTCTACCCTTTCTTCCTAGTCTCTGCAACTAATTCCTGCCATCCTCCTTTGAAACAATCTGAGTAAGTCCCTAAAACTCAAGAGACTTCTTTGAGATCCTCTGACTCACCAGCTTTTCTGTCTTTCTGTGTCTACAGCAAATCTTGCTGAACAGGTTGAACCAAAATGATCTCCATGCAAACATTCTTCAAAAAGATCAATTCCATGTCCTGTACCAAACACCCTACCTGAAGGCCACCGAATAAATGGATGCCTTTGCTATGAAATTATAAACCAGAACTTCATGTAGCATCATACCCATATAGGTCTGAAACAATTTAGCTTTCAGCAGAGAGTTTTCAGCATTGCAATAACAGCAGTATAAATAGCCACAGTCTCTGAGCATTGCAAAGGACAGGGATTAAGGTCAGCAGCCACACTGCAGTGGTTTGCCTTTGAAGACTATCTGGAGCAGACTATGGAAGGTACAGGGTATGTGAAGCTCCCACTCAACTGTGCTGGGGTTGTGGATGCCTTGTATTTTCCAGCAATCACTCTGGAGGGATTTTAACAAGGAACAAATGTATGAAAACCTGCAAGATACTTTTGAATAACAGAAGCTGTCTGGCAGAGAGGACAAGGCTGGTTCAAGACCATGGCACCTGCTCCTACCTATAGCAAAGCTCCCTCCCACCTCCATGTCCCAGTGGAGCACACCCTCCACCCATCTCACCTGCACAAAGCAAACCACATACCCAGGGGTTTGCTGGGTAAACAACAAGTCACCCCTGGGAGATCAGCACTGGAGAGAAATAGAGGAAGAGCTGCAATGGGCGCTCCTCACCTCGTGTGACTCGTCCTGGAAAGATGCTTGGGTATTTTTCAAGCTGACAGAGGGCAGGTTTAGATTAGATATCAGGAAGCAATTCTTCCCTGTGAGGGTGGACAGGCCCTGGCACAGGTTGGGCAGAGAAGCTGTGGTTTCCCCATCCCTGGAAGTGTTCAAGGCCAGGCTGGACAGGGCTTGGAGCAACCTGGGCTATGGAAGGTGTCCCTGCCCACAGCAGGGGGTTGGACTAGATGAGCATTGATGTCCCTCCCCACCCAAACCGTTCTATGACTCTCTTTGGAAGAGTGACACACATGATGCTGAAATGTATTCTACTGTCTGAACTGTGCTAGAGATACCCAGCTGGAGTCAGAGAGCTGGAGGGAGCCGTGGAGGCTGAGAACAACCACGCTGGGTCAGATGGCTCCTCCCTTGCTCAGGCTGAGGGCTGAGGCACTCTCACTCCCGTGTCCAGAGCCAAAGCCCCCAGAGCCAGCGGGGAGACTCCGTCTGACATCCCTGGCATTGGACAGGGCCCTGGGGTGGGTCACAGGCTTTCCCAGAAGGGACATCTCTCTGTCACCTTCATTAATCTTATCTGGGGATTGCTCCGAAACAAAGCATTTTGTGAGCCTGAACCAAAACTCCGGGGAGCGCTCGGCAGTGAATTCTTTTGCATGCTCCCTTTTTGTTTTGTAGGATTTCCAACATTTCTGGCAAAAACATTTCCTCTGACTGTTTTCCTTCTAGAAACAGCCTCTTCCAGACAGGGCTGCTCTGCCACTATTTAGCTGGGTAGACATGAGGCTATTTAAAACACAGAGCTGGAACATTAGCAAAACACTTGTCTCATTCCAAGACAAACAGGGAAGGGGAGGGTGTGCATCGCCGGGTGCAACCTTGCTCGTCCCCGGGAGCTTTATGCCTGCGTCATGCCGATTTGTGCTGAATTTAAGGCTTCTGGGTCTGAAGCCTGTGACAAAATCTGACAAGATCTTTTAGAAGCCGCTAGTTCCCAGCCTTGAGTATTTATGATTTTTGGCTGCCGGCTCTCGCGCACTTTGCGGTCAGCAGTTTAATTATTTACCAGGCTGTACACAGCACCGCTCAAGCAGCAACCATCCAACCCGACATTTGGATAATGCGAGGCTAATTGGGTTATTTTTTTTTTTCCCCTTTCCCTCCCACCAGCTCCAACCCCCTATTCTGCTGGGAGATGCAGAGTCATAGCTCTGCTGGCTTGGCTTCTCGCCACCTCGCTGCTCCTTTAAAACCCCATACCTCCCATTGAAGGAACTCGGTGTCCTGTTCGCCAGGAGGACGTCAATGTTTCTATGGAAACTCTTCCCAAAGATTCTCGCTCCGCGCTGCCGCTGCTGCGTATTGTATGACCGGCTTTGTACACTGCAATTCATTATCGAGGCTGTGACGAAAAAGGGAGCAGCTTTCTGCCCAAAGGGAAAAAGCATTAAAAAAAAATAAAAATCCAAACAACTCCCCCCAAAAAATCCACTAACCTCCCCCACCTTAATATTAATAAAATCAGCTGCTAAAACCAAAGGGGCTAAAGCTGTTTGGCATTTGAACTATGAATGGAATCTGCTTGCCTGTGCTTCTTGCAATGAAAAATACCCCTTCCTGAATAATTAGCTCAGCTGAAGAGGCTTATAAATTCTACGTAAGGTCCTTTTTCTTCTGAGTAGCTGGGAGAAAATTTTCCACCTCTCACCATTACAATGATGATGATGGATGACTGTCACGTAGGTAACAAATGGGCCTGAGCAGGAACCCTGCACTGAGCACAGGGGAGGCTGAAACCTGGGCTCAGATTTTGCATTTGAATTAATGTCTGCAAAGGGGATGCAGAATTAATAGGCTGAAGGAAGATTCACATTAATTTCCCATTTGCCTCGACAACAAGAAATCGCTGGGACTGGTGGAGAACATGTTGACGCTGTTTATGTCCATGTCCCTTACTAATGATGTCCAAAGGTGACCAGATCACTCACCTCTCTGCAGATGAACTCCATTATATGTTAGAAAGGCAAAAGGTCTAGATTTCGTTCCCACCTCTGTCACAGATTTCCTCTTGTTTTGTACTCAGACATAACTGTTAACTTTGAAAATCTGAATTTCTAGGTGCTGCTCTGAAGGAGCTGGGGACCTGATTTTCTTGACTCCCACTGGACCTCTGGCAGGCTCTTGGCATCTCGGGCAGTCAGACTGCAGGTGTCCCAGAGCTGATACCTCCAAACCAAGGTGCTCAGCTTGTGACACTGAACCCAGCCGAAGTTTGAGATCTCCTGAAGAAAAACATTAAATTCATCTACTATGCTGGGAATCAGGACTGAGTAAAAACCTGAGTAAAGATGAGGATGAGAGGAGACAAGTATTTTATTTTTAAACCTTATGAATTTCTGAGTAGTTCTGCTTTGTCGCTTTCCTAGGGAGGAAGGCAGGGATGGGAAGATCAGAATTTCAAACTCTGCTTGCTCCCTGATACCACACTAAAGACTTGTATTACCTTTAATTGATGTTTCTGAGTGCATCCTCATTGATTTACTCCAGCCGCTCTCTTTATGCAGGGAACATTCTATTCTCAGAGCGTAATCTAGACCCATGCAAACAATATAGATGTTTCCTGATAACATAATTTAGAAAGAGGAGATGTAATTACTGCCTGTGCTCAATGCACAGCATCTCTGTGCTTGCCAGAGCACTGCAAACCCGTGACCCCTTTCGGAATCCATGCAGGGAGAAACTCCCAAATCCTTCAATGTGGTTCTTATTTTGCTGTTTCCATCTTATTAAATATGCTGGTCCTTGTGCCTTTGATTTTAACTTCCTAAGGATAGCTCATGCTGAAATTATTTAGAAGGCTCTCAAAGGCTCTTAAATGAAATTCAGGGATCATTCCTGCGGAAATGTGTCTATTCGTGGAAGAGGGGACAGCAGCAACGTGGACATCTGCTGTGGAGGACTGGGGAGGGGAGCCAGCAAGTCCCCCTGGGGTTACTAGTTCTTTTAAGAAGTGCAACAAGGCAGGTTCTTGTTGTTGAGGACTTCTCTTAAATACTTGAAGAGGAGGTTGGAACTCATCTGACCTGCTCCAAAACCAGTCGGCTTGGCTGTCCATAGTGCAATTGCTGTGATTTAGGATGAGTAGCTGGAGTGCTTTTGTCTTATAAATCATCCCATAACACTATGTTTCATTGTCTTCTCTCTGATGGAAGGATATACAGGGTGAGACGGTACAATCTGAATTTTCATCTCGAGGCTCAAATCTGTCTCAGTTCAGTAGTGCCTGGAAAGCATTGCCCTGCAGTGAGGTTTTATGTGAAATAAGCACATGTCCCTCCATGGCACGGTCAATCAAGATCCATGGCATGGAAAAATCAGCACTGTAATTGCTCCCTGTATCAGCTGCCTCAGGAAAAAAATAAAATAAAATAATAAATAAATAAAAATCAATGACTGAATTGGCCCTGGAGACTGAGACACTCGGCTCTCATTTAGCGAGTGGTCCCTCCTGAACACTTTTCCACATTGCAAAGCCACCACATAATGGAACAATTCAGCTCAACTGACAGCCCTGGCTAAAATAGCCCTGGAGCTGCACGGTGAGATAGGGGAGGTGGTGGAGGTCAGCACTGAGGTGCTTGGCAGCACTGTCAGCAGGAGCCATGCCCACACTCAAGAGTTTTCAAATAACTTCAGCGAGTCCAGAATTAGCTCGTAAACCTGATGCAACAGTTCAGAGTGAAGCCCTTTTGTATTCTGAGCTCCTCCTCATCAGGTGTCGGCTTCTCCCCATGTTCTGCAGCAGCAAGGGCAGCTTTTCTGTTGGCATTGATGGTCAATGGTCCTGTTGGGTCTGAGACCTCCCATCAGAGGAGAAGGCCCAACTCTGCAGTCTGTTTCCTTGCTGGGAGCTGATGGAGCCTGAGTTTAATTTGCCCTATGACCCTGGGTAAAATCCAGCTGCAGATAAAAAGCATTTACTGTTTAGAAGTCTTTAAACGTGGTCCCAAAGAGGAATTAAAAATCAAAGCTCCATGTTGTAATTGCATGTAATTATCTGACAGGAGGGGAGCAAGAGTTGAGTTCAGCGACCATTGGGATTAAGAGGGAGCAAGGAGACCACCTTCAAGGAAAGTAACACATGGTGAGCCAGCAGAAAACACAATCAAAGAGGAACCAGTTTACAAAAATGAGAGTAAATACCACTGGCAGCATTAATCCTTTTGTCTTTGTATGGCTGTGCAGCCTCCCAAATCCCATGTCTGGTGGGACTGGACAACCCAGAGGGTTCGGTTTAAAATCAGTTCAGGTTAATTCTGCATAATAAGCAGAGACTAAACCATAGAGCTCATGACATAACAATGTCACCCTGTTCATGACAAGGAACCACACTGAAGTTTAAGTTGTTTAAAAAAAAAAAGCCGTTTCTAATAAGGCAGAAGAGCAACAAAATCAATGACTGAGAGGAACTGGAGGTGAAAGCTGGGAAAAAGAGATATAAATACATTTATTTTTAAACATTTTAATTTAAAGTCACAGGAAAACCATTCAATGTATGTCCTGGGGTTTCTTTAAACAGGGAAAGAAGATTAAAATACTAATCTCCACCAATTTCCCTGTGCAGCAGCAAAAATGAGCGTGGCTTGAAAGACTGACCTATGAGAAAAGATTAAGAGCAGCTAAATTTGTATAGCTTGGCTAAGCAACAACCACAAGGGATGTGCTGGGAGGGTGCAAACCCGGAGAAAATGGAGAATTATTTGGAAAGACAACAGAGTTAGGGGATGAAAATTAAAGAAAGGTCAGGCAGAATGGTAGAGGAATGTCCTCTAAGACTCTGGTGTGTATCTTAACTAATGAAAGCCATGATACTCTGAGCATTTAACTACAGGGATGAATTAGAGCTGGTGTGAGGATCGTTGGATGCCACCAGTGACTTAAAGCACTTCTTTTCTTGAGTCTCCAAAGCAAATCACCTTTAGAAAAGTGACAGCTCAGCTCTTACTATAAATCATTTCTTCTCGAGCTCAGCATCCAGCAGCCACCAATTGGTTCTTAAAACCTTGAGTGAAAAATAAACTACAAGGAACAATCCTGTGCTCCAAGGGAATGGACAAGCTAATCTAATACATCTTTGTCATCTCTGGTTTCCATGACAGTTGCATAATCAGACATTTATGTAAGTAGAGGTTTCCTCCTTAAATAGCAGCCTATGATCTCATCTGCACCTACGGTATAACCCATTTGAATGGAAATGATGTGCCAGTCATGTGTACAACTAATTTTTTAATGCTTCTCTCTTATTTTTATTTATTTATTGTGGCAATTCAGCCTAGAGAGTAGTGCTCACACATGACTAACCCTTCTTGTTGTGGTCTTCCTGTGGCCCAGAAATACCCATGGTCCCCAGGTCTGATGAACAGCAGGGCTCCACATTTTCTCAGTGATTCAGAATGAAGAGTGAAGTGCAGCACCTAAGCCTGCTGCCTTCACAGAGTCACAGCATGGTCTGGATTGAAAGGGACCTTGAAGATCATCTAGTTCCAGCCCCCTGCCATGGGCAAGGACACCTTCCACTATCCCAGGTTGCTCCAAGCCCTGTCCAGCCTGGCCTTGAACACGTTCAGGAATGGGGCAGCCACAGCATTTCTGGGCAAGCTGTGCCAGGGCCTCCCCACCCTCACAGAGAAAGCTTTTTTCCTGATATCTAATCTAAACATGTCCTCTGTCAGTTTGAAGCCATTCCCTTGTTCTGTCACTCCAGGCCCTTGTCCAAAGTCCCTCTCCAGCTCTCTGACACTGGAAGGGGGTCTAAGGTCTCCCCAGAACCTTCTCCTCTCCAGGCTGCTCAACCCCAGCTCTCTCAGCCTGTGTCCATAGCAGAGGTGCTCCAGCCCTGACGACCTCTGGGGACTCCTCTGGTCCTGCTCCAGCAGGTCCATGTCCTGCTTATGCTGGGGACCCCAGGGCTGGACACAGCACTGCAGGTGGGGGCCTGGGGGTCTCACAAGAGCAGAGCATGGAGGAGCAGAATCACCTTCCTCGACCTGCTGGTGACACTTCCTTTGATGCAGCCCAAGGCACGATGGGCTTTTGGGGTGCCAGCCCACATGGTGGGTCATGGCCAGCCTCTCGGGCACCAGAACCCCCATGTCCTCCTTGGCAGGGCTGCTCTCACCACAGCTCTCTCCCAGCAGCTCTGACCTACAGGGCTTACCAGCTGCCCTCAGACAGTGTTTCAGGTTTGCCAGGAGGTTGGGATTTCCTTGCCATTATCCTTCCTGCAAAGGGCTGGAGTGAGGACCATGGTGCAAATGCCCCAGGGGTTTGTCTTGGTGAATTTGGGCTTTTCCTCCTCTCAGGAGGAAACCACCCAGGGCAGCTCTGCTCCTGCTGCAGAGACTGCCTGGAGGCTCCCCTGAGCTCATGCCCATGCAGAGTATCATAAAGCACTGCCAAAAATACAGATCCCTTCCTCTCTGCTGTATTAATTGAAATGAAGAGAAGCAGACCCAGTCCGTGAAATTTCACTCCTACTCCCGTCTAAGTTCACATAATAAGAGTGAAAGGCAAGCAAAAGTAACTGCAGCTAAATCTGCATGCAAAAAAACCCCCAAAACCATCTAAAAAAAATCAGCTACCTGAAGGAGTGGCTTTTATCTAAAGACTGCAGACATCAGCAGTCTAGGGAGCTGATCCCAGTAGGCAAACAGTTCTTAATAGGGATGTTCTGGGGTATCAGACACCCTTCAGAACCTGTTCAGCAGCCGTGTCCACTGAGTTGGCTCTGAAATGTAAGTGGTCCTATTTAGACCATCCTCTTAGTGCTTTTTTGCATCACTCTGCATCAACCCCTGTACACAAAAATATCCCCTGAGCAGAGTAAAACAAGCAAGAACAGAAATCTAATCTGATCTGCCAGCCTTTGCAGCCTCAAATTTGCAGGACTCTTGCCAGCCTTTGGATGTTGCAGTGCCTTCTCTCAAAGATCCCACTATTAGAACAACACAAAGCATATTATGGACTATTGTTCCCGACATCAAACAATCAGCAGAAATATCTCTGCTTGCTCCTCAGTCTAATCTCCCTTCTCCCACTGAAGCTGATTTAGTGACAGAGATAGAGGAAAATAGGGTGGATTGGGGTTTGCAAGTGCTTGTCAATTGGCTTTTGTGAGCCCAGCAGTAGCTCAGAACAGGCTCCAATTCTGCCCGAGCCCCCTGCAGCTCCGATTAGCCTCGATAACTGGTTCTAATTTTGGCCAGGACATTTGGCCAGATTTTTGAAGTGGGGAGGGAGGGGGTTCTTTGCCTTGTGCAAAGCAGCTCCCACCTCCATGCAGCAAACATGGGCTGTGTAATGGCTTCATTACAGCGAGCGTTCCTGCTCGTACAGCCGGGCTCTGACGCACGTTACGTAACTGGATTGTTAATGCTTTTTATATGTTGGCGGAACTGAAATTAAAAGAGGAAATTATTCTCCTGATGCTCAACTCTAATCCCCATCTGTCTGTGTTTTTACTTTTCTGCACTTGCAAAGCTCCCTGATCAAAAGGTCTTGAATAGATTCCAGATTTCCAATTTAGTTTGCTTATGCAACCCAAAATATTATGGCAGTCTTTCCTGGGGGCGATTAAGCATATATTTTCAGTTCCTCCAATTCTCTGTGTTCCAAGAGTGCTAAAAATGGCATAAAGCTTTAGCTCATTCCATACTGTTAGTACCACAAACAACTTTCCTTTTTTTTTTTTTTTTTAAGACTTTTTAAAAAGATAGGAGTAGCCAAGAGCTTTGCAAGGAAGGAAGATATTCTGAAATAAAATGGGATTTGTCAAATGTCCCCTATATCTTAGTGAAAACAAGCAGGGGGTCTATACTGATAGAGCTGTGCAGCCAAGGCAAACAACAGGGCACCAGAACTTGAGAGCTCTTTGAATCCAGACTTCTGCTTTGCCCCATGCAAAGGATGAGCTTTAACTGGACAGCTGAGAATCACCTGGTCTTTCTTGTGGTACATGGGTCATCCCCACCTGGAAATTTGCACCAATTATTTTATCCATCTGCTCTTCTTTCCCAAGTCCTTCCTCTGGTGCTAGAACTCCATGATCAGCAGCTGGTTTTATTTGAGGGAATGAGAAGGCTCCTTAAGTTGGAAAGTGTAGCTTTTACTCAAAGCACCAGCAAATGAAACCAAAGAGCTGCTTTAACAGTTGTGTTTCATCACCCCTTTGGTTTCCAAGTGCAGGCTGAGAGCTGGCACCACGATGCTCACCTGGATCCCCTGTGACCATGATGCTGTGGCACAGGAGCAGGGAGTGGGGAGCAGGCTTGGGGCCATTGCTGTTGGGTGCACTGCTCTTAAAGAAGGGGTTTGTTTTAAATACAGAAGGAAAGTTTGGATATACCTCCAGCCAGTGGGCACCTCCTCACATGGGTGATGGAGCAGGTAGCAACACACAGGATGGTGTCACCCCTTCTGACCACTGGTTCTGTGTTTATGGCAGCTGTGGAATGATGGATCATAGTGCAAGTCTGGATCAGAAGTGTGAATGGCACTTTTTCCAAATTTGGATTAGGGAAGCTGTGATTTAAGGCAGTTGCTGAATCCCAGAAAATACTGGCTTCTGGCTCAGTTAAGGCTTGGAGCCTTTTTGCTTTCCAGGATAATTTGGTTTGAGAGTCCAAGTGCTGTCAATCTCCCAGGTTTCAAGGACATTCAGCACAGAAGATGCTCAGGAACCAAAGAGGTGACCCTGGGGGAGGCTCTGCTGATCCCAACCTGTCTGGTTTTGCTGGACTCAGTGTCAGACCATCTCTGCCATTCTGACAAAGGGCCAAACTCTACCCTGAGCATCTGCAGCCTGAGCTTCCCTCCAGCAAGCTCCAGTCTCAAACACACCAACACACTTGGAGCCTCAGAGCAGAAAGGGTGTTGGAGCAACTCCCACCACAGCTGGCACATCCAGCAAAGGGAACAGGGCTCGCATGTTCTAGGCAGAGTGGCTTCAGTCAAATCACACAAGCCATTTATTATCTGTATTTCAGCAACACCCACAGGCTTCAGGCAGGGACCTGCACTCTGCCTGTACAACAACATCCAAATATAGAGCAGGATGACAGCACAGCCACAAAGCCTCACTCAGAAAGCATCGCTCCCTTCCCTGCCCTGGCAAGAATCCCTCCAGCCCCAAAGTGGGGAGGAGCTGCTCTTGCTTTTGCCAGCAAGAGCATATTAGAAGGAATTTTTTTTATGTTTTTAGCAGTGTGGCAAAACCCCAGTTCTAGCAAGGCAAGAGGGTAGTCATCGGCCAGAGCTGCTCAGGTTCCAGGTTTGGGGAGTATTTAAGCATATGCTACAATTCCCTTGTCTCTGGTTAAAGCAAAGCACGTGTTTAAATGCTTTGCTGAGCAGAGGTGGACTTAAGGACATACCTTGCTTTAGGCATGTGCTTAACTACTTTGTAAAATTAAACTGAAGATAATCAAGTGCTTTTGCTGAATCAGGCCCAAGTGCTCTGCAAACCCCCATCCTCTTAAACAAGGCAGCTTTCAGCAACATTTAATTTGAGAACATGCTCAGAAAACACCATTAAAAAAAATGTTAAAGAGCCAGGAGCCTTTAGAGAGTGGAAATAAATAACTAAAAAGATATCTGAGGAAATCATTAAACTGCACAAACCAGCACTGGGCTTTAAAAAAAGAAACTTTGCCTTGTGCTGGTTCAGCATTTGCACATAGATGAGAGATGCTTCAGCTGCAGCAACCCGGTTTGTGATGAATTTCCCCCCAGCTCACTCTGCCCATGCTGCCACCAGGTCAGGCAGGTTCAGCCTCACGTGTTTGCCCTTCAGTCCAGCCCCGAAGTGGGTTATTTTGCAGAGCAGGGTGGGAGGAAACCTGCTGGTAACAGATATGTCCTGTGAGTGCCCCTGGGGCAGAGGGTTCCATCTGGGAGAGGTCCCTGATCGAATGTTGCTGCTCTCAGTGGAGAGAACCCCATGTATAAATAACCCCAGATTCCCTTACTCCGTGACCTTCATGTCTCAGCCCTGCCAAACCAGCTCTGTGCAAATCCAAACTTATCAGAGTCACACCTCCACCCCAGACAGGCCTCCCTGTGGGTTTTGGGCTGCCGTCCCAGCTCGGGGTGATGGTGATGCCCCTCCATCAGGAACCATCCCCAGAGGAGCAGGGCTCAGCTGGGTTCAGCACTGGTGCCTTTGGGAGGTTTGCCAGGAGCTGGGGTGCACAGGAGGGTTTTTGTGGAAAAGGTTTGCTGAGTGGGTTTGCACATTATCAGATGTCTTAATATGAAATAGCAAAGTTTAGGTAGAGTTTTCATTAAATGGAGCTGTGCCTAGGAAACCTTTATCTATTTTTTTATATGTCTTTTGGATGCTCGAGTGTCTGCAGATAAAATGGTTGAAGCTCATATAACCCAGAGATCATGCCCTCTCCCCCTGCCCAGGCTTTCCTCAAGAGGAGATTTCCTGGTTATACTCAGCCTTGCAAATCCTAGGCTGGACCGGCAGTGTTTCAGGCCAGCCTGGGCTGATTTGGAGCTTGGTGGACAAACACAGTGACCCAAACCAGAAGGAGATGTTGCTGAGCTGGCCATGGGACTCACCCTGAGTGTGCACCCAAGGCACCCAGGGGCATCCCAAAAACCCCCTCCCAGCCAAACACTGCCTGCTCACACCCACAGCCTTAGGAGCATGTATGGTCCATGCAGCTTTCCTCAGTGGCTCAATAACAAAATGTCATTTCTTTGGGAGAGCTGCATTTCCTAATAACTGCAATGGCCCAAATACCCCTCTTGTGCCAGCACAGCTGATCTGGGCTTTCTCCTTGCCATGAAGTGTCTATAACCAGGCGTTTTCCTCAAAATGTGACTCTGAATGTTTGTCAACAATGAAAAAGAATGACAAATAATTCCTTCCTGAGCAATTAGGTATAAATATTTAACGGCTTTAAAAAAAAAATAAACTAACCAGAGTCACCAGTGGCATTGGTGAAGCTCACAGTGCACTGCTGCCCTGTTGCTGGAATGGCATAAATCTGTAATTTTTCTCTTTTTTTGTGTGTGTGTTTTGTTGTTTGGGGTTTTTTTTACAGGTGCTGGAGGAGATGCAAACATTTAGATTTGCTTAAAAGCTTTGCTTTGGTTTTAAAATGCTTCTTTCAGCACTGGCAATACTGAGGGACTTTTCTTAAATTTAAAAAATATATAAATAAGTTATATCTTTTAAAGTTAGGGCAGAAATTCTCTTTGCCAATTTGAATTCCTCATTCAGGCAAAAATTTCTCATTGAAGGAATAATATGCAGTATTTTATATATCTTTTTATTTTATGCCCAGGGTTTTTTTAATTTTTATTTTTAATTGAATGCTCTAAGCACACCAGACTTTTCAGACGCTGTTTGTTCAGAGCCAGGGCTTTAGGGCTGTGCCTGTTTAAGAAACCAGAGCATTTGGGTGAAGTCTGGGTTACTCACTATTTATTTGGACAAGTAAGTTTCAAAAACAGGTATTTTGCAATTCTTCATGAGGTTGAAGCTGTGTTTTTGCTGTGCAAGAAACACCAGCTGGATCTGGGCAAACTCCAGTGGGGTTTTAAGCTCGAACTCACCTTCATGGGACTATGAATTTCCTGATAATTGCCCAAACCTTCCCTCCTGGTACCTCTGAGCTGCTGCTGGGCAAGGAGCAGCCAGGGGGGCTGAGTGGGTCAGTGCTCTGCAATGGCAAAGGCAGTTTAAACACCGAGACTGCTCCTGCTATTTGGGATCTCAGAGGGAATCCCAGCTCATCCCAAAAATATTCCCATGGCTCACTTGTCCTGACCACGCCGTGAACCCGGGAGATCTGGCAGGTCCAGAGGGGTTTGTGCTGGTGCCAAAGTGGAGGCAGCTCAGCACACAGAGACCTGCCCGGAGATCGGGTGTCAGGCAGGCATAGTTACAGAAATATTGTCACTTCTTTTTCCTTCCCGGGTAAATAATGAAGGATCTACTAAATTGGAAGCTGTGACCATGCTCCCTGGGTCAACTGTTCCACTTTTAAAACAGCACCAAAATATTACCAAAAAAAGAGACACACACAACAAAGTTGAATCCAAACCACTATTCAGCATAACCCTCACTTTAGGGATTTTTCATTATTATTAAAAACTGCAAAATAGGGATATCCCAGGTCAGACTGTGACTGCTGAAAATACTCTGCAACTGCATTTGGTAATTTTAAAATGCTTCCAAAACCCAATATATAGATACTGAAGCAAGCTATGAAAATTCCCATCAAAAAAACTCCCTTTGTTTTCCCTTTTGTCTTTGGTTTTGGCACTTTTAACCTGTCCCAAAACGGCAGTGAGGACAAACCCAGGTGCCAAGGTGCCTCAGGCATCTCTGCCTTTCCTGGGAGGGGTAACCACATCACACCCCCCAGGGCCCTGCCTGGGGCACACTGGGTTTGAAACAGAGCCCTAAAGGAGTGCAACTCCTTGGATAAATATAGTTGTGTAAAGACAGTTTATTCCTCGGCAAGAGGAAGGGAAGTCGCAGCTGCCTTGGGGACCTTTCGTGGGTTTCAGCTCTGCATCAGTCCTGTGTACCAAGTTGGATGCAGCAGCACTTCAGTGCTCGGGTAAAATCTGTTCTTTCCCATAGGAAAAGCATTGATCCCTCTAGAAGAACGTGATCTGCTTCACACACCCCTTTTATATCACTGGAAACCATCACAGCTGGACATGCAAGATTTGTTGCCACTTTTAATACAGACCCTCCTGTGGAGATAAAAAAAATTCCACACTGTCCTTCCCTGCTGCAAAATAAATGTGTTGCTACAAGCTTCTCTTTTTTCTTCCCCATCCCCATTGCCATTTGCACACAAGGGTTAGTAAGAATAGCTAATATGGAAGAACAGCAATCTTTTCCCTTCCTTTCTTCTGGAATTAATTTCCAATGAATTGGGGTTTTAAATTGCTTGATAGGAAAGACTATAAGACGTATGTCTTCAGGATGGCCTGGGTGCAATCTAATGGTATGGTAAATCGATCAAAACCAACACAAACTGGCATTTGTATTTTTCTGTGTTCACAGGAAAAAAAATTATATTCTAAGATAAACCAAACCATTCTCTTTGAACTTTCCCTTTGTTTGAGTTAAACACTCTGGAAGCCAGCAAGTTAATCACACTGTAAAACCCATCAGGTTTGCAAGCTTAGATTATTTTTTTTAATGAGCAAGTGTTCCTTGTGATAACTTGAATTATACTTTCTGAATGGTGGGAAAATACACAATTATGTCACATCCCCCCAAACTAAACACACTATTCAGGAAACACAATTAAAAATAAACCCCAAATAATTCTTTTTCTCTGCGTCTATGCTAGAGAACTTCAGTTGGGGATTATAAATCCTTTTGAAATGTTCCTTTTTAATGATGTTGCTCCTGCTCATGATTCTTTTATGGCATTTTCTGAATTTTTTTCAGTACTTGGATCTGATTTCTTAACTTGGAAAATGTGTTTTTCCCCTCTAAAGCAGAACTGTATCTTAAAACTGTTTTGATGTTACAAAGTAGGTGCTCTTGACATTGCACCTTGTGGTGCAATTAATCATCTGGTTGCGTTTCCAAGGATAATTGCTTTTCCTGACACAGTAAATCACTCGTTTCCACGGAGTGGCGAGTCTTGGGTGGGCTGGAGGTCACTGCTGCCTGCACAGTCCGAGCCTCAGCACCCCAAAACCTGCTCCACATCACCTGAGCCAGAACAGCGAGTCCAACCTCTTCCTTCAAGCAGTGCCTTCAACCCCCTGCCTTTGTTGTGTGCCCTTCGGGCCATTTCCTACAGAATGTCTTCCCCCATAAGAGCCTGAGCAAGATGCCAGGTGCTCACAACCTGAGAATTGGCACCTGGGCTTGGTTTGGGCTGTGGGAAAGAGCTGAGCATCTTTCTGCAGAGCTCCCTGTGCAGCAGCAGCAGCAGCAGCAGCAGCTTTGTTCAGCTTTGAACCTCTCGGATTAAACTTTCCAGCAAAAATTTGTCTTGCTGGGGATTTTTCCTGTTGCAACAAAGAGCTGTGCCAGCCTGGGGGGAAAGCCAACCCGCTCCAAATTGGAGGAGAAAAAAAAAAAAAAGAAAAAGAAAAAGTGCAAATTGCAAAACATGGCAAGTTTTTGGGGATGGAACGAGCCCAGATGGATTCTCCCGTTCCCTTTGCCAGAAGCAGGAGTGACTCAGAGCTCGTGTGTTTCATGGTGAAGGCTCGGCACCCTGCCACAGCCAGGGGACAGGACTGGGACAAGAGAGCAAAGGCAAGCTCCAAATCAGACCCTTTTCCATTGCAGGGCACCGAAAACCAGACCCCAACCACCAAAACTGAGGGACAAGCGCAGCGTTTGTGGCTCATTGGGAAGGGCTGCTTTCCTCCCCCCAAGAAATGGGCTCCCTGTTTCCTTAGTAACCCTTCTGGGTAGAAATACCCACACCTGAGCGTAGCTTAGCAATGGGAACGTTCTCCACACGGTGCTGCATCCCCTTCCCACCCACTCGCAGCGTCTCCACGAGCACCCGTGGCAGCCCTGCCGTGCTGAGCCCCCCAGGAGGAGGTGCAGCCGGGGAACGAGGAGCCCCTGAAAACCAAAGGCTTGGCAAAGAACGAAAATAAACCCTCCCCAGTCACTTCTTGCAAACGCTGCTCCCAAAGGGATGGGGAAAATTGTACGCTGAGATTGTACACGCATGAGGCTGCCTACGCTGCCGTGTGGGAAGGGCTTTAATAGGGAGCCCAGAAAGAGCCTGCACGTAGGAGGAGAAAAGAGCAGATGTTAGCAGTGCCTTTTTGTTTTCCTGGGTGGCATGGCAGGGAGAGAGGATGGAAAGAAAAGCTCCCCTTCGGCAGCAATAAGAGCTGAAGACGGGTGAGGTTTGTTCCTCTTGGCCAGGTTGGACTCAGAGGTGTTTGCAACAGCAGAAAAAACCCATCAGTGAGATGAGAACTGGGGCCTGACTGCCAGGGCCATGCATTACCATCCTGGAGCACCACAAACAGAGAGAGCCTTGGTCTAAGGCACCACACTTGGAAATGACTCTTCCCTGTGCTCATGGAGGATGAAGCAGGTCCCCTTCACCCTCCCTTGGGGACTCTGGAGCTGGAGACTGTCACAGCATTCCAGGGGCATCTCCCATCAGGAACCCACCGGGAGGTTTCTGAATACACCAATGGTTCCAGCTCCACTACAAAATCTTCAGTGACTTCCCAAAGAATCATCTCTCTCCCCAAAATAGCTGTGTGGGATGCAAGCACATGTAATTCTACGTGTAACACTCCAGGCAGGAGAGGGCTGGAGAATTCACCACATCAGACATGCACGTTCTGTTGCAGGGCCATAGTACTGCATTTGATACCTTGAATGTTATGCCAGGCTGTTTGATAATCTCCAGTGCAGACTCCAGGTGGATAACAGTGCCTGGGGAGGCACTGGACACACAAACCCTGCTCCTCCTGTGAGCAGAGAGGCTGTTTCTTGGCAGAAAGTACTTGCAGGTCAGATACAAAGTGCAAAATGAAGCCAGAAGAGGAACAAGGTGGGTTGGTGGGAGCACAGGGCTGGAGCTTAGGAGGGCCAAATGTTGTCTGGACTTGCCACAGATACCCTCTGTTACTTAGTTAGCGCCTTTTAGAAGTCCTGAAGTTAACCCCTGGCACTGCACTGCACAGAAAATGCCTGCTTGGAAGATTATTGACTCAATTATCTCACAGAGTTTGTTTTTCTGTGCCCCTGTCACTTGGAGGAGGGCTGGGGCTGCGTCAATCCTGCAGGACTGCCTGGGCTCTGTGTGCAGAGGCTGTTTCAGCATCCAACCAACTGCCCTGGATGTGTTTTTATATATAGTTTTGTTCACTGGCAGAGGCTGCACAGGCTGCTCGTCCCATGGCAGGGCACAGAGACAGGGCCCCTTTAAACCCTGCATGAATGAGGCTCTCATAAATTCCATATTTGAGAAACGCTGGCTGTATCCTTTGGTCATAAAAAGAAATTAAAGCCGCATATAACATTCAGTACCCTGTAATCCCACTGCACAGCCTTGTGCCTGCATAAATCAGCCTCTCATGAATATTGCACTGTACCTGCAACTGCCTGACCTGGGGCTTTAGAAAGGATAAATCAAAGGGGAACAAAGCGACAGTCACGTAAAGGCTGCACAAACAGCACCTGCTTTCTGAGAGCCTGAAAGGTCACCAGGAGCAACCTGAGAAGTGCATGGATTTCAGGGACCCAACCAAAGCTGCAAAAGGAGGGGACAGAGCGGATATTTTGCCTCCTCTCCTGCCACAGTGGAATACACAGCAAATCCTCTGGCAGGAGTTTTGTGGTCATGGAGAGGGACAAGCTGTGGAACACCCTGAGGGTGGCGAGGAGCAAGGAAGAAAAGCTGTTTTATAGACCTTGCAGGGGGAGGAGGATCTGAGCTCCAGCAGTGAAGTGCTTTTCCACCAGAAATAACTCACAAAAATTTAGGATTTCAAATTCTGTCTTGGTTAAAGACAATGATCCGCTCCACGTATTTTATTTTTAATCAGAAAATTTTAAAGAAGGAAAAAAAATCTCTCTTGTCCAGCTCCAAAACAGGGAGCAGGAATAGCTTCTATTAACAACTCCCCCAGAGACCTAGAAAACATATCACAGTGCTCAGGGGGTGCAGAAATCTTCAGTAACAGGCAACAAAAAATTCAGCCAAGACATCCCCCTGTGTCCCCTCTGCCTTCCCCAGTTTATTTGCAGCCCAGCAGGTCATCCCTCCCAGGATTTGTGCACAGGAACAGCAGCACAAAGGCAGGTAAGGAACAGTGAAAAGCACGGTGTAAATCCACCTTCTCTGGAAGGATCCCAGACCATGGACCAAGATTGTCACTCTCTGGCACTTTACTTGCTTTGCAAGCATTGCCAAGTGTACTGCTCTGCCTCAGTTTCCCCACTTGGGAATGATGAAATTCTGGTATTTCAGGCTCCTTGTATTTCAGACTCCTTGGTGTCCACCAAGCGCCCTGGAAGGCACCTATACAGCTTTGACCTGTGGGATTTTATGTGGGGGTTTGCACAGACTTGCTGCCCCTTTCCCCCCAAACTGGGGGTTTTCTCTTTAATAGCAGCACCTCCCTTCCAGCTCCTCACATCAGCCAAAAACACAACACACCTTGTGCCCCCATCCCTGTGTTTCAAAATCCTGTCTCTTAAGAATTAAGCAAAGGTTTGTATTGCAGCCAACAAACATTGTTAAAGGGTACTGAATGCTTCTTCCACTGCCATTAATTGTGTGAAGAGAAAACAGACTCTGCTGCTGTCATATCACATCAAAATAATTAGCTCAACTATAAATAGCTCAGCTTACTCACTTTTTTCTTTTCCTCTTTTTTAAGGTCAAGGCTGCAGCCAAAAGGAGTAGCAGCACATCCCAGAGGAGCATCCCTCTCTTCTGCTTGCATTCAGGCAAAACAGTGAGACGAGGAGTGCATCTGTAATCAATGATCCCAAGGCCCAAAATTACATCATAATGAGAGAAATAATTAGTCCCATTTAGGTAGGAAGAGGGGGAAAAGAGTGTTAGCAAGCCCACATCTATGCAAATTTACCTTAGCTTAATTAATGAGCATTTTCAAACCAATTTTAGCTAAACTGTCTTTGTTTTCATTGGATGATGCTTCTGTATCGACTTGGATTATTCTTTAATCACTTCAGCATTAAGCAGAGATTCTACACGAGCAAAGCAAGTCAAACAAGCTGTGACACCAAGGCATTTTCTTCACCTCAGTTAAGTGGTTTCAAAGCCCAGGTTGTAGGAGCCCTGCCCTTGCCTTTGCTGCAGCTGCCCCTGTCCCCTCTGTCCCTCCTTAGAGGTTATAACCTGAATATCCAGGCACTCTGGATCGGGACACTGTAAAGAGCAATCAGGATAAGCAATTGTAGCAACACTGAGCCCTGTGCAGGCTCTTTGACTCTGCTCCTGGATGTGTATAATAAATATTGCTTAAGAGAGCTGTATTGCTCAACCCAAAAGGCAGCCATCCTGTGGCCCTGCACCTTTCCTGGTGGATTAGCTTGGCCAGCATTGTGGAATTGGCACAACGTTCCAGCAGTTAATATCATCAGTAGCCAACAGATAAATCCACACTACATGCATGTGTTTTATAGCTGCATTAATTAGAAGCCTCTGACATTCTCTGAGAGTACTCTAACAGAGCTGTTTGTGTGAGATTATTGTTATCCCTTGGGAACATTCCCCCCTCATGCTTATGGATGCACTTAGGTATTAAACTCCTTTTGGGTGACGTTTATTTTGTGCAATGCACAGTCTCAGTGCCATACCAAGAGCTGCAAAATGGTTTATTTAGATCCCTCTCTAGCCACTGTATGAAACCTAAAAAGGGTCCTTTTCTTCCTTCCTAACTTCCCAACTCTTTGCAACACAATCAATCACAGAAACTTCCCTCCCCGTGCTCTCTCAGGGTCTCTGTGCTGCAGGAGGGGACTGGAGTTTCTCTCCACTGTTCAAAGCAAAAGAAGATTTTCTGCAATTGCTGAGTTTTCAGGGGAGCCAGTGGGAGTTAAATATCCAGCTTGAAAAATGTATCTGTGCTCAGGCAGGTCTGGCAGGTCTTCAAGTGGATCCTGACCTACTCACAGATATTTTTTGCTGCCTGGTCTCACATGCAACCATATTTTCCAGGTACACTTATCTACCTGTCATACACAATGATGTATAACCCTGAAGAAAGCAAAGCAGGTGATTACCTTTCCCCAGTCAAGTGCAGTGGAAAGGTCAGATTTAATATGAAGCTGAGGGGCGATGAAATGACACAGAAAATGTCCAGAAATAGAGTGTAGCCACGCTGGAGGGGAACTGGGTCTGCTCGTCCCGGTGGAGCAGCTGGCAGCACAGACACACCATTCATCTCCACACAGGCCCTTTATTGCTCCCTGCTCTTTGATTTGGGACATGGCTCCACTTCCACAGGACACGTATTTTTGGGAAGATGCAAATTAGGCATGTGAATGAGGCAGGTGAATCATTTCCATCTGCACAGCCTTCAGCCCCTCCTGAGCCCCCTCTCCTGTGGCATCCCCCCCTCCTGTCCTGCCCAGGCTCCACACAGAGCCAGCTGTGTGACATCCAGCACCCACCCAGCTCCTGCAGTGCCCCCAAAGGAGGGCAATGGGGTTCCACTTGCATGGTTCCAATGTTTCCATTCTGGAAAAGCTGCTTTTCCTCAATTTCTCCCTTCCGTGGCTGGCCACATGTTGGATACACAGTCCTAATCTTTGAACATCCCTGGACTCTTACAAAATCAGCAGATTGTTCACCTAGATGGAAATAAATGCACAATGCAGCAACTTCCTGCAATCAGAGCAATATAGCAGCAATCCCTTGCCATGCCCTAAGTGCAATCAGGTATTTCACAACTTCTATATCTAAATTAGATATTGCCATGGACATTTTTTTTTTCTCCAAGTCCTTCCTAAAACCCACAGCAGATTCCAAGGTGAAATTCTGACCACTCACGAGGGCTCGTGCCTCAGATCCAAAGCACTCAGGTTGAAGATTCAAGATCAGCCACAGAACACAGAAGTGCCTTTTAAAATACTTTCACAGCTGAAAACAAGCTCCTGCTTTTACTCTCCCGCCTTATTTTTGAGTTCAGGATTCAAAGTGCCTCTCTACACTCAGGTCCAGGCAGACTCCTTTGGATGGATAAATGCCTTGAAGGTTTTGGGCAAGACATCAGACTTGGAAGTGGTTATTCTTAAAGCTGAGAAAGGAAAGTTCCTGACGGTCCCTATGTTAGGCTGATAAGAAATAATGGAGAATTGTTTCATTTAAACACAAAGAACAATTCAGTCGTAGCATGACTCGTGACAGAGACTCTGTGAAAGTTATCAGATGAAAGTCTGCATGCTAAATCTTTTTAATACTGAAGAGAAATGTAACAATTTGCTGTCCATGGTGAAGTCTGGGCTTCCTGGAAGCACATCCTGCCTTGCTGCTGCTCCTTGTTCCCCAGATCTGCCACTGCCTTTCAAATGAGTGCCATGAATCACAGTCTAATAGCAATGTTTTAAAGAACTACTTCTTTCCTAGGAAGTCAGATCAATCCCACTTAAAAGGGAAATCTGTGAATGTGCCAAATATTTAGAGAATAAATCTCAAACCCAATAGTGATCTGCTTCCTTTATTTGCAGGTACTGGGTGTGATCCAGATACCAGCACTCCCAGCATCTCCTGGGGGCCCACAGTGTGCAGCTCATGAGGAAAACTCTCAAGGAAAAAGAGAAATTATATGTAGAATGAAAAATATTTTAAAACCCCCCACTAACAGCTAATTCTGTCCAGCTAAAAAATCAATATATGATCTCAACTACTCACCTAGACCTTTCCTACTGAAAGTTTGCTTTCTAGCAGGGCCCCTTTGAGCTGCCACCCCTGTGTCTGAAATGTAACACCACTGACTGAAGAGCTGGTTTCCAACCTCTTTAAGACCCATATGAAGAGTCTACGCCCCGCAGCAAGTTTGGCAGTCAGCACTTTAAAAAATAAACTCAGCTACAGAATGATGATTTGCATAGTGCATAGTGACTAAAATTAGCCTGCCTCGACTCCATCGCGGGAGGAAGTCTGACTTGCCACTGCAGTTTCAGGTTTCTTGGCTTTGAGAGAAATTCGTGGCATCCGAGGAACACAGACGTGTCTTCTGTGCAGTCCTGCTCCTCTTGGCTGGCACTGCTCTCCCAAGCTGCATCTCAAAGCTGTCCCACAGCACCAGCAAGAGCCTCATTCTTCCTAGCATGGGAAAGCAGAGGGTGCTGAAAGCTGGGAAACCCTTATTTTCAGGATGAAAATGTTTGGAAGGTGATTTGCTAAGGAGAGAGTGAGTGCGTTGCAGGTCACAAGATGGTCTGTCCTGGAGGTTGGAAGGGTGAAACCTCTCTGAGAGATAAATACCACATGCCAGAGAGGTTCCTCAAAGCAGAGGTGTGCTGAGAGGTGCTCTGGAGGAGACCTACCCAATGTAGAGGTGGGTTAGGATTGGAAGTTTAGCCTTCACTAGCTGCTGGATGAAGGTGAGATCCCCCACCTTGATTCTTGGCCATTGCCCCACATCATCCTTGTGTAAGAGCTCGTGTTCCTTGCCATGATTGAATGTTGTGACCTGGCTGGCCAAACAGCTCACACGCTCGCTCGGCCTCATTTAATTCTGCAGACGAACAGATGTCCATAGGAGGTCATGCTGGTCCACCATGGATGTCTCTGTCGAATTTAAATTATTCAAGAAGTCAGTCATCAGCTAAGTGCTAAGCTGTTGGGTTTGGGGTTTTGTTTTTTATTTCAGCCTGAGATGTGGCTATAGCTTCTCTCCCCAAGATGTATAAATAATTCATGCAGTTATGTAGTGGGATCACTGAGGACCTGTGCTGCAAAGTGCTGCTTGCTCAGATCCCGCTCTCACCTACTGCACCAACTCAGCTCGGCTCAGCCTCTTTCATCCACGCTTGGGGTCGGGCCATGAGCCCTTGGGCCACATTTCTCAGGGTTTTGGTTCTATCCCCATGAGGTTCCAGATACCTTTGAATCTGAGATCATAGATACCAGAGGTTTGTAGCTTAATGCTTGTATTAAATTTGTGCAAAATAAACTTGCTGTAGCGACAATCCAGTTAAGTATTGGGTTTTATGTTTTATATGAACGCAAGCCAGCAGCTAATTTCATTTTCTGCTGTGTTGTAGACTTGAAAGGTAATGATTCACCCTTAAAAATACATTTTAAATGATTTAGTTACTACTTTGACTACAGTATATATGTTATGGAGGGAGCCCAGAGTAAAAGCTCGCTGATGTGCAGAGTCCTGGCTGGATGCAATTAGGAACAGAACAGCCCCATGACATGAAATCTGATGATGCATTGAACTTCTGACCTATAGGAGAAATCTGATCGTCACCACCCAGCTGCTTCTTCATTTCAGCTCTGTTCAGGAAAACAAAAGTCTTCATTCAACATTCAGTTTTCTCCACCCTTCACCACTGGAATTTTTATATGAGCTGAATTAAATATGCCAGACTTTGAAGGTAGGAGTTCTAAGAGGCTGAGCGAAATCCATCATGTCTTTCTATTTCTTTAGCTATTGTCATTAAGCCTTGTTCTCTTCTGATGAGGCCCTACAGGAAAATGAGGTGCTGCTGTGTCCAGCCTCCCTGTGGTTTAAGCAGAATAAAATACTGATTCTAGCATTACAGGATTATTTTTTTGCCTGGATTGGAGGCAATCATTGTTTTTTGCCTGTTTTAGCCACATTGTCTGCTCCTAAGTTATTAAGTATTAACCCTGAAGTCCCTATTCAGGATTCCTATTATCCAAGGCAAAGCTTGAGCAAGGCACGGATGAGACAAAGTTTAATTACTAAGCAGCGGTGACGAGTTGGGGTAGAAGCACCCAATAACCTGCAGTGTGTCACAGCCATGGGGCTGACACCTCTGCAGTGTTGTGTGCAGATAATTAGGTCTTAAAAGACATGCCACCATGCTGGATGGAGGCCAGTCCAGCAGTCCTGCTTATCTGAGCTCCTGCTCAACTTTATGCACATCGCTCTTTGCTCGTCCACAGCCAAACTCCACGGGAACCGGGCGTGCCTGAGAGGACGAGGGCTCTACCCACCCAGGCTCTGATAAACTAAAAACAGATTGAAGGTCTAAGTCAATTACACTTGAGCATGTGATAAAATTCTTTCCTAAACTGGGGCCTAAGTCAGTGTGCTCTTGGGGTGGAACTCAAATAACTGCTCCTGGAGGAGGGAGAACAGGCACAAGAATGGAGCCAAAGGTTCTCCTGGGGTGACAGGCTGGGGTGAGCCCGAGCAAATGGGGAAATGGCATGATCCAAGTGAAGGAAGGATTGTATGACTGGCTCTGTGGCTTGGGAGGAGGAATTTCCTCATGGGAACATTGCCAGGAGGGTGAGGAAATCGCCTGCTTTTCTAAGCTGAAGCAACTGATAAAGGAGGGGTGAGAACAAAGTTTCTCGCCTGTGCCGTGGCAGTGTCACTAAGGCACAGTATAAGTGGTGCTTTGAGTTGTGGTGTCCAAAATAACATACTTGCTTTAGCCCTTGAAAACTCCAAAAGGGTAAAGTAATAGAGCTCATCTCTCAGAAGCATCTGTGGTCACCACTCAGGAGGTCTATGGCAATGGCTTGGGTAGCTGAGGATAAAAATAGCCCAGGTCTAAGACACCAGTCCCAGATTTCATCTTCAGTTCTGGAGACCAAGTGTTAGGTGAGTCCCTGGAGCTCCTCATCACACCAAGCTGCTCCTGCTGGGCTGCCTGCTCCCTGTGCTTGTGCTTCTTCTGGGGTTTAGAACAGTTCCTTGTTCTAAAATGTGCGTAATCTTCTTTGTCATGGAATAGGGGAGAGCTTCTGTCCTTCTGAAAGAATTTGTGGGAAAGGCATGGAAGGACTAGAAAGGACATTTATGTGTCAACACATAAATGATTCAGGCTTTTATCCCCTTTGGAAAGTAAAGTAGACTTCAGTCTGGATAGAAGGGACCCTAAGTTCCTGGGAAAACATTTCACTACATCAGGAACTGCATCCTGGAATTGGTAGAGCTGTGTGTGCAAGAACCCAGCTTCCCCACACACAAAGACACGTTAGCTAGAGCCAAAAAATCTGTGAAAGACAGAACCAAACAACCTCCCAAAAATGCATTCCCCCCTAAGGGGGCTTTTGGGCACCGTGCTGGTTGACAGGAGGCTTGGAGCTGTGCAGAAAAGCTGTTTCTCGAGATATTCCTACTACAGAGAGGGAGAGAAGACTTCATGCCTGAAGGATCTCCTCGATTACATTTCCATTTCGTAGGCACCATCTACAACTGGTTAGAACCTAAAAATGGTAATTTCTTCTGCTCAGAAGAGACAGCAGCCTCTTTTCTCCCCTTATAGCAGAAAAAAGCTTGTTTTGAACCGACTCTTTTAGATAAATAGCACTTAGAAGTGAGTGTAGCGCTCATGATGAGTCTCGTGTAGGGATTTGCAGTCACTTTTCATGCCACAGATCACAAATTAATTAAGAAAATCTTGTCTCTTGGAAACTCTTCTATTCGCAGTCGCATCAAATCACTGTAGCAGTAACTTGCTTGGAAAAATAACGTTAGGGATATTTTTATTTTTAGCTATCTTAATGAAATATAGCAGATGGAAATAAAGAGGAGAAGCCCGTCCTATGTGACTAGCCATCTGTCTGGGGATCAGCAACAAGTGTTTCATGGATCACAGCTAGAAAATTAGTGGGTAATTAATGTCAGTCTTCAAGCTACCTTACAATTCTTCACCCTCATTATTCCACTCTATAGCGTGGCTTTCAAACACCACCCATAACTCACACAGCCACGAGAGACACGCTCGTAGCACCACCCTTGCCTTCAGAGGACTAAACCTTGTTCTGAGCACCAGTGCTTCCCTGCCAGCCCTCCCTCCCTCCCTTTCAGGCAGAACTGTAAAGCTGCCAGCAATCACATAGCCATCCACTCTCCAAGAGCCCAGCTACCAAGATCCTGAGGACTATTCCAGTTAACCTAAATTTGACTGAAAGATGTTCCTATCCCACCCTCGGTTCCACAGCACACCAAGCATTGGGATGTGTACTGAGCATGTCGTGGAAACCAGGCTGCTAACTTGAACATGGGGTAAAGAGCTATTATCCAAGACTAGTTTTTTGTGTCGGGTTTATTTCTGACGTGTTGCTTTTCCCAGTTTGTTGACTAGCTAGTCTGGAATCTCGCTCTTCAGACCCGCTCCAATTACTTCTACGCACTGTTCAGCTGGAGGAAGCCTGTCTTGTTTAATGACATCCTAAACAGACACACAATCCTGAACGCTGCTAAAGGTCACACAGCCTGAGCTTTTGGAGTTGAGATACTTGTCCAGTGTTGTCATCGTTATACCCTCGCAGTGCCCACACATTACGGCTCCGGTTTGTTCTCCCTTTCCTTTTTGGGAAAATCAATGCCTTCTCACAAGAAAGGTTTTGTATTTCACCATTACAGAGTATTGCTTATTCTTCTCTGGTAACAAGATATTGTTATCAGGCTGTTTTGACTTTCTTTATTACCTCCATTCCTCCAGCTGCTACAGCTCACTCAATACTGGTTTGGTTATTTTTATACTTTGATTTAAGAACAGTGTGCTCCAAGGCTGCACTTTAAGAAATGCCCAAGGAGCGGAGCCAAGGGAGTGATCAGCTTATTTACTGGATGATGCTGAGCCCTACACTGTGCCTTAGGAAATAGTCTCTCTTCCTGGAAATCCATGTCTAAGTGGTAAAAGTCTATTGTATGGCATAAACATAATTAATCTTCACAAAACCCTGGACACGCAACATCTGAACGTGACGTAGCAGGTGGAAATTGCACTATTCTTCATACAGGGAAAGTGGCTACACTGACAGAGCTTAAATCTGGGGAATGCTGTTTATAGGCTTACTAAGGTTTTGGCCGTCTATTACTTTTATGGCCCTTCCCCCCCCCTTCTGAATGGGGAAGCAATCACAATTTGCTGACAAATGCCAAGTATTTGCAAACACATTTCAGTCTGCCCTTTCCAAGCTTGCAGGCAGATTTACAAGTCATGGAAATGTCCCCTCCACTCCGCACCAATACCTTCCCCATCTCACCCCTGCTCTTTCCAGCCCACCCCAGGGCAGCTGGAGGCATCCCTGGTGGCTGTGCTTGGTGGCAGGGCCAAGCTGGCCACCATGGCCACTGGTCCTTCTCAGCATCACAGCCACCAAGGGAATGAGGGCTGGGACAGGGCTGGGATGTCAGTCAGAGGGATGCCATCAGTCAGAGGGATGCCATCAGTCAGCCCCTCCTTTCCCACTTTCCTCTGAAAACACCTGTAAGGAAATTATTAAAATGCATCCCTGCTGATCTCACCTGGCCTCATCTACCAAGGTGTAAATTAGTGGAGCAGATGGGAGGTTCAGGTGTGTGCTGCCTTTCCAGGTGAGCCTTCGCTCTGCAGCTGTGTCTGTGTGCCATGTGGGGACAGGTGGGACACACGTGGGACACACTGTGAGCAAGCGAGCAGTGGTTTGCCCTGACAGAGTTTATCTGCCTACAAAATGGGGACTGCGTGTCTTCCCCACTTCATAAAGAAACCCTGACGATGATCTAATTAGCACGCAAAGGGTTGCTAGAGAACTGCAAAGGGAGAGCTTATGAGGCAGAAAGTGCCATTTGCTTTTTAATGAAGAAAGGATGAAGAGATGATCTTAAAAACAAACATAGGCAGTGTCACGAGCCTCCTGTGCATTCTTTGCCCTGGCCCAGTTTCTGTTTCAGCTTCCTGTGCACATCTGGGCACGCACAGCTGAAGGGGGAGAAGGAGCATCTTCTGCTTTTTTGCTCCCTGGAAGCTGGGCAGACCCAAGAGTGAGTGTGCAGAGGTGCTGCTGCAGAGGGGTGATCCCCACTTTGCTCCTTTGCTGCACCTTTGGCTGTGCTTTGGGAGCATGTACAGCCAGAAGACTGACTTCCCTGGTATTTTATACCCAAATGAAGGCAGTAAAGATAGCAGGGTGTCTCCAGATGTCTCTCTCATTTCTTTTCCTTCTAAAGTTTCAAGCAGCCAGAAGGTTGCACAGAGACCAAGATAAGGGAATTTCTGCGTGAGCTTTACCTCAGGCAAATGCCCCAACAGTGAACGCCAAAGTCGTTTTGGAAGAGCTGTTGGCTCTTTGCTGTGCCTTCTGTTTGAACCCCAGGAGCAAGGCTGAACCTTTTGCAAAACAGCTCCCTATTGCCAAGAGGGCTCAGAAGAGAGGCCAGTGCTGCTGGCAGCGAGGCCAGGCTCAGCCCTGGCTGCAAACCCTGTCCATGAGCTGGGAGGGGCTGATGGCCCAGCCTCCCCATGGTTTAAGCCTGGACCCACTGGTTCAAAGCCATCTGGGTGTTTGGGCACACACCTGGGGCCCTGCAGTGGGCACATCCCCAGTTTACCTTCCAGGAAGCACGAGGATCCTTTGCCAGCTCTTACACGACCTTGTCTTTTCCACCCATCCCAGTCTGCTGTTAATACTCAGAGCAGCACTCAGGCAACATGGAGCTCACTTCAGAATCCACCCCTGCTCTCGTGGCCAAACTGACCTCCCAGCTCTCCAGGAACTGGTAACCAAACCTCGTGGCTCCACGGGCTCCATGGGCTGCTAATGACAAATGGCACAACCATCCTCTCCTTGTGCCATCCCACACAGAGAAACACAAGCCTTTCCAGGGGATATTTAACCTGCAGCTCTACCTCCCTATAGGGATGGGGCTGGGATTTTTCAAATGAGACCACTGGGAATTGGTTGCTCAATTCCAATTGTGTTTCAGGGGATTTGGTGAATAACTCGCAGCCTCTTTTAAGAACTCACAGAATAGCAGTGGAGATGAATTTGTAGGTTGCCCACAGAGGCAGATTGCTGAGGTTCATCACAGTACCAGTTAAATGCCATTTATCTCATTCATTGTCTCATTCTAGTTACTCATTTTCCCTGGAAAGCCAAAAAGTTGGACACACGAGTTGGCTGGAAAAGTTTCTTCTTTCAACTCTCATTCTCCATTTAGGAATAATATCTAGAAATATCTTTTCCTGCAGAGTCTTTAGCCTCCAGCCAGGGCAAACAACTGCTTATTGCAGGAGCTTGGACCCAAAATTTACCACCATTCACAAGGAGCTGGATCCAAGGTTTTGGTTTGGCTGATGATAAAGAGAGGCAAGCAAAGCTGAGTAAACCCAGATCTGAACTCCTCCCAGTGTCAGCGGCCAGGGACTGGGCTGCTTCCAGCTTATCTTCACAGAAGCCCATGGCCTGAGCTGCAAAATCAATTCTGAAGCAGCAGAACAGAAGTGTTTGGTTAACAGTGTGTTGCTTTTACTCACAGTAAATAAATACATGCAGTAAGACTTGCTGTGGTAAAGAAAACTGCACCTGAGCTGTGCTATTTGGAGCAATAGCTGCACCCTGGGATCTGCACCCTGAGTTTGAGGGCACCCTGACTTTCCAGGGAGGCAGCCAGCACCCTCCCAGGCTCCTTGGGAAGCAGCAAGTGTTTCCCAGGTTGTAACCCAGCCCAAGGGGTCCCTGGTGCAGGTGACACCCAGCACAGCTGCTGAGACAGACGTGGCGTATCATGACATTTGATCGGAGGAATCACAGCTGAGGCACCGGCAAGCCCCGACAGGATTGCTGCTGCAAAGGGCAGGGAGAGGCCAGGACATCACCCCGTGCATGGGCAGGATGCTCCTGCTGTGACAGCACAGCCCACCCCCCTCTCAGACCACATTCTGCCCCTGATCCCTCATTGCACTGTGCAATGCAAACACGGACTGGCCTTTGCAGCTGAAGGAAAAGGGCAACCAGATTTCTTGTCTCCATCAGCCCTATCCTGGCCGTTCCGCTGTGGGGAGTTCAAGATCCCTGGCATTTTTTGAAGCCTGAAGGCTGCTGAAGTGCAGCTAGTTCCCTGCCTTGACCTTTTAATGTTAATGGTTGAAGACTGTTTTCATTACGGTAATGGAAAGAAACTACGAAAGGAAAAATAAAATGCAAAGCCCAGATTTTTAGTCACAAATGACAGGAGGCGGATCCAGAAAAATGACTGCAAGCCCTCGCACAGATAAAATTACAGAGCAGAAAACTCCAGCCTACTCTTCAGCACTGAAATTCTCTTTTCCAGTAGTACATGCCTACTGAGCTGGGGTGTTTCCCAAATGAAAGCAAGTTTCTGAGCCACGTTTTTGGATGCCATTCCAATGGGCACATGCCTCAGTGCTCTTCTGGACCTCTGCCTCCCAAAGTACCTCAGCTAAATACCTGGAAGCTGCTGGAGCTGACAGCATCGAGGATCCTTATGGGACAGATCCTTCAAAAAAACACTGAAAAATCAAAATATAAGCAAGCCAGTTCCAGCTGGTTTTGGTTTTACCAGCCCTTGTGAAAACATCACCTTCAGTTTCCAAACTTGCTGCTGTCCTGCTTAGGACCAGGATGATCATTAGGTTTATTGGTCTGGAGGATTGGGGAGTCCAGGCTCTCATCCCTCTTCCTCAGAATTTGGGAATTTGCCTCCATTGGCTGGTTTAGCCATACACTAAATAAAACACATGCCAAAGGCAATTAAAACAATATCCTTACCCAAATTCCCTGTGCCTAGTGAGGCACAAGGTACCTGTGCACACCCTGTGTACACCCCACCCTGCCTTAGGACCTTGGTTGCTGTGTCTCTGGAGATGGTGTTGCAGTGAGTGCCCTCAGTCCCCCCATCCTGGGTGATGGGCTCCTGCAGCAGGACCTGCTGCCTTTCAGCACTTGTGCATTTTGGTCTTCCTCACGGCTCAAAAATAGCCAAGTTTATTTTCACATCCCCTTCAGCAGCGCAGGGTCAGGTGGGCTTTGGGTCTGTCTCAAAGAGCTGGAGGCCAGCCCAAACCTCAGAGGTTTTAGGGGTGTTTGGTGCAATGAGAAAAGTCTTATGAGGTGAGAAGAGGAGCAACCAAGCCAGGAGAAACCTGCTGCTGCTTCCAACCAGAGCTCAGGGGAGGCCCATTGTGAGCACAACCCTTACCCAAAGGTTTTCTCCTAAATATTTTTTCATCCTCTGAGCACAAGTGGAGCAGAAGCTGTTCCCAGTCAGAGGAGCCACCCTGAGTCAGTGTTCCCTGCAGCACAGCTCTGGGCTGCCTTGCCTGCCTCTTTGACCCTGGGGTTCTTGCCCAATTTGCATGTCCAGAGGCACAGGGATATTCTCTCTGGCAATGCTCAGAGTGCCTTGCCCAGAGAGCCTGCAGGACCTCCTCACACCAATGGAATGGTGGAGACCTTGCTACTGCCATCCCAATTAATGGGTGGGAAGACACAATGTGTGTATTGAATAATATCTAGCAGTCCAAAGGATTAATTGTAAGGGTTAGTGGAGGAAAGGAGGCTTCCAAAAAGCTCAGGTTTTGGGCCCATCACTTCCCTGTGCATCTGGGCCTCCCACACTGTCTGGTTTGATGTGTCTCTCAGCCAGGGACTCGGAGTGCTCAGAGCCCCCCACAGCCCCTCGCTATCTGCAGGCAGATCCGTGTGTGGGACTGAGACACAGCACAGCCCACGAGATGCAGCTCATTAGCAAAAATACCCTGCTATTCCATTTGATCAGCCTGTCACTCAAGGAGAATCCCGTGGTCCTCTCTGATGTTCATCCCAGGACCACAACCATCCACTGTTTGCTGCTAAAATCTGAGTCCATAAGGAGCAATGGAAGCATCCAGCTGGTAATGCCTCGCACCAAAGCCCTGGGCTTGGGCTCAGCAGCAGGGGAGCTACAGCATAAAAGGAGCAATAAATAAACCCAATCTTAGCACCAAGGTTGATACCAAAACCCATTAAAAACTGCGCCAATAAAGAAAAAAAAGGCATGGCAGCAACAAATGCCAGATGCTGACAGGAGGGGGTTTTGTTCAGAAGAGGCTGCCTAAAACTCCCTCTCCTGAAGGCAGTCACATGTCCTGTCCTAGCAGGAGCATTGCTTGCACACACACGAGTATGTCTGCGTGTATTCATAGCCCCACAATGTTCCTGGCAGTTGTACACCCCACAAATGCCAGCAAGATCTGAGATGCTGCTCCCCTGCCCCTGCCCACCCTGTTGTTGCTGCATCTGCCTCTGTCATCCATCATCAGTCCCGTCCCCAGCTCCGCCTCGGCATATGCTGCAGGAGGAGAAATATAATTAAGTTCAGGAAATTCATTTTGAGGTAAGCAGATGTCTTGCACCACCTCGAATGTATTTCCCACACCTCAATTAGAGGGAAGGTGGCTGCCTGTGGCTGAGCAGCACTAATGGCAGGGGCTGCCACACAGCAGACAGGCTTCACCCCCCAAGCCTGGGGAGCATCCTCTCCAGGAACACATCCTGCAAAGGCTCCTGGAGCACTGCTGTGGGTTTGGAGAGGACTCAGCTCATGGTGCTCTCCACCTGGGCACATCCTGGCTGCCTGGAGACAGGCTTAAGCTGTGTCTTCCTTTTGTTTTGCTTCAGGGCTGCAGGTTCGATTTATTGCAGTCAGATGAGTGTGGTTATCTGTTCCTACACTAAATCCATGGTGGGAATTAGTGCAGTCACTTCTGGGTGCTGGCTGAGGGACTCTGGGTGGTGGCAGCAACACACCCCCCTGTGCTGGGGCAGTGTGGGCACAGGAGCCACACACACTGAGTCAGGTTAGCTGTGCCCACAGCACAGACATCCACCAACCTGGCATCTCCAGGTTGATGTTTCACAGGAAATGCCTTCTTATTCCATTAAAGGTTGCAGGAGACCCCAGGGCACAGACTCAGCCCAGCAGTTCGCATGGAGCAGCTGGGCTGGTTTAGTTCTCTCCAAAACCCCTTCACTCCTCTGCCAAAGGTTTAAACCCCTCTGATGGCCTTCAGGTGAACTCCTGGCCTGCAGAGAGGGATGGAGTGATGCTGGGAAGCCCGGACAGAGTGGGGAGCAGCTGGGAGGAGCAGAGTGGAAGGGAAGAAGCCAGGAGCTGCCCAGCTCGCTGCTTCAGGAGAGGGTTTTCCTCTGGATGTCCCTGCTGTGCACCACTCTCTAGGGAACAGGGCACTGGCTATTTCTGTACCCCTGTCAGCAGCCAGGAGCTGTGGGTATTCCTCTCTCAGCCCTGCTGTCACCCCCAGGGCCAGGTTTCCTCCTCCTGTCCCCTCCAGCTCATTGGGTCCCTGCCAGAGGCTCCGGTGCCAAGGGAGGGTGACACAAAACCCGTCTCCCTGGAGCTGGGAGGGCTTCTCCAATGTGTGTCCTTGTCACCCTGTTGCTCACTCACCTCCAGGTAATCCCACTGCTTTTGTGCTAGGAGGGCCACCGTGGTGTGGCACATGCAGCAGGGATGTATCTGCCCTTGCTGAGAGCTCACCAAGATCACACCTCAGCAGGGCAAACCCCAAAGCCAGACCCCCCAAACCAACACAACCCCCCATTCCTGTATCCTCAGCTGTGCTTTCAAACAGCTGAGACAGACCCGCCATGGACTCAGTTTCCAGCAGCAGTGGCTGTGCCTGGAGTGCAGGTGCTGCCCTGGGATGGGGCTCTGATTTTGGGCTCAGCTGCCACACTCTGGCTGCAGCCCCAGCCTGGTGTCAGCTGCTGGCTGAGTGGAGTGGTGCCTGTCCCCCAACCCCAGCAGTGCCTGTCCCCAACCCCAGCAGTGTCCATCCCCCAACCCCAGCAGTGCCTGTCCCCAACCCCAGCAGTGCCTGTCCCCAACCCCAGCAGTGTCTGTCCCCAACCCCAGCAATGCCTGTCCCCCAACCCCAGCAGTGCCTGTCCCCAACCCCAGCAGTGTCTGTCCCCAACCCCAGCAGTGTCTGTCC